>CAKXYN010000031.1:24492500-25043289 GCA_935064755.1 Tragelaphus eurycerus
AGAAAAGGATGTAAGACTTGATTTATTTGTGTGTACATTTAAATTTTCACATGAATAAGTTCATGCAGTGATAAAGGATAAATGCAAGATGAAAAATGTGCAGTATTTACGGCAAAAATGGAACCTAATAATTATGAGAAAAGACTAAAACTCTAGTAAAAAAGAGCAATGGATATAAATAAACATGTTGGAGAAGGAAAAATATGGATGAAAAGGTGAAATTAGAAAAGATGTGCAACTTTTTCATAAATAAAGAAAAATCAAAACAGGGAAATGCTACAATGTCTGTTCACTAGGTAATGTTTTTAAAAAATCACCTTAAAAGTTAGCTTTTGAGAACATTGCCTCTGTAGCTAGAATCTCCCAGCATTTTATATCTGATCTGTATAAGCTAAAGTGAAAAGTGTTAGTTGTTTACTTGAGTCCAACTCTTTGGGACCGCATGGACTGTAGCCTACCAGGCTCCTCTGTCCATGGGATTCTCCAGGCAAGAATACTGGAATGGGTAGCTATTCCCTTCTCCGGGGGATCTTCCCAACTCAGGGATCGAACCCAGGTCTCTGGCATTGCAGGCAGATTCTTTACTGTCTGAATATGGTTCTGGGCAAGTTGGTGAATATCCTTGTGGTCAAAATTCAAAGATTCTGTATTGATAATGAGAGTTATTGTATATCTAACACAGCAATGCCTACACATCTGAACTTAGGGCAGCTCTGGAACATAGTAAGCATTTAGTGAATGTGAACTGGTTATCACTAATAGCATCAAGAGCATTAATCATTATCAGATCAGATCAGTGCTCAGTCGTGTCCGACTCTTTGCGCCCCCTAATCCCCCCCCGCCCGGCCCCCCTCTCCATCACCAGCTAAGTATTAACAAAAATAATATATCATTATTTCCACTTTTCATGTATATGAAAAAACAGACAGCCAAATTACTATTGGTGGAACCAAAACTTATTATAATTTTATAATATTATAGTATGAAATGATTGGAGAAGACAATGGCAACCCACTCCAGTACTCTTGCCTGGCAAATCTCCTGGACGGAGAAGCCTGGTAGGCTGCAGTCCATGGGGTCGCTAAGAGTCAGACAGGACTGAGCGACTTCATTTTCACTTTTCACTTTCATGCTTTGGAGAAGGAAATGGCAACCCACTCCAGAATTACTGCCTGGAGAATCCCAGGGACGGGGGAGCCTGGTGGACTGCTGTCTATGGGGTCGCACGGAGTTGGACACGACGGAAGCGACTTAGCAGCAGCAGTGGCAGCAGCATGAAATGATTAAATGTACAAGTCATTTTTTCTTTGTTTCTAGTGTAATATTGAGAACATCGTTTCCATTTCAGAACATCGTTTCCATTTAAATGATAGTCAAGTCAATGGTTAGTAGGAGACATTGAGTTACCTTTGGGCATGAGAGATAAAAATGCTTTACTCATCAGCTTTTTTTTTTCCTATTTCTGTTTTTCACATCTTCTCCTCAATACTTTTCCCCACATTTTGTATGACACTAGTGTCAACTCATTCCTTAGTTCCCTTTTTACATTATCAGAAAAATGAACTTGCCCTTTGAAAAGGATATTTCATCCCACTGTTATCATAATACTTCTCCCATTTCTACATTCTCTACTGATTAAAAGAATCCTGAAATACTTCTAATTTAATTTTTTTTTTTTGCTTAAAAATCCTGCTGACTCTTTTTTTTTTTTTTTGTATGACAATATAATTTCACTCCTTCATTCAAAGGTGTGAAATGATGCAAGTATTTCTGGAGCCACTGAAAATATTCGACCTTTATTTCAAGAGTGCCAGGAAGCAAATTGAACTCTGGTCATTTAATGTGGAGCAGCCTAAAGGTAGGGAAGTATATGAAATGATCTTGAGAGATCTTTCCCAGTCAATGGTAATAACATGATTCTCTTCAGTAGACATCACTCACTTTTTCTTTTTTCTAGTGTTGAAAAGATGTCTACACCATTCTTTGTGCCATGTTTTGAAGGAAGTTTAGTCCAAAGACAAGATGAAAAATGCAGTGACTTTTTGACATTTCACCTCTTATGAAATTCTTATTCAGCTACATTTTGCCCACAGACTGAGAATGAAACTAGCACATAATTGAACTGCTTCAAAAACATATGAGAAGAGTTCACATGTTGAGGTAAAAGTATATTAGATATAGTGTCTTCGGTCATTCAGGTGTTTTTGATTGAGCCTGGCTCTTCTCACCAAATTCCTAATACAATGAGAAGCTGATTTTATAAATATCAGCAACACTGACAGAGTCATGGAGAGAGGGTTTAACCTTTCACTGAAGGGCTTACCATTCATACTATGCTCTGTGCTCTTTTAGCCCTAGGGATTCCAGAGTCCCTTAAGTTTAATTGGTCATTGTGTCCAGAGTGAAACTATGTGAACTCTATTCCCACCTGTACAGGTAGCATAATACTGGCCCATAGGTTGTTCACACATATTAAAAACTAGATTGAAAATACTAATCATGAAGCATAATACTAATCATGAAAAATAAGCCTGGGATTGTTTAATCAGGTACGGGAGGGAGGAGGAAGGATGGTTCAGGATGGGGAACACGTGTATACCTGTGGCGGATTCATGTTGATATATGACAAAACCAATACAATATTGTAAAGTTAAAAAAAAAAAGTCCTAACAACATCTTGTTCTATCTTGCTAAGTCACTTCATTTCCACTCTGTTGCGGAGGGGGGCCTTTCCTTCTCCAATCTAAAAAATAAAAAAAATAAAATAAATTTAAAAAAAAATTTAAAAAAAGAAAAAAGAAAAATACAAGACTACATGAACTTTTAATCCATTCTTTTAAATAGTCTCAGGGTCAAATACTGAGACCACAGATGGTGTATATGGGATAATAGTATTTCTATTGTTATTGGTTTTGTGATGAGTGTGTTTGGTTGAAACCTGCTAGAGAGCTCCACATTAAAAAACTATATCATACAAAGTTCCAGCATAAAAATTAACACATAAATTTAAGGTTAGCATGAATTCACTGGAGCAGAATTACAGCTGACTCTCCAGCAACATGGGCGTGAGCTGTAAAATTCACTTATACAAAGATTTTTTTCAATAAATATATAAAAATATATGTATAGAGCATCATGTGTAAGATTTGTGTGGAAGAGGATAGCAATCTTCATATAGGCATGAGTGATACTTAATATAAAATTAATAATTTAATTTTTTTATTGCTTGTAACTTTGCTTTCAAAGAATTACATAATCATACAGTATACTTTTTTCTCTTTCACAGTTAAAGAAACTATGTTTCAGCTTATCATCACAGGTAAGTAGTTTTTTTAAAAAAATAACAGTATTCTCAATACTGTATTATGACTAAGACTGTATGCTGCTGCTGCTGCTGCTGCTGCTAAGTCACTTCAGTCGTGTCCAACTCCGTGCGACCCCATAGACAGCAGCCCACCAGGCTCCCCTGTCCCTGGGATTCTCCAGGCAAGAACACTGGAGTGGGTTGCCATTTCCTTCTCCAATGCATGAAAGTGAACAGTGAAAGGGAAGTCGCTCAGTTGTGTCCAACTCTTAGCGACCCCATGGACTGCAGCCTACCAGGCTCCTCCGTCCATGGAATTTTCCAGGCAAGAGTACTGGAGTGGGGTGCCATTGCCTTCTCCAATGACTGTATAACATATACCATAAACATTTTATAATGATTCACTTATTAGTGTATAAGGTAGGCTACTGTGAAGCAATTATATCAGTTATTTATTTATAAAACATAAAGTAATTATCTAGCTCTTTTTTGTTATCAATGTATAAGTCATTATACCTTTAAATAAACATGAATTTATTTTTTGAATTTTTTTTTTATTTTTTTAATTTCTAGTAATACATGTATACAGTGTTTTGTATCATATAAGGCAATATTAATGTAGGTACTGACAGATAATTCATCTTGTAAACAGAGGATGTAAACTTATGGTATTGATATATACAGTACATACTGTAAATGTATTTTCTCTTCTTTATGCTTTTTCTTTTATCATTATCTTATCTCTAGCTTCCTTTGTCATAAAGAATACTTTATAGAATACATGTAACAGGTGTTAATAAACTGTTTATATTATCAATAAGTCAACAGTAGGCTAGTAGCACTTAAGTTTGGGAAGTCAAAAGTCATGGATTTTTGACTGAGTGTGGAGTCAGCACTCTCTTAATTTCTTGCATTGTTCAAGGGTCAACTGTAGTAGAAATGTATGGAATTGGAACAGCAATAGTTTTTGAAAATAAGTTAATTTATAACTTGATATGTGCTCACCTAAGATGGTATGATGACACTGAACTGAGAATAAGGATAGATATAATCTCAGAAAACATCTTTTGCTAGTAGTTTAATGTATTTGTTTTCACTTGTTTCTCTTTTGTATAATGCATTTTTTATAACTTGCAAAATCATCTGTGTAGAATATAATCATTTTCTAAATATTACATTTTTTAACACTTGTCCCTATTGTTCAGTTCAGTCTCTCAGTTGTATATGACTCTTTGTGACCCCATGGACTGCAGCAATGCCAGGCTTCCCTGTACTTCACCAATTCCCAGAGCTTGCTCAAACTCATGTCCAGTGAGTCAGTGATGCCATCCAAACATCTCATCCTCTATCATCCCCTTCTCCTCCTGCCCTTACCCATCATCAGGGTCTTTACCAAAGAGTCAGTTCTTCACATGAGGTGGCCAAAGTATTGGAGTTTCAGCTTCAGAATCAGTCCTTCCAATGAATATTTGGGGTTGATTTCCTTTAGGATTGACTGGTTTGATATCCTTGCAGTCCAAAGGACTCTCAAGAGTCTTCTCCAACAACACAGTTCAAAAGCATCAATTTTGCACTCAGCTTTCTTTATAGTCCAACTCTCCCATCCATACGTGACTACTGGAAAAACCAAAGCTTTGGTTAGACAGACCTCTGTTGGCAAATAATGTCTCTGCTTCTTAGTATGCTATCTAGGTTTGTCATAGCTTTTCTTCCAAGGAGCAAGCATCTTTTAATTTCATGGTTGCAGTCACCATCTGCGGTGATTTTGGAGCCCCCAAAAATAAAGTCTCTCACTGTTTCCATTGTTTCCCAATCTATTTGCCATGAAGTAAAGGGACTGGATGTCACCATCTTCATTTTTTCAATGTTGAGTTTTAAACCAGCTTTTCCACTCTTCTCTTTCATTTTCAACAAGAGGCTTTTTAGTTCCTCTTTACTTTCTGCCATAAGGGTGGTATCATCTTCATATCTGTGATTATTACTATTTGTCCCAGCAGTTTTGATTATGGCCTGTGCTTTATCCAGCCCAGCAGTTTGCATGATATAGTCTGCATATAAAATAAATAAACAGGGTGACAATATACAACCTTGTTATACTCCTTTCCAAATTTGGAACCAGCCTGTTGTTCTATGTCTGGTTCTAACTGTTACTTCTTGACCTGCATACAGTATATTCAGGAGGCAGGTCAGGTGGTCTGGTATTCCCATCTCTTTAAGAATTTTCCACAGTTTGTTGTGATCAACAGTCAAAGTCTTTGACATAGTCAATAAAGCAGAAAAAATATTATTCTGGAACTCTCTGGCTTTTTGATGATCCAACAGATGTTGGCAATTTGATGTCTGGTTCCTCTGACTTTTTAAGTCCAGCTTGAACATCTGGAAGCTCATGGTTCATGTACTGTTGAAAGCTGGCTTGGAGAATTTTGAGCATTACTTTGCCAGAGTGTGAGATGAGTGCAATTGTGTTGTTAAGTCCTGATTTTTTTTTTTTTTTTTTTTTGCACCAACATCTGGTCATTTGGGGATCCTCATGAGGCCATAAAGTATAGTTTAAGAGTGCAGCACTGATAACAGAGGTAGGTGATAAGTATCTGTGCCATTAGTTGACATAATTTATATCCTCTGGACATGCTCTGGTCAGATCCAAATGTTTGGTTTCCATTTGTATGTTGAACTTTTATTGCATGAATCCAACCTTATGCAAAGGTGGATCTGACAATATTGAACTTAATAGGAAACCCCAGTTGCATAATCACTTGATGTCTATACTATATAAGAATAGGAGCTTTGAAAGTATTAGGTTAGTGCAAAAGCAATTATGGTTTCAGACTATAAATATTTTTAAAGCATTATAACCAGGCTTAAACATATCTTCATTAATCAAAATAGGAGCCATTACAATCAACATTTCTTGCCAATGAGAAATAAGTCTGTTTAGTGAAAGTGAAAGTCACTCAGTCATGTTCAATTCTTTGTGACCCAGTCCCTGGAATTCTCCAGGCCAGAATACTGGAGTGAGTAGCCTTTCCCTTCTCCAGGGGATCTTCCCAACCGAGGGATTGAACCCAGGTCTCTGGCATTGGAGGCAGATTCTTTACCAGCTGAGCCACAAGGAACCCCAAGAATACTGGAATGGGTAGCCTATCTTGTCTCTGGTGGATCTTCCCAACCCAAGAACCAAACAGGGTGTCCTTCATTGCAGACAGATTCTTTACCAACTGAGCTATCAGGAAGTCCAAGTCTGTTTATTTCTATAGCATAAAAATCTGTGCTTTGGGATTCAGTGTACTCTTGGAAATCATTTTCTGTCTCCTGCTGGTTGTGACAGTGGTTTCCTTGCAAAAGGTTGTCAAAATCTTGAGGAAGTGGTATTCGATTGGTGAGAGGTCAGGTGGTTATGGGAAATGAGGCAAAACTTTGTAGCCCAATTCCTTCAACTTTTGAAGTGTTGGTTGTGTGACGTGCAATCAGGCATTCTCTTGGAGAAGAATTGGGCCTCCTCTGTTGACCAATGCTGGCTACAGGCATTACAGTTTTTGGTGCCTCTCATCAATTTGCTGAGCATGTTTCTCAGATGCAATAGTTTCACTGGGATTCAGAAAGCTATAGCAGTGGATTAGACCAGCAGCAGACCACCAAACAGTGATCATGGCTTTTTTTTTTTTTTTTTTTGTAATGCAAATTTGGCTTTGGGAAGTGCTTTGGAGCTTCTTCTCAGTACAACCAAGAGCTGGTCATTGTCCATTGTTATATAAAATCCATTTTTTGTTGCACATCACAATCTGATTGAGAAACAGTTTGTTGTTGTGTAGAATAAGAGAAGATGACACTTCAAAACGATGATTTTTTTGATTTGCAGTCAGCTCATGAGGCACCCACTTATCGAGCTTTTTCACATTTCCTATTTCTTCAAATGCTGAATAACCACAGAATGGTCGACATTGAGTTCTTGGGCAACTTTTCATGTAGTTCTAAGAGGATCAGCTTTGATGATTGCTCTCAATTGGTTGTTGTCAACTTCTGATGGCCAGTCACTTTGCTCCTCATCCCCAAAGCTCTTGTCTCCTTTGCAAAACTTCTTGAACAACCATTGCACTGTACGTTGTTAGAAGTTCCTGAGCCAAATGGGTTGGTGTTGTGAGTTGTCTCCACTACTTACAACCCATTTTGAACTTGAATAAAAAGAATCGCTCAAGTTTGCTTTTTGTCTAACATCATTTCTATAGTGTAAAATAAATATAAAGTAAATACCAAGTAATGTCATTAGCAAAAATCATAATGTGAGAAATGCCAATTAAAATAATGTATAACACAGCTGCATTTATTTAAGAATGTATTTCAATATCAAACAACAGAGTTCAACAATGCAAAACAGCTATTACTTTTACACCAACCTAATACATCTAATTTTCTCTTGTGTGAGACAGTTCCCTGGTCCAAGACTCTAAAAGTCTGTATGTCACTCTTGTTTTTTTGGCTTTCAGAAATACCATATGAAAAGTGCTTACCTATTACAGATACTACTAGCACCACAAATATATTTTGTTACATGTTTCAAGCAACATGATAGCTTTCACCACTGCTTCTACCTGCTAGAAATTTCTCTCTTGCTCTTAGCTCCATTTATAACTTACAGCCTTCTCAGTCACCTGACATTTTCTAGCAGAACATCCCATGTGGCATGTGCTGCCTCCAAATCCACTGGATTCCATCAAATATTGAGCCTCTTTGTATTAAGTAGCAAAAATGAAATTCATTTTTCTTAATATTAGAGAGAATGTACAAGCACACCTAAGATGATTGAACTTCTTAAACTTCACTCAACGGGGTGTGGAGGGCCCTAAATCTTTGTAAGGTTTATCTTCCACCCTTTGACATGCATGCCATAGTATATTCAGACTCCTTGCAATTTCTTGCTCTTTGATCTGATTTAAGGCTTCTCTCACAGTTCAGTTGATAAGAATCCACCTGCAATAGAGAAGACCCCAGTTTGATTCCTGGATTGGAAAGATCCGCTGGGGAAGGGATAAGCTACCCACTCCAGTATTCTGGCCAGAAGAATTCCATGGACTGTGTAAACAAAGAGTTGGACAGGACTGAGCAGCTTTCACTTTCACTTGGATCTGATTAGGATGCTGCCATCAATATTGTGGAATAATTATGTTCTGTGAAATACCCAGACGGTCAAGATTTTCACGGACTGTATTTTGTCAGAAAAGGGAGAGTTGATTTAGATCCAAGGTGGGACAGTGAATATGTCCTATTGTCCTCACATAAATGTGAATTGCTTTTAATTCTCTGTACTGATGGGGATTGAAAATGATACACTTAATAGATCAACCATATGCTAGAGCCTATATTAATCTTTTTTTTGTTAAGATTCTACAACAGATACACAGCTGCAAATGGGGCAACCATTTGTTAGTTTTAAGGTTATGCACTTTCATGTGCCTTAGTACCTCTGGTACTAAGTAGATGGGAGCCATTATCAATTTATTCTCCATCTTCTGATTCAAAGTCTGAACTAATCCATACATTTTATTCAGGACACAGTATTGCTTCTGATCTTGGCTGATGAAAGGCAGGTCTGTGGATTTTCCCTTGGCTTTTATTCCATTAGGGAATCAGTAAGAGAATTCTTCCATTGGCTTAATATATCTGTCCTCATTATGCATTCAGAGACTATTAAATACCATGGAGCAAGTCCACAAGCCTTCTGGACTAATTGTAAACTGAACTTAGGCCAAGACTGCATTTATCTTCTATGCCTCTAAGCCTTTGCTATCATTGGCTGTCATTGTAACATTTTGTGTGTCCTGCTTCAAATAAGACTCCATATTGGATGGCCCTCACACTTTGGTCTCAGTACTTGTCTTTCCCCTTGTTCAGTTAATTTGGTAAATGGCCATAGGTTGCATTAGAAAAGTGAAAGTGAAAGTCACTACTATACAGTCCATGGAATTCTCCAGGTCAGTATACTGGAGTAGGTATCCTTTCCCCTCTCCAGGAGATCTTCTCAACCCAGGGATCAAACCCCCGTCTCCTGCATTGTAGGTGGATTCTTTACCAGCTGAGCGACAAGGGAAGCCTTAAACTGCATTGGAGAAATGTTAAGTAGAATATTTATTGTATATTCTTGAAGTGGCATTTCAAAGTTCTTTCTCAAGGGACCTTTAATTGATGGAATCTTGGTCTGAGAACAGACTAGATATGAGACCTGGGTGAAGGATCACAATTTGTATTGCTGTTCCAATTTCCATTTCACCAACTCAATATTTTTGACCCATCTTCTCCAGCAACTTTGTAATTGTCTCTACATATGTCTCAACACTAGGAAATTATAATCTATTAGCCATCACCATAAATATTTGTGTATTAAGGTTCTCTCAGCACTGAGCCAGCCCGCTGTCCATTCTGTTAATTGTAGCTGGATTCAGGTATTGAAGAGCTGCCATTTTGCCTCTGCTTATTTGAAATTTTATCATTCACATTCCTAGCAAGGATCTCATTTTCTTGAAAACATCTCCTATTGTTAACCTTGGTCTGCAAAGGACATAAAGCTTCCCCCAAATACTTTGCCCCTTTTTTAGTACATTTCTAGTCACTTAATAGAGTGTGTCCTCTGCGACATCACAGGAAGTGTGGTTAGATGATAGATTCTCTGTTGGTACATCATAAATCCATTTTAACATTCCTAACTCTAAGCTGTGTTACACTTTATTATTCTGTCAAGGCAACTGCAGCAATGCTCTCATATTCACTGTACATCAGTTCAGTTCAGTTGCTCAATCGTGTCTGATTCTTTGTGACCCCGTGAACTGCAGCACATCAGGCCTCCCTGTCTATCACCAACTCCTGGAGTCCACCCAAACCCATGTCTGTTGAGTCGGTGATGCCATCCAACCATCTCATCCTCTGTCATCCCCTTCTCCTCCTGACCTCAATCTTTCCCAACATCAGGGTCTTTTCAAATGAGTCAGCTCTTCTCATCAGGTGGCCAAAGTATTGGAGTTTCAGCTTCAACATCAGTCCTACCAATGAACATATAAATCTATAAAAGTTTTATACTATATCCCTGAAGTATTAATATATTAGAATTGAATCTAGCATTCTTTTCAAGAAGTTGAATTCCTAAGTCCTACAAAAGTGTTCTAATGTCTATAAACTTTTCCATATCCAGATTTGTATTCTGTTTCTCCTCTAAGAGAGTTTACTGATAGTACATATTAGCCAGATACAACAGATTTTAGAATACTCTATTTTCTCTTATAGTTAGGATCATAGTTATTGCTCTGGAGTTGTTGAGTAAGGACAATGAGAGACTGTGAGAAGGTCTGGAGCATCCTGCAAGGAACAAGTTTCCATGATCTCTGGCAAGTGGAGTTTTCTCTCCTCTAACAAGAGGGAAAAGACTGCTTTTGTCAGCTTTAGAGGTTCAGAGAAATCGGAAAGGAAGTTCATGTTTTTGAGGTGCAACTGTACACATATCCACCATCTTAGGTGTAAAGGTCTGGCTTCATCCCTTTCAGGGTCCTGACTTTAACATAAACAGTCTGTTGAGATGTGCATTTTTCCTTCTTTTCAGTCCTGTCAGTCTTATAACCAAGTCCTGGGTCTGATTGTCAACCCTCTTTCCTATGTAAGATATGAAAATGTCTTTAAGTGCTTCCATGGAAGTTTACTTGCTTTTATAGCTTTCCCTAGTTATTGGTTCTCAAAGTTGCTCCCTAGACCTGCTTCATTATCATCAACTAGGATTTTATTACAAGTGCCAATTCGTGGGCCATACCCCAAACGTAGGGAATCATAAACTCTGGATGTGAGGCCCAGAAATCTGTGTTTTAACAGTTTGAGAACCATAGCCTTAGGCTGGTAATTGGCTGACTGGCTGGAGCATACTACTCTTTGTTTGTTTTTTCAGAGCTTCCAAGATAGTGAATGAAAGCCGGCAATGTCGACAATTATCTAAGTATCATTACCCTCATACATTTCAAAGGCTAGATGTACTCCAATGCTCCCTTCTATGTGTATGCCAAACCACAACATGTAAGACTATTAGTAATAGTAATCATTGAAAAAGCAAGAGAGTTCCAGAAAAACATCTATTTCTGCTTTACTGACTATGCCAAAGCCTTTGACTGTGTGGATCACAATAAACTGTGGAAAATTCTGAAAGACATGTGAATACAAGACCACCTGATCTGCCTCTTGAGAAATTTATATGCAGGTCAGGAAGCAACAGTTAGAGCTGGACATGGAGCAACAGACTGGTTCCAAATAGGAAAAGGAGTACATCAAGGCTGTATATTGTCACCCTGCTTATCTAACTTCTATGCAGAGTACATCATGAGAAACGCTGGGCTGGAAAAAACACAAGTTGGAATCAAGACTGCAGGGAGAAACATCAATAACCTTAGATATGCAGATGACACCACCCTTATGGCAGAAAGTGAAGAAGAACTATAGAGCCTCTTGATGAAAGTGAAAGGGGAGAGTGAAAAAGTTGGCTTAAAGCTCAACATTCAGAAAATGAAGATCATGACATCTGGTCCCATCACTTCATGGGAAATAGATAGGGAAGCAGTGGAAACAGTGTCAGACTTTATTTTTCTGGGCTCCAAAATCACTGCAGATGTTGACTGCAGCCATGAAATTAAAAGATGCTTATTACTTGGAAGAAAAGTTATGATTAACCTAGATAACATATTCGGGGAAGGCAATGGCACCCCACCCCAGTACTCTTGCCTGGAAAACCCCATGGATGGAGGAGCCTGGTTGGCTCCAGTCCATGGGGTCGCTAAGAGTCGGACACGACTGAGCGACTTCACTTTTACTTTTCACTTTCATGCATTGGAGAAGGAAATGGCAACCCACTCCAGTATTCTTGCCTGGAGAATCCCGGGGACAGAGGAGCCTGGTAGGCTGCTGTCTATGGGATCGCACAGAGTCGGGCACGACTGAAGCGACTTAGCAGCAGCAGATAACATATTGAAAAGCAGAGTCATTACTTTGCCAACAAAGGTCCGTCTAGTCAAGGCTATAGTTTTTCCAGTGGTCATGTATGGATGTGAGAGCTGGACTGTGAAGAAGGCTGAGCGCCGAAGAATTGAAGCTTTTGTTTACTGTGGTGTTGGAGAAGACTCTTGAGAGTCCCTTGGACTGCAAGGAGATCCAACCAGTGCATTTTGAAGGAGATCAGTCCTAGGTATTCTTTGGAAGGAATGATGCTAAAGTTGAAACTCCAGTACTTTGCCCACCTCATGCGAAGAGTGGACTCATTGGAAAAGACTCTGATGCTGGGAGGGATTGGGGGCAGGAGGCGAAGGGGACGACAGAGGATGTGATGGCTGGATGGCATCACTGACTCAATGGATGTGAGTTTGAGTGAACTCCGAGAGATGGTGATGGACAGGGAGGCCTGACGTGCTGCAGTTCATGGAGTTGCAAAGAGTCAGACACAACTGAGTGACTGAACTGAACTGAATGTTAGAGCATGTTGAGTTACCACTATTCCATTTACCCCTATCAGTGGAGGGCTTGTCACAGTTTGACTGGTGAGTGATTTATTGCCTGAATACTCTTCTAAGAGTCTGCTTTCAAATACTCCTTTCAGACCCATTCCATTTAGGTCCTCCGGAAAGCAGAGCTTGAGAATAGAAATTAGATTAAAGCAACTAACTTCAAGAATAATGAGTTTAGGACAGGAAAATTGAGTCAGGTAAGAAAAATAGACAGTGTTAGGGCATATTAGTGAATGTCTGCAATGGGAGATCAGTTCTCCCGGGACCTCTTGGAAAACATAAGATTTTTTCACATGAAGGAAGGTTTGAAGGTTTTCAAACACACCTCCCTTGTTTGACAGTTTCCTCTTGGGTCATTAAATCTCTTGCATTTTTGAGCAGCACTTGTCTTTGTGCCAAGTCAAGTCCCAGAGTGTTACACAAGGCTTGGGGCCAACCAAGAAGACATATACAGCATGCTTGAGCTAAGACACTGTTACGGTGGGTGAGAAGAATCTGAGTTCACACAGAACTGTCCACTAAAGTTCTGCTGAAATCAGAGATGGGCTGTGCATTGAGATATACTTCACCAGAGGCATCTATTTTAGAAGGTGAGATGTAAATATTGTATTCCACATTTGTAGCCACATTAATTGGAATGCATTGGCTCTCCACAGATTCTCCTCTAGATGCTGTATCAGAAGCAGAGGAGGTGAACTAAAAGAAAATCACAGACAAAATTGATGTTTGAGAGAAGACAATCTCAACAGAAATAAAGAAAATGCTTGTGGTATTTTTCATAGTGAATATGAGCTAAACTAAGACTCTCTCCTCCTACCCAAGAATCTTTTGAGAATAATTGATCCAGAACAGGGCAGGGGATACCTCTTCCAATGATTTGTAATTAGACTAGAGCTTAGATAGATGCATGGAGACACAAATGTATTAGATAGAAATATAAATAGATATATACATACAGAGAATATATTTTTAAAGACAAGGAAAACCAGGAAAAGTGGAACAACCTAGCTTTATACAAGGAACACAAGCCGAAAGTTCCTGAAGTAGATAAAAGTCATAGGATGAAATAGGAGGTGTTTTGATTTTGGAAATGGGAAAATCATAAACTCAGAGTTTTTAAAACATTAACTTGTTTCTTCTACTAAATATTGAACTCAGATTCATAATCAAAGTGGTAACATATCAAATAATTTGCACAAGTTTACAAAAAATAAAGGAACAATGGCACAGAAAAAAGAATAGAGGCTCAGAGGGTATATATGGATTTTCAAAATTAGTATTATTTTAAAGAAAAAAAAAAAGCTAAGTAAAATAAAAACATGAGATTTGAGGGATCTTGTGCATCTTAATTCCTTTCAAAATATTTGTGTTTGTGAGTTCTTGTAGATTACTATCCTGTAAGAGATACTAATGAGAACTATTGATTGAGAGAAGTTCAAATAAATCTACTTCTAGTGTTTAGATAAAATCAAATGTAATTCGTGATAGGTGGGTAAGAGTAAGGTGGATAGATAGAAAACAATAAGACCAGAATATTCAGGAAATATCTTCCAGCAGCTGTGTAAAAGTAAAAACACATACTGATGTAAAAAGCTGCATGATATTATGTTGTTGAAACTATATTAGACTGAGATTAAGAATTCACCCCTATAAATTCATATAATAGATTGTAAATATCAAGGCATATCATAATTTTTCTTAGAATCTTGACTTGAGTGGTCCGTTTGATACAATGTATTATTTTTGAAAAGAAAGTGAAAATATTAGTCACTCAGTTGTGTTTGATTCTTTGTGACCCCATGAACTATAGCCTGTCAGGCTCCTCTGTCCATGGAATTCTTCAGGCAAGATTATTGAAGTATGTTGCCATGCCCTTGTCCAGGGGATCTTCCAACCCAGAGATTGAACCTGGGTCTTCTGCCTTGCAGGCAGATTCTTTACCATATGATTTTAAATGTTTTCAACACATTTCATTTCCATGCATTTGATTTCCTCTGGAGCTTTCCTGATGGCTCAGAGGGTAAAGTATCTGCAAGATTTCCTCTAGTTCACATTATCATTTAAAAAATTATTTTAAAGTGATAAAAATATATAGCACAATTGCTGACAAAATATAGGCAGATGACTCAGACATATTTCACCACCTGATACATTTTTGTATGTGTGAGGATTAAATAAGATAAGCTACTTATCAAATTATTAAGTTACATGGTAAGAACTCAGTCAAGCAGAGCTTTGCTGCTGCTACTGCTTAACAATGTCTGTTTAGTTTATGGATCTCCGATTAAAATTTCTTTCTATCCATTGACTATATGTACATTTTCTTAAGCCTATGTTTGTGGAATGATTTGGTATATAAGGAATAAATTATGAATAAAGTGATAGATACAGCACCTGAAATTTGCCATCAGAATTTTGATAATTCAGTTTCTGTGCTTAGTTGCTCAGTCATGTCTGACTCTTTGCGACCCCATGGACTGTAGCCTGCCTGGCTCCTCTGTCCATGTGGATTCTCTATGCAAAAACACTGGAGTGGGTTGTCATGCCCTCTTCCAGGTGATCTTCCCAACCCAGGGATCAAACCCAAGTCTCCTGCATTACAGGCAGATTCTGTACCGTTTAAGCCACCAGGGAAGTAACTGTTTTGGAAAAGGAATACTTTTATTTAAATGTTGGCATAAGTAATACTTTATCAAACATTGATTTGGATGAGAGAATGGAGTCCAAGATTTTACATTTCTTGATGGACTGGCAGCTAAAGGGAGTCACCGAAAGACATAGACTTGTAAAATCTTTTTCCAATCTTTAACTCTGATTATTTTCCTTCTGTGAGTCTTGTTGGGAGACTCCCTTGGCAAAAGCTTATTGTAAATGAAAATACTTAGAAATGTAAAAAGTGTATCAAGCTTTAAGTGTATTAAAGTTGAAGAGCTGACAGATTTTGTTATGCTACACAAATAGGAAAACTGGTAGGAAACAGAAAAGCATGAAGGTGAAGGAAGAGATTACAGAATCTTTAAAAATTAACAACACAAAAAGGGAGAAAGAAGGAAAAGGCACAAAGGCCATCATCTTTCTTTAGGATGTTAAGAAAATACCACCAGTGATTGAGTGGAAAGAATATTTCCCCAAATCTTTTTTTAATCTGCTGGAAAGATAAATAATAGATAATACATATTTCAATTTGTTTTGTAATCTCAGGTTTTATGGGAAGAAAAGCATATTAAAAACTGATATGTCTGTACTGCAATATAGATTATTTAAAGTGATGAGAAGTGGGTCCAATTACTTTTCAAGGGAGAAAATGTAGATATATGAGATTTATTTTTTCTAAATGATATAACTTATACTCTCTTAAAACTTTGCTTCTATATTTTGATGTTTTGCTGCTGCAACGATCACCTGAAAAGTATCATCATCAGGATTATGACACGTAATAAACACTGAGCAGTCACTATGGGCCGGGAGCTCTCTTCACATTAGTTTATTTTTTTGGCCACATCCCGCACATGGCATGTAGGATCTTAGTTCCCTGACCAGACATGGAACCCACACCTTGCCTTGGGAGGGCAGAGACTTAACCACTGGATGACCAGGGAAGTCCCCATATTTAGTTTCTCCAATAGGCATCGGTAGGTTCTATGATTCCTCCACCTCCTCCCCTCCATTTTTCAAAAGATAATCTAAAGAAATAAATAATAACAGAAAGTTTAAATAAATCCCTTAGATCACATATCATAAAGTGTCTGAGGAATAATTCAAGCTCAAAAATCAAGAGAGATAGTGGAAAGGTGGAATGAAGAAGAGAAAGGGAGGATGAAGAGAGAGGAATGAAGACTGAGGGATGGCAGAAAGGTATTCAGACAAATTGAGATACAAACACATAGAAATCAGAATAAAAGGAAAAAAGAGAGAACGTTATTGAACAGTAATTTATATAAAAATCTATGTAGTATCTCTTTTGCTCTCTCATATACAGGGAGAGGGTGGGATGATTTGGGAGAATGGCATTGAAACATGTATAATATCATATGTGAAATGAGTTGCCAGTCCAGGTTCAATGCACGATACTGGATGCTTGGGGCTGGTGCACTGGGATGACCCAGAGGGATTTTATGGGGAGGGAGGAGGGAGGAGGGTTCGGGATGGGGAACACATGTATACCTGTGGTGAATTCATTTTGATATATGGCAAAACCAATACAATATTGTAAAGTTAAAAAATAAAATAAAAATTAAAAAAAATCTATGTAGCAAATGTAATAAATGTGTAGTCTTTGAGAACAAGGATAAAAATAATCTCATAATACTTAGCAAAGATATTTTGACTAGAAGGTGTTCAGTATTTATTTATGTAATATTTATAATATAAAGTTCTAATCAGATACAAAATTTGAATAGGGTGGGAAAGAAAAATAAAGAAAATGAATTATGGGTATGAATGATTAAAACAGATTACTAAATTTTGTATTTTTTTTAAATATAGGAGGGAAAAATCTCACCCTTGGGCCCTTGAGTAGAAAGTAATCAAATAATTCATACTGCCCTTCTCCCTGTCTCTGTGCAGGCCTTTGAGCAACTACTTTTGAACCATTAACTAAAAAGACAATTGCTCCAGAAGCTATGTTCACCATTTGTAATGACAGCCATAGTGATTTCATCCTCCTGGGCTTCTCTGACAAGCCATATTTGGAGAAGACACTTTTCTGGGTGATTCTGATCTTTTATTGTTTGACTATTACAGGAAATTTGGTCATAATTCTTATCTCCTTGAAGGATCCAAAACTCCACAGCCCGATGTATTACTTTCTTTCCAACCTATCTCTTCTAGATCTCTGTTTCACCAGCAGCTGTGTTCCACAAATGTTGGTTAATTTCTGGGGTCCAGAGAAGACTATCAGCTACACTGGCTGTGCCATTCAACTCTATGTCTTCCTGTGGCTTGGGGCCACTGAATGTATCCTTCTTGTCATCATGGCTGTGGACCGCTGTGTGGCAGTGTGTCATCCACTGCAATATACCACTCTCATGCACCCAAAACTTTGTCTACAGCTGGCCATCCTAGCATGGGGGACTGGCCTGATTCAGTCTCTGATTCAGTGTCCTGCTACCCTCCAGTTACCCTTCTGCTCCCACCAGAGGGTGGATGACATAGTGTGTGAAGTTCCAGCCCTCATTCAAGTCTCTAGTGCCGATACCATCTATAATGAAATCCAGATGTCCGTAGCCAGTATTATTCTCCTGGTGGTGCCCTTGATTATTATTCTTTCCTCTTACGTTGCTATTGCTAAAGCTGTGCTGAGAATAAAGTTAACTTCAAGCAAGAAGAAAGCATTTGGCACCTGCACTTCTCATCTTCTTGTAGTGTCCCTCTTCTATGGCACTGTCACAGCTGTCTATCTTCAACCCAAGAGTCGCTATGCTCATGAACAGGGCAAGTTTCTCACACTTTTCTACACTGTTGTAACCCCCACTCTTAACCCACTCATCTACACTCTAAGGAACAAGGAGGTAAAGGGGGCACTAATAAGACTAGGGAGGAGGACCTGGGGGTATTTGGAATAACTAAAAATGTTGGACTTTTGCTTATCCTGAGAAGAGAGAATGACTTCGTTCTCTGTGAGGTCTTCAAAAAATCTGAAGGTATACCTCACAACCTTAAAGTAGTAAAGAGCTGCATTTTGTCCAAGCTGAGATCCTTATTTACTTCATGGTGCTGATGCCAGAGAAGGCAATTTCAACCCACTCCAGTACTCTTGTCTGGAAAATCCCATGGATGGAGGAGCCTGGTAGGCTGCACTCCATGGGGTCACTAAGAGTCAGACATGACTGAGCGACTTCATTTTCACTTTCATGTATTGGAGAAGGAAATGGCAACCCACTCCCGTGTTCTTGCCTGGAGAATCCCAGGGATGGGGAAGCCTGGTGGGCTGCTGTCTATGGGGTCGCACAGGGTTGGACAAGACTGAAGTGACTTAGCAGCAGCAGCAGCTGATTTAGGCACAGTATGTGGTAGAAATGAATATATTTATTAGTCATATTAAAGAGCACATAATATCGTTGAATTGGGGCAACAAAAGAAACACAAGGGTGCAAAACAAAACACCAAGTAAAATGTCTCCTGCCTTTACATTTGTTTCTTTTTGCTTTGGTCTATTTTCTTCCAAACCCAACCATTACTTTCATCTAACCATCTAGTCCCAACAAGGGTCCTAACATTTTCAGAGATTGTTTAATAAACACTCAGGAAATCTAATCAGTGCTTCTTGGTTCTGAGTTACTCCTGCCTCCTTGTCTCAGTCTGTCCTTTGTCTATGTGTAATGTACCTAGAAATCCCCAGTGCAAAAGTATTTGCCAAGCAGAGGTCAGTACTTATTGTTCCTGGTACTGCTGCTGCTCTACAACCCAGTGTGTCCAAGTTTCTCAGTATGGGCCACCAATTATGGGAATAGACTTCTTTTTTCTTCATTCTGAGTCTGCGTCATAATTTTTATCAGATCCAATACTTATTCATTCATCTCAGAGATACTTATTGATTTTTTAAATTAGGCTTCTATTTTGTATTAGAGCCTGGGTATGTAATGGTAGATAAGATACAAAAATTCATCAATGTCATGGAACTTACTGTCCAATGGTATGAAGAGATATTAAGCAAAGTATTTTTAATTTATCAACTTAATAGAGAGAGACTTGTTCTTCATCTCCTGCCTATGTCTGATCACTATGCCACGTGCCTTTTGAATATTATCCACCAAAATTTATTTAGCTACTGTTTATAAGTGTTCACTACTCTAGTTTATTTCACTGAAATCCAGGTATAAATTTTTTATTCTCCTGTAAGATGGTCTAATCAAATATGCCTCCCATCTGCTTATGCCTAATTCATGATAGATGGAATTAGTATTAAGCTGTATTCCATCCCATTTTCTTACTGATAAACTGTACCACTTGTTTCTGATTTGGAGATTTCATATCAAAATTTTTTAAAACTTAAATTATTATTTGCAAACTGAAAAAACTATTGTTGCTCAAACCAACAGTAAACTGGTTAGAAATAACATAATATTTCTCACTGTTGATAAGAGAACAATGGTTATATAATAATTTTGTTATCTTTTTACTCAATTCAAAGATTAAAAGGAGTAAATGGGAAGAAATCTAAAAGGACAGAGGTTGTTTTTGATATTTTGCTTTAAGATAGTACAGCTGGAGCAGCTCTAGGAGTGATGAGATTTGTGATGTGGACATAATAATGAGTTCCTGAGACTGAGAAGAGCTATCTACCTTGGAGATGGAAACAGGGATGCTGGCATATTCAAAAGTTCATCTTACTTGAGACACAGCCTGAAATGATGCCAAGGCCTTTAGTAAGAGGAAAGCTGTGCATCTGATGCCAAAATGTAAATGCATGTAGAGAGGCCATGATACCAGTAAATGACAGCAGTAAGAAGGGAAGATATACTGTTCCTCAGACTGTAGAATTCATAAAATTCACATGGTATACTCATTAAAAATGAAAGTACTTGTGTTTCATACTCAGAATTTCTGATTTAAAACATCTGATTGTGCCCTGGGATGGATGTTTTAAATAACATCATGAGTGATTCTGATGCAAGCTCTCTAGGACCTATTGTGGGAAGTTCCAGTCTAGATAGTTGCTCAGCCAAAATGACATGAGCTTCAAATGAATCCATGTTTTTTAAAAATAGGAGCAAAGGGAATAATGGTCTAGAAATAGAATAAAACCAATAGCTCAAATCCCGCTTTCTGAAGAAGTGAGGGTGGGATTATTTTCTCATAGGGAGATGTGGTTGAAATATTGTCTTCAAGAGAGGGTCTCAATTCAGTTAACACTAGGAGGTATAGAAAATGTCAAGTAAATTATTTGAGGATATAGGTGAATTATTAATTATGGGACAGGAGATCACAATGGTACCTTGGAAGGTTTTAGGAAGGATAAGGGCAGGTATGTGGGAAAGGAAAGGGATTCCACTATGGGAATAACAGCATGGAAAATGTCGATGATCAAAATGCATTTACGTTTTGGGAGATGAGCGAAGAAATAGTGATCAGAGGCACTGTGGACTTAGCTTTGTACTGACATTTTTGTTGATATGATTTTTTTCGCTCTAATCGCAAAGTTTTATGGAATATATACTGAGATCCAGGCACTGTTATAAAACCACAAAAAAGTCAGAAAATATTGATTCCTTCATAGGTATTCTAGATAATAATCAATATTTCCTTGTATAAGTGACTAATTCAGGAAAAGACTGGCTATATTATGGATTCAGGCATTCTATTCCTTTGAAATTTAGTGTCATATTCTGGCACATGTGTTGTAGATGGTGGTAGATTGAATCTTCTGATGGTTGCATGGTAAGTTCTGTTTATATAGTGTCCTGTAATCCCCCCGAAGTCCTGAACATAGGACCTGCTAGTGGGCAGGAATATATGTTCACCAGTATAAA
This sequence comes from Tragelaphus eurycerus, assembly GCA_935064755.1. Lineage (NCBI taxonomy): Eukaryota > Metazoa > Chordata > Mammalia > Artiodactyla > Bovidae > Tragelaphus > Tragelaphus eurycerus. Next base: position 24,513,797 of record CAKXYN010000031.1, read on the forward strand.
AACCATAATCAGTGGTATTTTCATATATGTACCTGTGTTTGTTTGCATGTGTGCCTTTTTTAGTGTGTAGCCATAGAAATTCAGATATAGGTGAAAAAAGTAGTACTTAAAATATGGCTATTATAAAAGTTATAAATCTTGCCCCTTTTCAGGTGAATAGAAGGAGAATTCAGGAAGAATAGCATTTGAAAGAACAAATAAGAATAATAAAAGCAAAAGTCACTAATCATCAGAGAAATATTTGAGAGTATAGACTCCACAGTTTTTTGACAATTGGGCTTAAATTTACCTTTTGGATTCTTTTCTCTTTCTACCAAGATAGCCTATACTTTAACAACAATATTATTATTCTGCAAAAACATTCAAATGCCTATTTCATCTGCCTTTGAATGTTACTGGATTTTTGTATCTGTTTAAATATTGTTTATACTTGAAACCTAATTCAACTGTTAAAATGTATTATGCCCTCCTCAATGCATTTTATTCTTTTATTAATGAGCTGCCTAGAAAATTTTATCAAAATTCACATGTTTCTGTGATACTGTCTTGGGGATGGAATCATCTGACTCATACTGTGTGGTCAGTGCTGAAATATTTCAGCCTCTTGATAAAGCTTGAATTGAATTACAAGGAAAACACTTAAAGAGTGACACATGATTTATAGACTAGGAATGATGAGTGAGGACATTTTCTTTTACTTTTACTTTTCATCCATTTTTAACTAAAGTGAAGTATAGTCAATTTACACTGTTGTGTTAGTTTCAGGTATACAGCCAAGTGATTCTAATATATATATATATATATATATATATATATATACACACATACACATATATTATATGTATATATATAATATATATATGTATATGAATATATATATATATTCAGATTCTTTTCCATTAGAGGTTATAGGCTGTTATAAGATATTGAATATAGTTGCCTGTACTTTACAGTAGGTCTTTGTTTATCTATTTTATATATATTAGTGTATATATATTAATCTCAAACTTCTATTTTAATTCCCCACATCCCCTTTCGTAAGCATGTTTGTTTTCTAGTCTGTGAGCATATTTCTGTTTTGTAAAAAAGTGTGTTTGTACCATTTTTTTAGATTCCACATATAAGTGATATTATATACTTTGTCTGACTTTTTTTACTTAGTATTATAATGTCTAAGTCACCCATGTTGCTGCAAATGGCATTATTCATTTTTTTTACTCATTTTTATCTCTGAGTAATAACCTATGGACTGCAAGGAGATAAAACCAGTCAATCCTAAAGGAAATCAGTCCTGATTATTCATTTGAAGGACTGATGCTGAAACTTCAATACTTTGGCTACCTGATGCGAAGAACTGACTCACTGGAAAAGACCTTGATGCTGGGAAAGATTGAAGGCAGGAGGAGAAGGGGATGACAGAAGATGAGATGGTTGGATGGCATCACCAACTCAATGGACTTGAGTTTGAATAAGCTCTGGGAGTTGGTGTTGAACAGGGAAGCCTGGTGTGCTGTACTCCATGGGGTCACAAAGAGTAGGACAAGACTGGACGACTGAACAAGAGCAAGAATAACCTATGTTAACCTATATTATAATAACCTATAACACATATACCAGAGCTTCTCCATCTATTTTTCTGTCAATGGACATTTAGGTTGCTTCCATGTCTTGGCTGTTGTAACTTGTGCTGCTATGAGCACTGGTTGGTGGAGCAGGAAAGGGCAACCCACACCAATATTCTTGCCTGGGAAACCCCATGAACAGAGGAGCCAGGAGAACCGCAGTCCATAGGGTTGCAAAGAGTCAGACATGACTGAGCACAACACGTACATGAGCATTGGGGTGCATATATTTCCTTTTTGAATTAGAGTTTTCTCCAAATACATGCCCATATAATAACTTTATTTTTAGTTTTTAAAGGAACCTCCACATTGATTTCAATTGTGGCTGCTCCAACTTACATTCCCATCAACAGTGTAAGAGAGTTCTTTTTTCTCCACATCCTCTCCAGCATTTATTATTTATAGACTTTTAAATGATGACCATTCTTACTGGTGTGAGGTGATACCTCATTGTAATTTTGATATGGATTTCTCTAATAATTGATGATTTTGAGCATCTATTCATGTGCCTGTTGGCCATTAGCTAGTGACTTTGAAAGGCATTTTTAGTTTAGAATCAACCCTTGGCATTATAGGACACTAATATTAAAATATAAGCACATTTTTCTAGGTATTATTTTTACTTTTAGGTAATGGCTGCTACTAAAATAATTTCACAATGAATTAAAGTTTACACTGAGGCCATTTTTTTTTGTTTTTGTTGGAAATGCCTTGTGAAAAGAGTTAGTGTCCTACTGTTTCTTCAGAAAGTTTTTCTTTTCTAATCAGTCTCTTCATGGCCCCCTTGAACTCCTTATTCCTTAGTGTATAGATCAGTGGGTTCAAGCTGGGAGTAACAATGGAATAAAAGATACTGAGTAGTTTACCCTCATCCTGAGATGGACTGTTTCCTGGTTGTATGTACATGTAGATAACAGTCCCATAGAAGATGGATACCACAGTGAGATGGGAGGAACAGGTCCCAAATGCTTTTTTTTCCTCCCTGCTGCACACTTGATCTTGAGCACAGCTATAGCAATGAAGCTATATGAAACCAGAATGAGAAGAAGTGGTGGGAGGAAAATAAAAAAACACAATCCAAATACGATTTCTTCCATGACCGTAGTGTCCACACATGCAATTTTGACCATTGCAGATATCTCACAGAAATAGTGATCCAGGTGGTGGTTTTCACATCGAGGAAGACTCATAGCATAGGGAGAGAGGATCACACAATTAATGATACCAATTATCCAGGTCATGGTCACTAGGCCTCGACAGAGTTGAGGGTTCATTATTGTCATATAATGTAGAGGCTTGCAGACAGCATTGAATCTGTCATAGGACATCACACCCAGGAGCATACATTCAACTGTGCATAATGTCACATCAATGAAAAGTTGAAAGGCACAACCACTGAAAGAGATTTTTTTGTCTTTACCCCAAACATTGACCAACATCTGTGGGACTATATTTGTGGTATAACAGAGATCCAAGATGGCCAAATTTCTGAGGAAGAAGTACATAGGAATTTGGAGATGTTCATCTAGTAATGGCAGCAGGATGATGGCACTATTTCCTATCAAGGCAATAGTGTAGAAGAAAAAGACAACCCCAGAGATAATCATCTCCAGTTGAGGCTGTCCAGGGAAACCAAGGAGTATAAAACCACCAAAGTAGCTATCATTGATCATTTTCTTATTTTCTTAATATCAACTGTGAACATAAAATATTAACATATTGGAAACCATAGTGAGTATGTTTTTAAACAATATCACATGTATATATTGCTAAGATAATCATCATGCAATTAAAAAATTAGTATTTAAATCTCATAATTATTCTAACTTTCCTGTTTATCCAATTTGGTATAGAATTTATCTAAAGGGCACTTTGCCTCCAGAGTTTATACTCTCAATTACTTTGTCTCCTTCTATGTCAAGGCAAAAAACTGCAGAAGTCTCAGAAGAAAATCCTGAGAAAAATGGTTGAATGAAGCCAGATGGACTTCCCTTTACAAATCAGGATGCTGGAAAGTGGGTTGGGAATCTGCAACAAATTCTTGCCTCCTTCATCCAAGGGTTCATAGAAAATGAAGGCTGCATAACTGTTATGACTTTTCTAATAGTTAAGCACAAATGTTCAATCCTGCTGTCCATGTTCACTCTGCTATATAAATCTTATGATATTATATTTTAAAATGCAAACTTTCAACTAAAAACTTATATTTCCAAACATTATTTTTCTGTTTCCATTACTCCCTAGAAACAGTGTTCTCCCTCTTTCATTGCAGACACAACTTTTTTAATTTTTTTTAAATGTTATTTATTTTAATTGGAGGCTAATTACTTTACAATAATGTGGTTCAACTGTACTTCTGATTCCAAATTATATAGTTTCCTATGAAGTAATTCTTTAAAAATATACCCATTTATTAGTTTTATATCCATCATTAATATTTATTTGTGTCTTATCCCTCATCTTGCAGGAGGTCCAGTTCTACTACTTAGGCATTTAAAATGTTGAACAACTTCAGGAGGGGGGATTGTGTTATTTTTATGTTTATATCCCTAGTGACTTTTCTCAGGATTAGCACAGAAAAAAAAATCTGTAAACATTTGATGTTGGTCCAAAGAGACTTTGATGACCACACATGGACATTTCTTTTCCTATCTAACAAAACCAGTGTCTTTTTTCAAACTCATTTCTGCTAAGAAAATGTCTCTCAAGCCCAGAAATGGATTCCTAGTTTCTAAACCAGTGGTCTTTTCTACATTATTTTTCTGCTTGAATTCTCAATGGCAGATTAATTTCTTCTATATTAGACCTGCCCTTTGCCTTCATAAATAGGCAATTTTCTTTTCAATTTTTCACTAATATTTCCCTCAGTGGAATTTCCATTCTTTCCCTCCTTTCTTCCTGCATTTATAAACAACATTCTCTAATGGAATCCCCTTCCCCCATATTTCCTCTGCCTCTGTGACTTCAGTTACTAATTAATCTGTACACATAACTAGGAATTCTATTTTTATGGTCCCTTCATCTTTTGCAGCTTCAAAATTACAAATTTAGCTAATCTGTGGGATTTCCACTGGGTTTTACTCCCATATCAATCATATATGCAAAATTGAATTCATTCTGTTTTATATCTTAAAACAAAAGCTTTTTATCCATATAGCTACCTTAGAAAGTATCTTCTAGGTTCTTAACAAATGTTTGTTAAAATGAATTTAAAATGAATTTGAATTTGGGGGTAGAAATTAAAAACACAAATATACATTTTCAAGTGAAATCAATATAGGATTTAATGTATGTTTCAAACTTTGAAGAAAAGAAAATTGCTATAGAAACCAGAAACTTATTAAAATTCTTTAAATTGGAAATCTTATCAAATGTTTTAAAAACAGCATAATTTCTTTCCCTAATTCCCACTTACCCTAATTAAGATTAGTGAGCTTTTCTGTGGTGATTTAACCAAGGACTTTCTGGAGGAGAAAAATTGAACTCTTCCAAAGTAGGAATTGTTTCTTTCTCTCTTTCCCTAAATAAGACTAAATATGAAATTCTTCATTACTTATTTTGTTATACCATTCATCCCACTTGCCATTGAGATCCTATGTGATAATGGCAGGAGGCAGCTGCTGCCTGTCATCTTTTGCAGTTCATGTACCCATTCAAGAAGAACCTTACCATTATACATTTCAGAGAAGTAAACATCTTCAGTGTGAAAGGTAACAAGTAGTTTTCCCTAAGCAGCAGTGATAAAATTTGTTGAGTCTGGAAAGACCTTGGGGACATTGGGTTACTCATTAGCAATTAAATGTGTATTGTATAATTATCCAAAGAAGAAGATCATTAAAAAAAAAAAAACAAAAGAGGATGCTTCTGGTTGGTGCACTGGGATGACCCAGAGGGATGGTATGGGGAGGGAGGTGAGAGGGGGTTCAGGATGGGGAACGTGTGTACACTCATGGTGGATTCATGTTGATATATGGCAAAACCAATACAATATTGTAAAGTAAAAAATAATAATAATAAATAAATGATAAATGGTTAAAAGAAAAAATCAACGAGGAGAAATTCCCCCAGTTAATCAATACTATTAATATAAAATTAAATAAGTAACTACAATTTTACAAGCCAGTATACATTTCTTGTATGCACTTTGATCAATAAAATACTTTTATTGATAGCTTTATTATTCTACTTTATATGAGAGAACATTGCTTGCCGAGAAGTTATAGATTATCACAAGGTAACAGACATAATGAACAATGCAGATAAGACATACAAACTTACATATGATAGTAACTGTAGTTTTTATAGTTCCTATTACCTCTAATTTGTATAACCTAACTTTCAAATATATTTTCATAACAATGGAATACCCAATTTTGGCAAAGAAGGATAATTTCAGCAATAGGTGTACCACATAGAAGTGTACCAGACTCACTACCATAGACAGAAAGGGTGAGAAAATTATGGTAGCAATCATTGGATAGCTTTAAGACTGAAAACCATAATTTATTATTTAAACATTTGCCTGTTACTCCCACTGAGGGAACACTGATCAATTACACACTCCCTGGAAATTGCCATTTCATATGTATGTAATTCCAAACATGAGAAATGCTGGGCTGGCAGAAGCACAAGCTGGAATCAAGATTGCTGGGAGAAATATCAACAACCTCAGATATGCAGATGACATCACCCTTATGGAAGAAAGTAAAGAGGAACTAAGAAGCCTCTTGATGAAAGTGAAAGGGGAGAGTGAAAAAGTTGGCTTAAAGCTCAACAATCAGAAAACTAAGATCATGGCATCCAGTTCCATCACTTCATGGTAAATATTTGGGGAAACAGTGGAAACAGTGTCAGACTTTCTTTTTCTGGGCTCCAAAATCACTGCAGATGGTGACTGCAGCCATGAAATTAAAAGATGCTTACTCCTTGGAAGAATAGTTAATACCAACCTAGATAGCATATTGAAAAACAGGGATATTACTTTGCCAACAAGGCTATGGTTTTTCCAGTGGTTATGTATGGATGTGAGAGTTGGACGGTGAAGAAAGCTGAGCGCAGAAGAATTGATGCTTTTGAACTGTGGTATTGGAGAAGACTCTTGAGAATCCCTTGGACTGCAAGAAGATCCAACCAGTCCATTCTGAAGGAGATCAGCCCTGGGATTTCTTTGGAGGGAATGATGCTGAAACTCCAGTACTCTGGCCACCTCATGCAAAGAGTGGACTCATTGGAAAAGACTCTGATGCTAGGAAGGATTGGGGGCTGGAGGAGAAGGGGATGACAGAGGATGAGATGGCTGGATGGCATCACCGACTCGATGGACGTGAGTTTGAGTGAACTCCAGGAGTTGGTGATGGACAGGGAGGCCTGGCGTGCTGCAATTCATGGGGTCGCAAAGAGTCAGACGTGACTGAGCGACTGAATTGAACTGAATTCCAAAAAATATTCAGCAGTTTTTGCTGTTGAATAGTTTTAGTAATGGCATCAAAAAATGTAAGCTTTGTCAGTGATCCTAAGATTATTTGTAATGGCAGATTAAAATTCTATTACTAGCATGATGAAAAATCATTAATTCTCCTTCTCTGAGAAACTGCCTCAACAAGGAAAATAATAAGAGCATAAAGGCAAACTTCATTTTAAAATCTGACCTCTGAAACATAGATCATAAAATAGAAAAATATTCTGGAATTAGAGAAAACCAGGTAGGTGTGGAACAATGCAGGAAAGGATGCCCACTAGTGCAAATAGCTGAAAGAACCTCTATGTCTCTGTGAATATGGCCTGTGGTGAATTATCTGACTCATTAAAACAACAGGAACAGGAAATGAGGCATTATCAATGGGAGAGTTCCTAAGCCTGAAATGACTTCTAGAAAAAGCTAAGAAGAAACCATTGAGTTAAATGATATTTGATAGATACAGTCTATTGTTTGATCAAGAGCGACCTTGCCTGCCCGCGACCGGCGCGCCATTTAAGAGCGACCTCGCCTGCCCGCGACCGGCGCGCCATTTAAGAGCGACCTCGCCTGCCCGCGACCGGCGCGCCATTTAAGAGCGACCTCGCCTGCCCGCGACCGGCGCGCCATTTAAGAGCGACCTCGCCTGCCCGCGACCGGCGCGCCATTTAAGAGCGACCTCGCCTGCCCGCGACCGGCGCGCCATTTAAGAGCGACCTCGCCTGCCCGCGACCGGCGCGCCATTTAAGAGCGCCCCGCCGGCTGCGTCGCGCACCAAGAGCGCCCCGCCGGCTGCGTCGCGCACCAAGAGCGCCCTGCCGGCTGCGTCGCGCACCAAGAGCGCCCCGCCGGCTGCGTCGCGCACTAAGAGCGCGGCCGAGAGGAGCTACCCCACGACCGAGGAAGGACGGCGGTGAGGGCCAGCGCACTAAGCACGGCCGAGAAGAGCTACCCCACGACCGAGGTCAGGAAGGGCGGCGGTGAGGAGAGACCCCCTCATCCAAGGTAAGGTGTGATGGCTGTGCTTCGCTGGCCGGGAGCAGCCAGGAGCAGCCGGGATGAGATACCCCACGCCCAAGGTAAGAGAAACCCGAGTAAGACAGTAGGTCTTGAAAGAGGGCATCAGAGGGCAAATACACTAAAACCATTCTCACAGATAACTAGTCAGTCTAATCACACAAGGACCACACCCTTGTCTAACTCAATGAGATTAAGCCATGCCCGAGGGGCAACTTGGGATGGGCGGGTCATGGTGGAGAGATATGACAGGGTGTGGTCCGCTGGAGAAGGGAATGGCAAACCACTTCAGTATTCTTGCCTTGAGAACCCCATGAACAGTATGAAAAGACAAAATGATAGGATACTGAAAGAGAAACTCCCCAGGTCAGTAGGGGCCCAATATGCTACTGGAGATCAGTGGAGAAATAACTCCAGAAAGAATGAAAGGATGGAGCCAAAACAAAAAGAATACCCAGCTGTAGATGTGTCTGGTGATAGAAGCAAAGTCCGATGCTGTAAAGAGCAATATTGCATAGGAACCTGCATATGCAGAGTACATCATGAGAAATGCTGGACTGGAAGAAACAGAAATTGGAATCAAGATTGCTGGGAGAAATATCAATAACCTCAGATATGCAGATGACACCACCCTTATGGCAGAAAGTGAAGAGGGGCTAAAAAGCCTCTTGATGAAAGTGAAAGTGGAGAGGAAAAGGTTGGCTTAAAGCTCAACATTCAGAAAACGAAGATCATGGCATCTGGTCCCATCACTGCATGGGAAATAGATGGGGAAACAGTGGAAACAGTGTCAGACTTTGTTTTTCTGGGCTCCAAAATCACTGCAGATGGTGACTGCAGCCATGAAATTAAAAGACGCTTACTCCTTGGAAGGAAAGTTATGACCAACCTAGATAGCATATTCAAAAGCAGAGACATTACTTTACCAACAAAGGTTCGCCTAGTCAAGGCTATGGTCTTTCCTGTGGTCATGTATGGATGTGAGAGCTGGACTGTGAAGAAGGCTGAGCGCGGAAGAATTGATGCTTTTGAAGTGTGGTGTTGGAGAAGACTCTTGAGAGTCCCTTGGACTGCAAGAAGATCCAACCAGTCCATTCTGAAGGAGATCAATCCTGGAATTTCTTTGGAAGGAATGATGCTAAAGCTGAAACTCCAGTATTTTGGCCACCTCATGCGAAGAGTTGACTCATTGGAGAAGACTCTGATGCTGGGAGGGATTGAGGGCAGGAGGAGAAGGGGACGACAGAGGATGAGATGGCTGGATGGCATCACTGACTCGATGGATGCGAGTCTGAGTGACCTCCGGGAGCTGGTGATGGACAGGGAGGCCTGCCGTGCTGCGGTTCATGGGGTCGCAAAGAGTCGGACACGACTGAGCGACTGATCTGATCTGATCTGATTGTTTGATCACTGGACTTGAGTGAGACTGCACTGTGAAAAGACTTAATGTAGAAAATCTTAGTTGACAACATAAAATTATAGCCTAAAAAGCTCACTTCTACACACAACTCTGGGTCTGAAGAAACATTCATTTCTTAATTTAATTTTTATTTTATATTAGAGTATTATTAATTTACAACATTGAATAGAATTCCCTGTGCTGTACAGTAGGTCCTTGTTGATTATCTATTTTATATATAGTAGTGTCTATATGTTAATGCCAAACTCCTATTTATTCCTCCCCCTGCTTTTCTGTTTGGTGACCATAAGTTTGTTTTCTTTTGTCTATGGGTCTGTTTCTATTCTGTAAATAGGTTCATTTGTATCACTTGTATGTAGAATCTTAAAAAAAATGCATTACTATTAAGTAGACTCCAGACTTCATTTAGATTTCACCAGTTATTCCCTTAGTGCCCCCTTTCTGTCCCAGGAACCAATCTGGGATGCCACATTGCATTTACTGTTATGTCTCACTATCCTCTGGTCTGTGACAGTTTCTGTCTCCTTTTTTCCATTTTTAAAATGATGTTGACAGTTTTGAGTCATACTGTGAGGTATTTTACAGAATGTGTCCCTCAGTTTGTGTTGATTTAGTATTTTTCTCATGATTAGAGTGGGGCTGTGGATTTTTGGAAAGAACACTGCAGAGGTGCCACTGTTTTGGTATTCTTGTCACATCATCTCAGGGGTACATGATGTAACAGCACACTCATGGAAGCGTGAAGAATAGTGAGGAACTGGAAACACATGCTCAGTAACAGGAATAAATTTAGTATCTTGTTATATCTGTATACAGGTATATTTCATAGGCACTTTAAATTATGATGTAGGTTAATATTTCTAAACACAAAATAGTAGATTGCAAGCAGGAGACATAGTAAGATTTCATTTAGTAATTACAAAATATCTTTATGAATATGTGGTTTAAAAACTCTGCACACTGCCTCACAACAACCCTACAGGAAAAACACTGTGGTCCCAGAACCTGCCTCCAAGGGCCCTGAGGCCCATGACTGTACTAGCTGTGTACCGTTCCCCAACAGGAGCCAGTGTCCACCCACACCCACGTGGAGGTCGACCCTAGGACCTGGGAAGCAGAAAAACATTCTCTGTCAGAAGGAGTATGTGCTGTTCAAAGGCATAATCCATGTGATGGGGCTAATGATGTCTCCTAGATTTATTGCAAAGAGTTAACAAGATAACATGTGTCAAAGTAGAAGACTGAAAAGGTAATTGTAGATGTCGGCCTTGGGAAGAGTAGGTCATATGTGGGAGGGCATTCTGCTGAGAAAAATCCTGTTTTTCCTTTAAATCTTTTTTGTGGACACATGGACTCACTTTTTCAGATTTAACCCTCTGCTGTTGGTTGCCTGAGCTCATAGTCTGGAGGCCTTCCTTTCCACAAATGGGACCTAACTAAACTTAAAAGCTTTGTACAGCAAAGGAAATCATAAACAAGATGAAAATGCAGCCCTCAGAATTACAGAAAATATTTGCAAATGAAGCAACTGACAAGGGATTAATAACCAAAATATACAAACACATCAGGCAACTCAATATCAAAAAACCAGACCAATCAAAAGTTGGGTGGAAGGCCTCAATAGACACTTCTCCAAATAAAGAAAAGAAGACATTCTAGTGACCAGTAAAATCATCTTCACTTGTGGCAGTTTTTCCAAATTCCAGACCAAGAATTTTACCTTTTCTCAAAATAGGTGCCATGGTAATACCCCCAGCAGTTCAGTTCAGTTCAGTGGCTAGTTGTGTCTGACTCTTTGTGACCCCATGTTGCAGCACGCCAGGCCTCCATGTCCATCACCAACTCCCAGAGTTCAACCAAACTCGTGTCCATCGAGTCGGTGATGCCATCCAGCCATTTCATCCTCTGACGTCCCCTTCTCCTCCTGCCCCCAATCCCTCCCAGCATCAGAGTCTTCTCCAATGAGTCAACTCTTCGCATGAGGTGGCCAAAGTACTGGAGTTTCAGCTTTAGCATCATTCCTTCCAAAGGACACCCAGGGCTGATCTCCTTCAGAATGGACTGGTTGGATCTCCTTGCAGTCCAAGGGAATCTCAGTAGTCTTCTCCAACACGACAGTTCAAAAGCATCAATTCTTCAGTGCTCAGCTTTCTTCACAGTCCAACTCTCACATCCATACATGACAACTGGAAAAACCATAGCCTTGACTAGATGGAACTTTGTTGGCAAAGTAATGTCTCTGCTTTTGAATATGCTGTCTAGGTTGGTATTAACTATTCTTCCAAGGAGTAAGCGTCTTTTAATTTCATGGCTGCAGTCACCATCTGCAGTGATTTTGGAGCCCAGAAAAATAAAGTCTGACACTGTTTCCCTGTTTCCCCATCTATTTCCCATGTAGTGATGGGACCAGATGCCAAGATCTTTGTTTTCTGAATGTTGAGCTTTAAGCCAACTTTTTCACTCCCTTCTTTCACTTTCATCAAGAGGCTTTTTAGTTCCTCTTCATTTTCTGCCATAATGGTGGTGTCATCTGCATATCTGAGGTTATTGATATTTCTCCCAGCAATCTTGATTCCAGCTTGTGTTTCTTCCAGTCCAGCATTTCTCATGATGTACTCTGCATAGAAGTTAAATAAGTAGGGTGACAATATACAGCCTTGACGTACTCCTTTTCCTATTTGGAACCAGTCTGTTGTTCCATGTCCAGTTCTAACTGTTGCTTCTTGACCTGCATACAGACTTCTCAAGAGACATGTCAGGTGGTCTGCTATTCCCATCTCTTTCAGAATTTTCCAGTTTACTGTGATGCACACATTCAAAGGCTTTGGCATAGTCAATAAAGCAGAAATAGATGTTTTTCTAGAACTCTCTTGCTTTTTCCATGATCCAGCGGATGTTGACAATTTGATCTCTGGTTCGTCTGCCTTTTCTAAAACCAACTTGAACATTTGGAAGTTCATGGTTCACATATTGCTGAAGCCTGGCTTGGAGAGTTTTGAGCATTTCTTTACTAGCATGTGAGATGAGTGCAATTGTGCGGTACTTTGATCATTCTTTGGCATTGCCTTTCTTTGGGATTAGAATGAAAACTGACCATTTCCAGTCCTGTGGCCACTGCTGAGTTTTCCAAATTTGCTGGCATATTGAGTGCAGCACTTTCACAGCATCATCTTCCAGGACTTGAAATAGCTCAACTGGAATTCCATCACCTCCACTAGCTTTGTTCGTAGTGATGTTTTCTAAGGCCCACTTGACTTCACATTCCAGGATGTCTGGCTCTAGGTGAGTGACCACACCATTATTATTTTCTTGGTCATGAAGCTCTTTTTTTGTACAGTTCTTCTGTGTATTCTTGCCACCTCTTCTTAATATTTTCTTCTGTTAGTTCCATGACATTTCTGTCCTTTATCGAGCCCATCTTTGCATGAAATGTTCCCTTGGTATCTCTGATTTTCTTGAAGAGATCTCTAGTCTTACCCATTCTGTTATTTTCCTCTATTTCTTTGCATTGATAGCTGAGGAAATCTTTCTTATCTCTCTTTGCTATTCTTTAGAACTCTGCATTCAGATGCTTATATCTTTCCTTTTCTCCTTGTTTTTTGCTTCTCTTCTTTTCACAGCTATTTGTAAGGCCTCCCCAGACAGCCATTTTGCTTTTTTGCATTTCTTTTCCATGGAGTTGGTCTTGATCCCTGTCTTCTGCACAATGTCATGAACGTCATTCCGTAGTTCATCAGGCACTCTATCAGATCTAGGCCCTTAAATCTATTTCTCACTTCCACTGTATAATCATAAGGGATTTGATTTAGGTCATACCTGAATGGTCTAGTGGTTTCCCTACTTTCTTCAATTTCAGTCTGAATTTGGCAATAAGGAGTTCATGATCTGAGCCACAGTCAGCTCCTGGTCTTGTTTTTGCTGACTGTATAGAGCTTCCCCATCTTTGGCTGCAAAGAATATAATCAATCTGATTTCGGTGTTGACCATCTGGTGATGTTCATGTGTCGAGTCTTCTCTTGTATTGTTGGAAGAGGGTGTTTGCTATGACCAGTAGGTTCTCTTGGCAAAACTCTATTAGCCTTCGCCCTGCTTCATTCTGATTTGCCTTTTACCCCAGGTGTTTCTTGACTTCTTACTTTTGCATTCCAGTCCCCTGTAATGAAAAGGACATCTTTTTTGGGTGTTACTTCTAAAAGGTCTCATAGGTCTTCATAAAACGATTCAACTTCAGATTATTCAGTGTTACTGGTTGAGGCATAGACTTGGATTACTGTGATATTGAATGGTTTGCCTTGGAAATGAACAGCCATCATTCTGTCGTTTTTCAGATTGCATCCAGGTACTGCATTTTGGACTCTTTTGTTGACCATGATGGCTACTCCATTTCTCCTAAGGAATTCCTGCCCACAGTAGTAGATATAATGGTCATCTGAGTTAAATTCACCCATTTCAAATACTCCCATCCTGACCCCTAAAATAAGAAATTTGGAAAATAAGTGGGAAAAACAAAAGCATTAGTATTGATATCTTAAAGATGGTTACTCGTGTGTGACATAAAATGTTTTCATTTTGGGCTCACAATTACTTTTGGAGTAATTATATGGGTAGAGGAAAGTGTCAAAGGAAAGAAATTTTTGATGTGGTCAATTAACATTGCATCACTGTGAAGATGATTGATAACTAGAACTCTTGGTCTTCTTGGTTAATAGTGGTTTTACTGCTGTCAGTAAAGAGCTGATTTTAACCCCTTAAAATTATGAGAACATCTAGTTAGCATAATGAAAGGAAAATATTACAGTTAACTGAGGAATGTAAGTAAAATTTGGACATGTATAATCTAAAAGAATCAGTGCATATTGTAAATTATTTTTAGTATTGATGCCTCAGTTTAAAACTTATTTTAAATGTGTTTTTTTTGTACATATATCATAATACATTAGCTATTCAATAATGAATAGTGAAATAGATGAAATAGTGAAATAGATGAAAGTGAAAGTGGAGAGTGAAAAGGTTGGCTTAAAGCTCAACATTCAGAAAACGAAGATCATGGCATCTGGTCCCAACACTACATGGGAAATAGATGGAGAAACAGTGGAAACAGTGTCAGACTTTATTTTTCTGGGCTCCAAAATCACTGCAGATGGTGACTGCAGCCATGAAATTAAAAGACGCTTACTCCTTGGAAGGAAAGTTATGACCAACCTAGATAGCATATTCAAAAGCAGAGACATTACTTTACCAACAAAGGTTCGCCTAGTCAAGGCTATGGTCTTTCCTGTGGTCATGTATGGATGTGAGAGCTGGACTGTGAAGAAGGCTGAGCGCCGAAGAATTGATGCTTTTGAAGTGTGGTGTTGGAGAAGACTCTTGAGAGTCCCTTGGACTGCAAGAAGATCCAACCAGTCCATTCTGAAGGAGATCAATCCTGGAATTTCTTTGGAAGGAATGATGCTAAAGCTGAACTCCAGTATTTCGGCCACCTCATGCGAAGAGTTGACTCATTGGAGAAGACTCTGATACTGGGAGGGATTGAGGGCAGGAGGAGAAGAAGGGGACGACAGAGGATGAGATGGCTGGATGGCATCACTGACTCGATGGATGCGAGTCTGAGTGACCTCCGGGAGCTGGTGATGGACAGGGAGGCCTGGCATGCTGCGGTTCATGGGGTCGCAAAGAGTCGGACACGATTGAGCGACTGATCTGATCTGATTCAATAATGCATTATATTTGATAATATATATGGAATTTAGAAAGATGGTAACAATAACCCTGTGTATGAGACAGTAAAAGAGGCACTGATGTATAGAACAGTCTTTGGGACTCTGTGGGAGAGGGAGAGGGTGGGATGACTTGGGAGAATGGCGTTGAAACATGTATAATATCATATATGAAACGAGTCGCCAGTCCAGGTTTGATGCATGATACTGGATGCTTGGTGCTCGTGCACTGGGACAACCCAGAGGGATGGCACAGGGAGGGAGGAGGGGAGGAGGTTTCAGGATGGGGTACACGTGTATACCTGTGGCGGATTCATGTTGATATATGGCAAAACCAATACAATATTGTAAAGTTAAAAAATAAAATAAAATTATAAAACAAATAAATAAATAAAAATAAATAATGTATTATATTTGATAATAATTTTTGGTATAGTTCATGAGTACTTCTCTCAGGTGAGAAGTGACTTCCCTGGTAGCTCAGATGGTAAAGAGTCTGCCTGCAGTGCTGGAGACCTGGGTTGGATCCCTGGGTCGGGAAGATTCCCTGGAGAAAAAAATGGCAACCCACTCCAGGATTCTTGCCTGAGAATACCATGGACAGAGGAGTCTGACAGGCTACCATCCATGGGATTGCAAAGACTCGGACATGACTGAGTGACTTCACTTTCATGTACTTTATCTCAGGTGATGACTCAACATAAATTGTTGACATATAAAGTTTGTAAAGGGCACATTTCCATAATAGAAACTTCTCGAAGGAAAAATCAGTGTCCTATTGTTTCCACAGAACTTTCTTTTTCCCAATCAGTCTCTTTATGGCCCCCTTGAACTCCTTATTCCTTAGCGTATAGATCAGTGGGTTCATGCTGGGAGTAACAATGGAATAAAAGATACTGAGAAGTTTACCCTCATTTTGATTTGGACTGTTTCCTGGCTGGATGTACATATAGATAACAGTTCCATAGAAGATGGATACCACAATGAGATGGGAGGAACAGGTCCCAAATGCTTTTTGCCTTCCCATTATAGATTTGATCTTGAGCACAGCTACAGCAATGAAGCCATAAGAAACCAGAATGAGAAGAAGAGGAGCAAGAACTATAATCAGGCACATGGCAAATGTGGTTACCTCCATGGCTGTCGTGTCCACACATGCAATCTTGATCATTGAAGACATTTCACAAAAGAAGTGATCCAGGTGGTGATTTCCACATCGAGGAAGACTCATGGCATAGGGGGAAAGTATCATGCAATTAATAACACCAACCACCCAGGCAGTGCCTACAAGGCCCTGGCAAATTTGGGAGTTCATTATGGTCATATAATGCAGAGGTTTGCAGACAGCATTGAACCTGTCATAAGACATCACAGCCAGAAGGATACATTCAACTGAGCAGAGAACCATATCAGTGAAAAGTTGGAAAGCACAGCCACCAAAGGTAATTCTCTTGTCTTTGCCCCAGATATTGACCAACATCTGAGGGACTATGTTTGTGGTATAACAGAGATCCAAAATGGCCAAGCTTCTAAGGAAGAAGTACATGGGAGTTTGGAGATGGTCATCGAGAAAAGATAGCAGGATGATGGCCACATTTCCAATCAGGGCAATGATGTAGAAGAAAAATACAACCCAAGAAATAATCATCTCCATCTGAGGCTGGCCTGTGAATCCAAGGAGTATAAATCCACCAAAGTAGCTGTCGTTGATCATTCTTTTTCTTTTTCTTAATAGCAATTCTGAAAGTAGAATAATCAATATAGTAGAAATCATATGGGTATATTCAGAAACTTCAATATCAATTCATATCAGGATTATATAAATGATATAGATAACAGTTTTATTATCAAACACATAAACATATTTTTTCAGTGATACAAATAATATAAAATTTAACATATGATAATTAGTAATAGATTATTACATAAATTTTTGAATATCTAGTGAAATGTCCAAATGTGGATTATAGTGGAGAGTTTGATAAAACCTAGAAATCTACATCAATGACTTGTGTGTATAAAAGAGTACTTTGCTCAATTTAATGTAATTCTTTATTGAAAGAATTTTCTCTGTGCCTATAATATAGCATAGCAGTGCACGCTAAAAGATGAAGAATTTAAATTATTAACTTTGTTTTATCTTTTAAAAGTATAATTATTTTTATAGAGATCCCATTAAGAAACAAAGTCATTAATATTAAATAAAACAGAATAATTTTTGATTCTGTCTGAAGAAAAGATTCTTGGAGTTATTTTCAAATATAGAGATTCCTGGTACTTCTCTAAAATGTTTAATTAACTTATTGATTGATTGACTGGGAGATAGGTACAATAACCGTTTTTATTATTCTAACAGTCACAGAAAGGTAGAAATCTGTTATCGGCCTGCTTCTTTTACCCCATTAT
The DNA here is from genome assembly GCA_935064755.1 of Tragelaphus eurycerus. Taxonomy (NCBI): domain Eukaryota; kingdom Metazoa; phylum Chordata; class Mammalia; order Artiodactyla; family Bovidae; genus Tragelaphus; species Tragelaphus eurycerus. The sequence continues at coordinate 24,531,434 of CAKXYN010000031.1, forward strand.
TGTGATATACTGACAATAAAACTTGAAATATGTGTTTACACCTCAAGAACAGGATACCCTAGAATGAGGGAAATATAATAATATAACTTATATCAACACTATTCCATATTCTGTCACTATTTTAGTGAGTACTAAGATTTATAAGGAGAAGGCAATGGCACCCCACTCCAGTACTTTTGCCTGGAAAATCCCATGGATGGAGGAGCCTAGCAGGCTGCAGTCCATAGGGTCGCTAGAGTCGGACACGACTGAGCGACTTCACTTTCACTTTTCACTTTTCACTTTCATGCATTGGAGAAGGAAATGGCAGCCCACTCCAGTGTTCTTGCCTGGAGAATCCCAGGGACGGGAGAGCCTGGTGGGCTGCCATCTGTGGGGTCGCACAGAGTCGGACACGACTGAAGCGACTTAGTAGTAGTAGTAGTAGTAGTAGTAGTAGCAGTAGTAAGATTTATAAGGACAGATGCTAAAGCTGAAACTCCAGTACTTTGGCCACCTCATGTGAAGAATTGACTCATTGGAAAGGACTCTGATACTGGGAGGGATTGGGGGCAGGAGGAGAAGGGGACGACAGAGGATGAGATGGCTGGATGGCATCACTGACTTGATGGATGTAGTTTGAGTGAACTCCAGGAGTTGGTGATGGACAGGGAGGCCTGGCGTGCTGCAATTCATGGGGTTGCAAAGAGTTGGACACGACCGAGTGACTGAACTGAACTGAAGATTTATAACCAGGTCTTTCTTTCTCAGGGGCCTTCTCTTCACCACCATGCGTGTCTCTTTTTGCAAATAACCTCCCACTTTCTTTCTCAAAAAAGCAAGTCTCATCTAGTTCTGTATGTATGGCAGTGAATTCAAGTTTTAAATAAAATGAGTAATAAAAGGACTGGAAGACACTTGATATATCACTAAGAGTCAGGATATTGGAAGTTAGGAGTGTAGGGCATTTGTAACAATAATATCTCTTTTTTAAAAAAATTTGCTCTAAACCTCTTTTTATTTTTTAATTTAATTAAAAAATTTTAACATCAAATGCATTTTGTTTTGGGGTATAGCTGATTAACAATGTTGTGATAGTTTTAGATGAACAGTGAAGGGATTCAGTCATACATATACATGTATCCATTCTCCCCCAAACCCGCGTCCCATTCAAGCTAGTACATAACATTGAGCAGAGTTCCATGTTCTATATAATAGGTTTTTGTTGGCTATCCATTTTAAATATAGTGGTGTGTACCTGACCTTCCCAAAGTCCTTAACTATCCCTTCCCTGCAGCAGTCACGAGTTCATTTTCTGTGTCTATGAGTCTGTTTCTGTTTTGTAATTAGGTTCATCTGTATGAACCTTGTAATTGGGCTTCCCTGGTGGCTCAGATGTTAAAGCGTCTGCTTGTAATGCAGGAGACCCAGGTTCGATCCCTGGGCCAGGAAGTTCCCTTGAAGAAGGAAATGGCAACACACTCTGGTATTCTGGCCTGGGAAATCCCATGGATGGAGGAGCCTGGTGGCCTACAGTCCATGGGGTCGCAAAGAGTCGGACACGACTGAGCGACTTCACTTTCACTTCATCTGTATCATTTTTTTTAGAGTTCAGATATAAGGGATGTCATATGATATTTCACCGTCTCTATCTGACTTAACCTCACTCAGTATGAGATCTCTAGATCCATCCATGTTGCTGCAAATGGCCTTATTTCATTCTTTTTAATGGCTGAGTAAGATTCCATTGTATATATGCACCACATCTTTTCCATCCATTCCTTTGTCAATGGACATCCAGACTGCCTCCATGTCCTGGCTACTGCAAACAGTGGTATAATGAACATTGGGGTGCCTGTATCTTTTGGGGCAATGTTTTTCATTGCATATACTCTCTTCTAAAGCAGGGTGCTATATCACTACTATTCTTCTTTTCAGTTCATTCTTTACCTTCACTTTTCTTTACTGCATCTTCTCATTCATTTGTCCTCCCCTCCAGTTATCTCCAATGTTTTCTAACCAATTTCTGCTTTTCTCTTTGCTTCATTGATCCTTTATTCTTGTTAGCTTCATTTACTAACTCTGGACAGATAACTCTGCTATATATCTTTACTAATTCAACTTTCCTTCTCTACTTCCAGATAGGCAATTTTACAGGGCTTTAAATCAATACCACACAGGTTTACATCTCATTTCACAGCATCATAGTTCAAAAATGAGTTCATGATTTTTATTGCTACAACAAATCTACTGCTTCTTTTGTGTGGTGCACATTAATTTTACTAGGTGAATTCTCCCTAAAGTAACTAGTAGATTCTTAATAAATATTTGCTGAAACAGATTATGGGACTCATTAGAAAAAACCCCGATGCTGGGAAAGATTGAAGGCAGGAGGAGAAGGGGACGACAGAGGATGAGGTGGTTGGATGGCATCACTGACTCGATGGACATGAGTTTGAGCAAGCTCTGGGAGTTGGTGGTGGACAGGGAGGCCTGGTGTGCCTCAGTCCTTAGGAGTCACAAAGAGTTGGACACAACTGAGTGACTGAACTGAATTGAACTGATGGGATAAATATTTAATCATGAGCACATGAGTAAAAAGGTATAGCAATTTTTATTTATATGATCTCCATTTCAACAGATATTAGTTTAGAGATCAATAGATGTTCTAGATGACATGGTGAGGACAACAACTGGTGTGAAAGCCAGAGGTGTATGCAAATCATTTTGATTTTGAGAAACACCTTATAATATTACCCAAGACAACTTAATTTCTCCTCCACTTACCTTAATTCAGCTGAGTAAACTTTTCAGTACTGATGATTGAGCAAAGAAAAATTTGGAAAAAATGTTATTTTATAAAATAGGAATGAATATTCATTATTAAATCTAAATAGAGCAGAATCATCCCTAGGATTCCACTACTTCTGCCCAGTTCTCACTGTGAACCTTCATGCTTGTGGAAGGAGGTGCACCTGCCCCTCACCATTCCCAGTTCATAAGCACAGTTAATAAGAATACTTTTGTCTCCTCCAGTGAAAAGGAATCCAACAATGAGACACATGTGTGCTGTGAATCATAACTAATTAGATTTCCCTTAAGAGCAATGATGAAATTTGCTGAGGAATGATGAAATACCTTGGGATCCGGAGTATCTTATAAGCAATTAATGTATATTAATAATTGTTCAGAGACACAAAACAAAGGAAAACAAAACAAATCTCCTTAAGAGAATTTATCAATTTCAAAAGTCAGCTTCCTTTTGTCCATTTTGGATTAAGACTAACATCATCATTGCTATTACTCCTGATAAGTGAGGCGAATAGGAGTGAAAATAATTATAGTGGTTTTATATTGTGCTTTACTAGTCATATACATTTTTGGTATGTTATTCCTTATTGATCCTTAAAAACTTTTAAATGGATGTTACATCTTTTTTTTTTTTTTATGTGGATGGAAACTGGATATTATAGAAGTTTTGTGATAAGCCCTGCATGACCAAGTGAAGCACTCGTCTATATCTTCTGACTCCATGATTTGTTTTTTAGTTGAATGTATATTATAAGTAATCTAATGGTTTGAAATAAATGTAATTGATGTATATTCATGATTTCAGCATAGAATAGCAATTTATCAAAATGAAGGAGAGGAGAAAGAAATATAATGGATATAAAAGTAACACAGACATACCTATGATAATGATCGATAGAGGTAAACTTAGAAACATAGTGTAAAATTTAGAAATGTTGCTTCTTCCATTCATAATACATTTTACAGTGTAACCTACTGTAACTACCACTAGACATGGGTTACAAAAACAGCTTTGCTTAATTTTCCTTCCTGAAGGTTTATTTTGTAGGAGCACATGTATTAGTCCTGTAATGATCTTAGAGACTGATCATCAATGAAAGTAAAAATTTCAGTGATCTCCTAGTTAAATAAGAACTTCCCCCTCTTCTTCTCTCAGAAATAAGACCAAAATTAATAAATAGAATAAAATACAAAAATCTAAGATACGTCTGAAAATTAGAACAATTAAATAATGGTTTCTGAAACTAGAACAATCAAAGGGGGATGCTTAAGATAATGTCCATCATCACTGAACTCAAAACACTGAAAAACCAACTTCCTCTAAACAAGTGGGAAGGTCTGGAGAAAACAACACCACCACCAAAAAAAAAAAAAGGAGAGAGAGAGAGAAAATAGTAAAGCTATCTGTCTCTTGTTATAACAACAGGAGCAGAGAATGAAGATATGAAGATTGGCAATATCAATTATCCTGAATCTCTTTATGGAGGCTATGAAAAACAGAAATAGAAATCATGGAATTAAGTCACTTTTGAAACAGGTAGTCTATTGCTGAAAGAGTGAATAGGACAGACTTTGCATTATAGCAAAACTAGAGTGGAAAATTTCAACTATCTTTGAGATATAATTGATATATAACATTATATTAGATTCAGCTGTACAGTATGATTCAATATCTGTATGTATTGTAAAATGTTCACCACATAAGTCTAGTTAACACTTATCACTAAACATAGTTACAATTTTTTCCTTGTGATGAGAACTTCTAAGATCTACTCTCTTAGCAACTTCTAAATATGCAATACAGTATATTAACTGTAGTCACTGTGCTGTACATTATGTCAATATTTTCCATGACATTGATTTTATGACTGGAAAAATCTCAATTGATTGAGGAAAAGTAAAGGGCAAACCTGATGGCTCAGATGGCAAAGAATCTGCCTGCCATGTGAGAGACCTGGGTTTGATCTCTTGGTTGGCAAGATCCCCTGAAGAAGGGAATATCAACCCACTCCAGTATTCTTGCCTGGAGAATCCCACAGACAGAGGCGCCTGGTGGGCTACAGTCCATGGGGTCACACAGAGTTGGATATGACTGAACAACTAATGCACACACACATATCAAAGGCCAAAGTAGCTCTCATACACATTTAACCTGTGTCATGGTGTTTTTGCTGTCAACAAAGATTGCTATGAGCAAGGTCTAGGACAAGGATTATCCTCTTCTCCAACATGAATCTCCTATAAATAGTTGGTGTAGAAAAGTAAATACTGATATAGTTAATGGCGAATAATCAAAAGGAAGTCAAGATTTTATACAAAAGATTTATTACTGGCCATGTGCAAAATACTAAAATATGAAACCAAGAAAGTAATGAGAAAAGGATTGACAGATGACGAATATTCATTACAAAATACTGTGTTGGAGGTAAGAACTCTAACCAAACATAATGTCATTATTGCTGAAAAGCCAGCCATAAAATTGTGACTATAAATATAAAATATTTATAAATATATAAATATATATAAAACTATAACACAAAATAGAAGAGCAAAAAGTCTTGGTGAATAAATGGCAAAATAGCAAAGTTGAGATTGTATCATGAACTGGCAGAACTCAGGTCAGAAATAGAGGGGAAAATTGAAAATCAAAAAGAAGAAATAAAAATTAAAATTATAAAAATAGAAAGGAGAATAGACACTGAATCATAGAAGGAAATAAATAACACAGTATTGTTAAAACCAAGAAAAAATAACCAAAAAAGTGCATATCAAAATTATAATAAACTATGCTTTACAAGTTATAAAGGAACATATAGATCTACAGACTAAAAAATTCTCACTTTATTTCAGCCAAAAAATACATTTAGTGGTAAAAACCCTAGTAAGACTACTAGATTTAAAAGATAACAATCCTTTTTAAAAAAACTGAAGCATCATTGATTTAGAAAGTTGTGTTGGTTTCAGATGTACAGCAAAATTATGTACTTACTAAGCTTACACACTCAGTCATGCCTGACTCTTTGCAACCCTTTGGGCTGTAGCCTGCCAGGCTCCTCTGTCCATGGGATTTTTCCAGGCAAGAATATAGGAGTGGGTTGCCATTTCTTATTCCAGGGAATCTTCCTGACCCAGGGATTGAACCTGCATCTCCTGTGTCTCCTGCATGGCAAGCGAATTCTTTACCCACTGAGCCAACAGGGAAGATACATATATATATACTTTTTCAGTCTTATCCATTATAGATTATTATAAGACAGTTCCCTGTACTATACAATAGGTACTTGTTGTTTATTTTATATAGTAATGTGTATCTGTTCATCCCAAACTCCCAGTTTATTCCTTCATCCCACTTTCACCTTAGTAACATGTTTGTTTTCTAAGTCTGTGAGTCTGTTTCTGTTTTATAAAGTTCACTTGTATCAATTTTTTAGATTCCACATATAAGTTATATCATATATTTGTCTTTGATTTACTTCAGTTAGTATGATAATCTCTAGGTCTCCAGGTCCATCCTTGTTGCTAAAACTGTCATTATTTCATTCTTTTTTATGGCTGAGTAATATTCCATTATATATATATATATATATCATACACACACACACACACACACACACCACATTTTCTTTATCCATTTGTCTCTTGGCAGACATTTAGGTTACTTCTATGTCTTGGCTATTATAAATAGTATTTCTGTGAACATTTAAGTACATGTATCTTTTCAAATTAGCATTTTTGTCTTTTTCAGATTTATGCCCAAGAGTAGGATGGCTGAATCATATGGTAACTATTTTTAGTTTTTTAAGGAACTTCCATAATGTTGTCCTAGAGAAGGAAATGAAAACCCATCTCAGTATTTTTGCCTGGAGAATTCCATGCACAGAAGAGCCTGCTGGGCTACAGTCTATGGGTCACAAAGAGTCTGACACGACTGAATGACTAACACACACAACACATAATGTTCTCCATAGAGGCTGCACAAGTTTACATTCCACCAACACTATAAGAGGGTTGCCTTTTCTCCACAACCTCTCCAGCATTTATCCTTTTTAATAATAGCTATTCTGACTGGTGTGAGGTGATACCTCATTGTAGTTTTGATTTGCATCTCTCTGATAATTAGTGATATTAAGCATCTTTTCAGGTACCCATTAGCATGTGTATGTCTTCTTTGAAAAAGTGTTTATTTAGGTCTTCTGTCCATGTTTTGATTTTTTTTTTTCCCAGTTGAGCTGTATGAGCTATTTGTATATTTTGGAAATTAATCTCTTGTCAGTAGGATCATTTGCACCTTTTTTCTCCCAGTTTTTAGGTTGTCTTTTTGTTTTGTTTATGGTTTCCTTTGCTGTGCAAAAGCTTATAGTTTTAATTAGATCTTATTTGTTTATTTTTGCTTTTGTTTCCATTACTCTAGGAGACAGATCCAAAAACACATCGCTACAATTTATGTCAAAGAGTATTCTGCCGATGTTTTCCTTTAGAAGGTTTGTAGCATCTGATCTTAAATTTAGATTTTTAAAGGATTTTATTTTTGTATATAGTATTAGAAAATGTTCTAATTTCATTCTTCTACAGGTAGCTGTCCAGTTTTCCCAGCACTGGGAGGGATTAGGGGCAGGAGTAGAAGGGGATGACAGAGGATGAGATGGCTGGATGGCATCACTGACTCGATGGACATGAGTCTGAGTGAACTCTGGGAGTTGGTGATGGACAGGGAGGCCTGGCGTACTGTGATTCATGGGGTCACAAAGAGTTGGACACAACTGAGTGACTGAACTGAACTGACTGATGTTCTTACAGAAGAGAAATTCCTTTAGAAGCTTGAAATAACTGAGGTTATTTATCTACGAGTCAGGTATGGGGAGGGAGGTGGGAGGGGGATTCAGGATGGGGAACACGTGTACACCCGTGGTGGATGCATTTTGATGTATGGCAAAACCAATACAATACTGTAAAGTAAAAATCAAGATTTATAAAGTTATTGTAAGGAAAAAATAAAAAATAAAACAAATAAAACTAGCAAAAGTAATCCTGTGTCATTGTGGAAAAAAGCTTAAAGAGAACACCATTGTATATAATAAAAATTAACAGTTTAAAGTGTCTTAAAAAAAAAAAAAAAACAGAAGCCATAAAATGAAAAAAAAAAAGAAACAAACCCAAAACTAAGATCAACTTGTAATCATACTGAAACATACAAAAGACAAATGACCAACTGGGTATTACAGTTCTATAAATAACACCGAAACAAATAAAAATGATTGCCATTTATATCAAAGATAAAGCACTAATTTCCATCAGAGATAAAAAAATTCTTAAAATTGATAAGAAAATCCACCCCCTCCCTCAATAAAGGGTAAAGTATACAAACAGGTAGCTTTGAGAAAAGCAAATAAAATAACTCTTTTAAAATTACATATTCCTCAGTCACACCCAAAATAAGAGAAATGAGAAATAAGACTGTCAGTTCAGTTCAAGAAACACCTGGAGTAACAGGCAAATTTGGCCTTGGAATACGGAATGAAGCAGGGCAAAGACTAACAGAGTTTTGCCAAGAAAATGCACTGGTCATAGCAAATACCCTCTTCCAACAACACAAGAGAAGACTCTATACATGGACATCACCAGATGGTCAACAACGAAATCAGATCGATTATATTCTTTGCAGCCAAAGATGGAGAAGCTCTATACAATCAGCAAAAACAAGACCAGGAGCTGACTGTGGCTCGGGCCATGAACTCCTTATTGCCAAATTCAGACTTAAATTGAAGAAAGTAGGGAAAACCACTAGACCATTCAGGTATGACCTAAATCAAATCCCTTATGATTATACAGTGGAAGTGAGAAATAGATTGAAGGGCCTAGATCTGATAGATAGAGTGCCGGATGAACTACGGAATGAGGTTCGTGACATTGTACAGGAGACAGGGATCAAGACCAACCCCATGGAAAAGAAATGCAAAAAAGCAAAATGGCTGTCTGGGGAGGCCTTACAAATAGCTGCAAAAAGAAGAGAAGCGAAAAGCAAAGGAGAAAAGGAAAGATATAAACATCTGAATGCAGAGTTCCAAAGAATAGCAAAAAGAGATCAGAAAGCCTTCTTCAGCAATCAATGCAAAGAAGTAGAGGAAAACAACAGAATGGGAAAGACTAAGGATCTATTCAAGAAAATCAGAGATACCAAAGGAACATTTCATACAAAAATGGGCTCGATAAAGGACAGAAATGGTATGGACCTAACGGAAGCAGAAGATATTAAGAAGAGGTGGCAAGAATACACAGAAGATCTGTACAAAAAAGAGCTTCACGACCCAGATAATCATGATGGTGTGATCACTGACCTAGAGCCAGACATCCTGGAATGTGAAGTCAAGTGGGCCTTAGAAAGCATCACTACGAACAAAGCTAGTGGAGGTGATAGAATTCCAGTGGAGCTATTCCAAATCCTGAAAGATGATGCTGTGAAAGTGCTGCACTCAATATGCCAGCAAATTTGGAAAACTCAGCAGTGGCCACAAGATTGGAAAAGGTCAGTTTTCATCCCAGTTCCAAAGAAAGGCAATGCCAAGGAGTGCTCAAACTACCACACAATTGCACTCATCTCACACGCTAGTAAAGTAATGCTGAAAATTCTCCAAGCCAGACTTCAGCAATATGTGAACCGTGAACTTCACATATTGATGTTCAAGCTGGATTTAGAAAAGGCAGAGGAACCAGAGATCAAATTGCCAACATCCGCTGGATCATGGAAAAAGCAAGAGAGTTCCAGAAAAACATCTATTTCTGCTTTATTGACTATGCCAAAGCCTTTGACTGTGTAGATCACAATAAACTGTGGAAAATTCTGAAAGAGATGGGAATACCAGATCACCTGATCTGCCTCTTGAGAAATCTGTATGCAGGTCAGGAAGCAACAGTTAGAACTGGTCATGGAAAAACAGACTGGTTCCAAATAGGAAAAGGAGTACGTCAAGGCTGTATATTGTCACCCTGTTTATTTAACTTATATGCAGAGTACATCATGAGAAATGCTGGACTGGAAGAAACACAAGCTGGAGTCAAGATTGCTGGGAGAAATATCAATAACCTCAGATATGCAGATGTCACCACCCTTATGGCAGAAAGTGAAGAGGAACTCAAAAGCCTCTTGATGAAAGTGAAAGTGGAGAGTGAAAAGGTTGGCTTAAAGCTCAACATTCAGAAAATGAAGATCATGGCATCTGGTCCCATCACTACATGGGAAATAGATGGAGAAACAGTGGAAACAGTGTCAGACTTTATTTTTCTGGGCTCCAAAATCACTGCAGATGGTGACTGCAGCCATGAAATTAAAAGATGCTTACTCCTTGGAAGGGAAGTTATGACCAACCTAGATAGCATATTCAAAAGCAGAGACATCACTTTGCCAACAAAGGTTCGCCTAGTCAAGGCTATGGTCTCTCCTGTGGTCACGTATGGATGTGAGAGCTGGACTGTGAAGAAGGCTGAGCGCTGAAGAATTGATGCTTTTGAACTGTCGTGTTGGAGAAGACTCTTGAGAGTTCCTTGGACTGCAAGGAGATCCAACCAGTCCATTCTGAAGGAGATCAGCCCTGGGATTTCTTTGGAAGGAATGATGCTAAAGCTGAAACTCCAGTATTTTGGCCACCTCATGTGAAGAGTTGACTCATTGGAGAAGACTCTGATGCTGGGAGGGATTGGGGGCAGGAGGAGAAGGGGACGACAGAGGATGAGATGGCTGAATGGCATCACTGACTCGATGAATGTGAGTCTGAGTGACCTCCGAGAGCTGGTGATGGATAGGGAGGACTGGCGTGCTACAGTTCATGGGGTCTCAAAGAGTCGGACACAACTTAGCGACTGATCTGATCTGATCTGATCAGTTCAGTCGTGTCCGACTCTTTGCAACCCCATGGACTGCAGCTTGTTAGGTTTCCCTGTCCATCATCAACTCCCGGAGCTTGCTCACACTCATGTCGATCGAGTCGGTGATGCTATCCAACCATCTCATCCTCTGTCATCCCCTTCTCCTCCCACCTTCAATCTTTCCTAACATTAAGGTCTGTTCAAATGAGTCAGCTCTTCACATCAGGTGTCCAAAGTATGGAGCTTCAGCTTCAGTATCAGTCCTTCCGATGAATATTCAAGACTGAAGAAAAGAAGCGAACCTAAATGCAAAGGAGAAAAGGAAAGATATACCCATCTGAATGCAGAGTTCCAAAGAATAGAAAGGCGATATAAGAAAGCCTTCCTCAGTAATCAATGCAAAGAAATAGAGGAAAACAAAATGGGAAAGACTAGAGATCTCCTCAAGAAAATTAGATACCAAAGGAATATTTCATGCAAATAAGACTATAAAGAGAGACAAATTTTTTGACTCTAGGTAGGAAATTTTCCACACTCATGTGTTTGGTGAAGGCTAGTGCAGCCGCTGTGTAGGGCAATTTGCCAATATTTCTCTAGTGTAAAATTCATTTGCATAAGTTTGGGCCATTTTCTTTTTTCTTAAATCATTTTTTCTCTTGGGGTTCTTATTTATATATTCTAAGAACTCATCTTTTATTAGTGACTTGTAACGCAGAAATCTCCCATTTGAGGGGATTGTCTTATTATTGTAATTTTTCATAAATTATCATAATAAATATAATTCTATTTATTATAGGTGAATGTATTGATACCATTCTTTATGGTGTATATTTTTTGTTTCTAAGATATTCTCAAATAATAAATATATTCTCCTCTACCTAACTCTGAAAGTTAAAAAAATATATCTTTCATTTCTGTGTACTTATTAACCTACAATGTATTTATGTATGTAATATAAGGTAGAGATCCAATTTTGTGTTTTCTCCAAATGGTTAAAAAGTTTCTCTTGTGCCACCAAGGTGAATTTCTGAGAAAATAATCATTTTTATATACTTGTAAATGAAGGGTATATTGGTATAGATATATTTCAGGTTTTTGGCATTATTCAATATGCAAATTTTATATGACCTTTGACGTAAAATTCTCGTTAAGCATCCAACTCAAATACTGTTACATACACAGCAATACATGTTCACAAACTGTCTACTGCAGAGTTTGTAAAAGTCAAAAACTGGAATGAACCAAAATGTCAATCATCATTGCAAGAGTAAATAATCCATTTAAGTATAAATTGTTGACATTGTTCTGCATTAAAATAATGAGATCTCTGTGTACTGCTGTAGAATAATTTCCAGACACACTGGTAAATGAAGAAAGGCAGTTGCATAAAAATACATTTTCCATGATAAAATTTATTTTTCAAAATGTTCGTGTGAATTTGAGTCTGTCTGTGTATGTGTGTCTGTCCATGTGAGGTGGGGGAAGAGGAGGAGAAGGAGAAATGGAGAGGGGAAGGGATCAGGAAAGCTTGGTTATAGCCATTAAATCAGCAAAAAATATTTTTTGTTTTGGGAAAGAGCCTGTTATAGTACCTAGGCTACTTAGTCCTACAGCTTGATCTCATCAGCTCCCTCTTAGATTGTCTTCCTGCCAGTCTTCAAGTCTTCCATTTCACTCTTCTCCACAGCAGTGCTCCTGTTATGCCTGTCATCCCAAGTCCAAGTTCCAAAGATCCCTAAATGTCCTTAGGGAGGTCTTACCCTCCGACCCCAGCCTAACTATCCTATCCCTTTATTTCTGCTGTGCTAACTATACAGTCTATTTTGGTGAATGCTGTATGTGTTTTGTAAAAAAAAAAAAAGTTCAATTCACTTCAACTAGTTCTAGTTGGCTGAGTGGTTTTCAAATACATTCTGTATCGTTGTTATTTTCTTGTCTAGTTGTCCTATCATTATTGAGAGAAATGTGTTGATAGTCCCAATGATGTTTGTACATTGTCCATTTGTCCTTTGATGTTTTCAACTTCTGCTTCATGAAGTTTGAGATTTTATTAGTTGAGCACACACTTGTGACTGTTACCTATTCAAGATAGATTGCCAATTTAATCTTTATGTAATATTCCACTTTTTCTCTTATAATGCTCATTGTCTTGGAGTCTGATGTATTTGATATGAGCATAGTTAAATCTGCTTTTAAAGCTTTGTGTTTTCATGGTATATTTTACTAACTCTTTTAGTGAAAAGAGTTTAAAAAAAGTCAATTTATCTTTTATTTTTAAAGTCTATTTCTTGAAAACAGGATATAGTTGGATGTTGTTATTTATTAAGCATAACAACTGCCTTTAGTTTGGAATGATTTTTCTGTTTTCCTGTAAAGTAAGTGAATTAAAATATGGTTGGGTTCAAGTCTACAATTTTTTGCTTGTTTTCTATTTGTCTCAACTCTTCCGTTTTTGTTTTATTTCTCCTTTACTGCCTTCTTTTGTATGAATTCTTTTTTTTTTTTTTTTTTTTACGATTTCATTTTATCTCCTTTATTAACTTCTTAGATTGTGTCTTTTTTTATTGTTGATGTTGCTTTAGTGGTGAAAATACACATTTTTAACTGATAGGAGTGCACCATCAAGGCATTTTATTCTAATCCAGAAGCGATAAAAGAAAATTAAAGCAATATAATTCCACGTCCTTCTCTCTTCCTTGTGCTCTTGTTGTCACCTATAGATTTTATTTCAATATATGCCAAATACTACATATGCATTTTCCACACACATTTTTATTTTTTAAACAGTCAGTTGTCTTTAAACCAATTTATACATACGTACATAAAACAGACAAATCTTTGAAATATTTATCCACATATTAATACTTGTGTATCTTGTTTGTCCTATATTTTCAGACTTCCCTTCAGCCTGAAAGTCTTCTTGAACTTTTCTTGTAGAGCTTTTCTTGTGCAGAAGAATTATTTTAAACATTTAAAAAATCTGAAAATGTCTCATGTTGCCTTAATTTTGAAGGTCATTTTCACTGAATATAATATTCTAAGTTAATGACTTTTCCACACCTTAAATATGACATTTTATCATCTTTTTGCTTTCATTGATTCTGATAATAAATCACTCATTGTTATCATTATCACCCTGTATTTAATCTTTCTTTTTCTCTGATTTCTTTCAAGCTTTTCTCTTTGTTTTTAGTTTTCATCAGTTAGATGTAAGTTGGCTACATTAATTTTGTTTTTATGTATCTAGATTTGGGTTTGGTGATTTTTAAAAAATTTGTAGTGTGTTATTAACCAATTTTGTATTATTCCAAGCCATTACTTTCCTGATAGCTCAGTTGGTAAAGAATCCACCTACAATGCAGGAGACCATAGTTAGATTCCTGGATTGACTGGAAGAACTGACTCATTGGAAAAGACCCTTTCCCAGATGGGAAAGATTGAAGGCAGGAGGAGAAGGGGACGACAGAGGATGAAATGGTTGGATGGCATCACTGACTCAATGGACGTGAGTTTGAGTAAGCTCTGGGAGTTGGTGATGGACAGGGAAGCCCAGTGTGCTGCAGTCCATGGTCGCAGAGTCAGACACAACTGAGCAACTGAATTGACTGACTGAAACCATTATTATCTTTTCAAATGATCTTTCTAATTCTTTTTTTCTCTTGTCATGTTATAGGACTTCAGTTACTCATATGTTAGAGGAGTTGATTTATCCTACAGAATGTGAATTCTCTGTGTTTTGTTTTCTGATACTGTATTTTTTATACCTAATATCTACACTTTTCTATATAATGCTCATCTCTTTGATGAAGTTCCCTGTATGTTCATAAATATTGTCTGCCTTCACCACTAAAAATTTAAACATATTTGTTACAGCTTTTTAAAATCCTCATAATCCTCAGGAAAATGCAAATTAAATCATAATGAGATATCCCTTATGTACCAAATAGAAAGAATACTTTTTTCCAAAAGTTGGCATTTCCAAGTGAAGAGGCTATAAAGGAAATAAATGCTCAACTCTGAAAATTTATTGGCAGTTTTTAGTTAAAAACGAGTATACTCAATACCATTTACACCTATATTTCAATCCAAAGTACAGACCCAAAGAAATATTTGATTTTTTTTTCCACTTGGCTATGAATGTGGCTTGTGGGATCTTAGTTACCCAACCAGAGTTAGAACTCAGGCCCTTGGCAGTGAAAGTGTGGAGTACTAACCACTGAACCAGCAGGAAATTCACCAGAAATGCATAAATTTGTCCACAGAACGACATATCCAATAATGTATATATTGACACTATTTGTAATAGCCTTCCAATGGAACTATCCAAATGTAGGTAATAAAAATAAATTGCATTATATTCATAAATGTATAAATATATGGTAATGAGAATGAATGACCTAATGGTACATGTAAAAACATAGATGAATCTTACAGACACAACATTGAGACACAAAATTGTACATCTTAAATGAGTTTAGTTCTTTAAATTTCAAAGCCAAGCAACTATGGCCTATGGTTTTGGTAATCAGACTAGAAAGAGGCACAAGGGGAGCTTCTGACCTGATGGATATATTCTCTCTTGCTTCTATGTGCCACTTCACAGGAGTCTTTCAACTCTATAAAATTCATTGAGCTTATACTTATGACTTTTTCTTTTTCTATATGTTTTTCTATTATATAATAAAAAATGTAATAAGAGAAGTTATACCACAAGTTACAATCAAATGAATCATATTCATATTGTTAATAAAGGGCCAATCTTCCTCTTCCTCAAACCAAGAGGAAACTTATAAACACATAGTAAAATGGACAACAACATCTTCAAATACCAACAGCTGTTTCACAAATAGGCAGCAGCATCTGAACATACAGAAAGAACATCAACCTCATTCATTAGAACAGAAATACAAAATGCAATGACACGAAGATACAATTTCTTAACTATCAGGTTGAAAAATAAATCCAAAAGTTTGACAACATACTGTATTGGTGAAGCTCTGGATTACCAGACGATGTAATTCATATTAAGCTTTAATAAAAAGGTGCCAAGCCCTGATAGCTCAGTTGGTAAAGAATCTGCCTGCAATACAGGAAACCCCAGTTGGACTCCTGGGTCAGGAAGATCCCCTGGAGAAGGGATAGGCTACCCACTCCAGTATTCTGGCCTGGAGAATTTCAAGGATAATTGGTCACAAAGAATTGGACACGACTGAGTGGCATTCACTTCATTTTCTTTCACTTTCAAGCACAAAGTAAACACCACTTATTCATTTTAAGATTCGTGAGTTTATATACTATGGCAGAATTATGTATAATTCATATGCTTTGTAAGCAGTTTATGATACTATTATTTTTAATTTTGTTATTATTATTTTTTTTACTTTACAATATTGTATAACACCTGTGGCAGATGAATGTTGATGTATGATACTATTTTTTGTATTTTCCCCATGGCCCAAGTGCTTTTCTCTATGAGTTTTAATTGCAACTGGGAGATTGGTTCCCTAAGGTCAGAATTTCTAGCATGTTCCATCCTAAAGTCACTACATTCCCTGAGGAGTAAAAAAACAAGGAGACCCTAGGTATCCTTGTATTCTTTTAAATTTGGCATAAAAAAAAGAAGAGAGTCATTATTTTGATGAGATTTAGACACAAGGAATTTGTGCTAGGACTAGCGAAAGTGAGACACCTTATAAGCTGAACAATGCAGCAAAACTGAGAAGTAAGTGACACAGAACCTCCGAGAGGCTTCTTTCAGAGGAAAAGGAAACTTGGTTCCAAAAGAGGGAAAGTTACTTTTACTCTTTGTGCTATTCTTAGCTTAGAAACTGTTGCTTAGAAGACTGCCACTTTGACAATCAACAGGTTTGTTTGTGCAGACCGAGACTACAGACAACAGCAGAACGGAGAGGTACAATCATGGCATGTGAATTAAAATAATTTTATTAAAGATAAAATTAATTAGAGGTAAAGAAAAAGGAATAATGATATTTAAATATTTGAATAGTAAGAGTGAGTAGAGTTTCTATCAGGTAACTTTTTTTTCTTTTTTAATTTCCAAGATTGTTCATTTCGGGGACAGTTCACTGACAGGTAAGAAAAATTATGCCGAGTAATCCTTCTAAAGCATAAACTCATCTCTCCCAGCAACTCAATGTAGATTTGGTAAGAAATCTTCTTAGAGTTTTGGGAAATGACCCAAATAATCAAGTGGATTAGTTCCTATTTACTAAGGAACTATATTTCTACATATTTGTAATTTGTAATCTGGAAAGAATTGCTAGTGGATTTAGGGGTAGTACAAATTCATTTCAGCAACATGAAAACAGAGTACAGAAAGACTGCTGATGTGCAAGTTGCACAAACTTCATTGAATTTATTATTATGCCAGTTCGGTAGCATAAAAGGTACAGAGAGATACTGTACTTGTTTCTAGGACCAAATTGATTACACACTTCCTGTTCACAATGTCTTATTCTGTCAAAGATAAAGAAAAAAATCCATTTTATACTATTTTATTCTAAGAATGCACACCGTAAGAAAGCATATACTAACTGTACTATATACTAAGAAAGCATGAGGGAAAATGTTTTGAATGACTGTTGTGAAGTATTTGTTTAGATTAAGTAAGATGTAAAAGTATTTTCTGAATACATCTTTAGCTTATATTTATCATATGACACTTTGTCTTCAGAAAATGTCCCTATATGGTAATTGCTATTCTTAGCAATTGTTCTTTTCAGGAAACATTAAAATCAGAATCCCTTCCTTCCTTTCTTTCTTCTTCCTGTCCTTGCTTCCTTCCTGCCATCCAAAAGGAGTAGTGAATATCTTTTGAGAGATGACTATTACAACTGGCCACAGACTAATTTTTGAGTTAGTTGAATTCTGACTTTGGTGACTACATTTCTGTTTCATGGTCTTACTCGCCATTTTGATTCCTTCTCAGTTTGGGAAGTTTTCTGCACTGTCCACATAACCACCCATGCATAGAAGATTCCATATGCTGTAGAAGGACCTTCTTCTTTCCATAAGAATGACTGTAATATTCATATCTAACAACTCAAAATATGAATGATGAATGATGTATATATGGAAACAGTATACATTTTATCAGGACACTATGCTAATCCAAAGGGTTTAAGCTTTTTTATTTTTTTCTTTACTGCCTGTCAATAATTCTGCATATTTGTATTATGGATTTGACTAATGATAAAAAATGAATACTCCAGTATCTTTCCAGGAGAATTCCATGGACAGAGGAGCCTGGCGGGCTACAATCCTTAGCGGTCATGAACAGTTGGATACAACTGAGCAACTAAACACACACACACACCCACACACACACATATAAGAAAAATGCTTAATCACTGAATATAATTTGGAAAAGTGGAACATAATTATATAATGAAAACCATTACTAATCTTAAACCCATTTTTTTTTGTAGTTTTCTCATTCTTTGTAAGCATAATTTACATGTATTTTAGCAATATTAAAAAATATGGCATATTTTATATTATGCATGTTTCATATACTAAGATATTATGATAATGATGAATAGGCATTGTAATTAATTTTATTGACTGTAACAATCTAATCAATAGATAAATTATATTCAACATTTTGAATATAATGAATATTTGAATAAAATATTAAAGTTATTTTTTCTAATATTTTAAATCATGTAAATATACCAGCAATGCCTATCCTAGCATGTAAATATGTATGTGCATTGATTTTATATCTCAAGTGTTTTCTTAAGAAGAAGTTGACAAATGTATTATTAATATCATTTAAAATAACATTCCTTTATTCTTTTAAATTATTGGTGATGTTTAAAATTTTTCAGTATGAAATTTTATTGCATTTATATGCTAATCTTTTGAAATTGCACCTGTATTTAGTATTAATAATTATTTGCTATATGAACTTAATTTAAATAGGATTTTTAATAATTAGATCTCAGCATAGTAAGTATGTATAAATTATGTCAAAATATTTTATTCTTCCTAGTCTTTTTACTTCTTATTTAATTTTATTATTTCACTGTGCTAGCTCATAAACCAGCTCACTGTTCTTTCCAGGACGCAATCCTTAATGTTTGGTTAATGTACTTTGCCGTCTCTAAGTTCGGAAAGAGTATCCTTGAATCCAGGCATACAGATAATTAAAGATAACAGATTTCATATCTTTACTAGCTAATATCCAATGTGACAAATAAAATGTTATTAAGTGAATGTTTGTTCACACATTACAGGTTTATTCATGAATCCTGTGGCTACATACTGCTGCTACTGCTGCTAAGTCAATTCAGTCGTGTCCTACTCCATGCGACCCCAGAGACGGCAGCATACCAGGCTCCCCTGTCCCTGAGATTCTCCAGGCAAGAACACTGGAGTGGGTTGTTATTCCCTTTTCCAATGCATGAAAGTGAAAAGTGACTGTGAAGTCGCTCAGTCCTGTCCAACACTACGCGACCCGATGGACTGCAGCCTTCCAGGCTCCTCCGTCCATGGAATTTTCCAGGCAAGAGTACTGGAGTGGGGTGCCATTGCCTTCTCCCATGGCTACATACAATAGTGTTTAAAAAACAGGGTTTTCTCTGAGGCAAAGACAAGGAGTCTGATGCTTATACTAGCATTTACTACCTATGTAATTATAGGCCATTTACTACCTATGTAATCCAGGACTCACACCAGAGAGTTTGTATATTTTTCAAAGATTTTTCCACTTTGCTACAGCGCATTTTGAGAATTTTTAATCCTTAGAAGTGTGGCTAAATGGAGGGAATAGTAAAAACATCCATGGAAAACACAATCTTTTAAAATATAAATATATATATAGACATATATATATCAAAACTTTTTTGATATAAATATATAATACTTGGTAGAAATGTGTTCAACATAAGTAAAATAAGTGAAAATTTTAGTCCTACTTATGTTAACTACTACTAACAATTTCTTGGCTAAATGTGATAATAAATTCTATAAGGGATTGTCTTTGGTCCTTGGAATTTTATCTGTGTCAACTTAATTACAATAAGCAGAAAGGAGACATACAGTAATTAAAAAGGAGGATTTATATTCTTTAACTGACAGTGCCTATCAAAGATGGTAAATTTCATCTGATATTATATAAATGCATTAAGATCAGCAAGAAAGTGAACTGAATTGAAAAAAAATAAGTTAAAAAGTATATCGAGTGAATTAGAGATTTAATGAAGCACCAATGAAGTCTCGGTGTCTCTCCATCTTAACAGATCAACACTTTCTTTTTGCAACGAATATTGGGTAATACATCTTTACAATATTTACTTTTGTAATATCTCTACTTAGTTAGCTATGTGCTTACCAAATGAAAGTCATGGCTTAAAGTATGGTTGTTAAAATATAGATATATTATCGTTAACTCTCATTCTTCTTGCTTAGGTAATAAATGGAAATACACTAATGATTTTATTTGTTTCAGCATCACCTACCCAGTTCCTCTATTACATGTAGGTTCATGAACCATCATTAAGTTCTAAGCAAAGGCTAATCAAGCTACAAAATCTGCCTGTGGTATTTCCAGCAAGTAGAGTCAGAGCAATGAGAAGATTCAATAACACTCTTCATCACTCTAAGGGCTTTGTTCTGGTGGGCTTCTCAGAATGCCCCAAACTAGAAATGGTTCTTTTTGTGGCCATCTCCATTTTCTATGTAATGACTCTCCTTGGGAATTCAGCCATCATTATCTTGTCCCGCCTTGATCCTAGGCTCCACACCCCAATGTATTTCTTTCTGGCTAATGTCTCTTTTTTGGACCTTTGCTATACTACCTCCACTGTCCCCCAGATGCTGGTCAACATACAGAGCCGCTGGAGAAATATCAGCTACGGAGGCTGCATAGCTCAACTATTCATCTTCCTTGGCTTAGGATCCACTGAATGTGTCCTTCTCTCAGTAATGGCCTTTGATCGTTATGTAGCTATCTGCCAGCCTCTGCATTACACAGTTATCATGCATTCTCAGCTATGCCAACAACTGGCAGCGGTGGCTTGGGTAACAGGTTTCAGCAACTCTCTGGTGCAAACAGTGTTGACTTTCCTGTTACCTTGCTGTGGTCAATATCAGGTGGAGAATTTCTTCTGTGAAGTACCTGCCATGCTTCAATTATCATGTGTTGATACATGGATCAATGAAGTGGAGATGTATGCTGCTGTGGTGATCATAAAAGTTATCCCAGTGGGAGTAATCCTGTTCTCTTACATCAACATTGTTAGGTCAGTGGTAAGAATCCAGTCTTCTGAGGGTCGAAAGAAGGCCTTCAACACATGTGGGTCTCATCTGCTTGTGGTCGTTATGTTCTATGGCTCAGCCATTAGTGGTTATGCATATATGGCACCCAAGAGCAATTCTGCCAAGTTGAAGGGCAAACTTCTTGCGCTCTTCTATGGACTCGTAACTCCAATGCTCAACCCCCTCATCTACACCTTGAGGAATAAGGACGTAAAGGAAGCAGTAAAGAAGCTGCTGGGGAGAGAACTAGAGCAAGGGTGGAACATGGCTTAGGAGAAAGTAGTCCTCTTATAATTCAAACACCACACTCCCAGAATGTCTTTACCAACTTTCATTATTCCTTTCACTCCCAAATAACAGTGGCTGATTGTTACTGTTATCACCCAAGTATTTGATAGAAAGTCAAATGTTGACTATTCTCTTGAAATAATGAGGCAGCTTGAAATGTGAATAATGAATATTTATATAGGTTTTAATTAAATATTTCATTTTTACTCTGTCTTTTCTAATGAAGTTTAAAAATTAATATCCAAATATGATTTCTTATACATATAATACTAAAACTGGTGATTAAGGAAGCGATCTTGAGACTTCTTTAAAAAGCAGAAAGATGACTACTTGAAATTAGTGGAATGCAGCTATAGACCATCAAGAGGGCAATTCATTTCTTCTTTTCATATACTTTCTTCAAAATGCTGTCAGTGTAACTGTTGTATATGTAATATAATTTAAATCAAATGAAAATGGAAGCTCCTCCAGGAGCCAAGTACATGCTGTGGTTCTCTACACTGTTCTGAAGAAAAGGGGCGTACCTGTAGAAAGCTCTGTGCCTCTGACTGTTCGTCCACTTATCCTTTCCTGCTAGCAACCTCTCACAGAATATTTTTACAACTCTGCATGCCATTCTACAGAAGTTTTTCCTCATGGCACTCATCTCACACGTTAGCAAAGTAATGCTCAAAATTCTCCAAGCCAAGCTGCAACAGTACTTGAACTGTGAGATTCCAGATGTTCAAGCTGGGTTTAGAAAAGGCAGAGGAACCAGAGATCAAATTGTCAACATCTGTTGGATCATTGAAAAAGCAAGAGAGTTCCAGAAAAACATATACTTCTGCTTTATTAACTATGCCAATTCCTTTGACTGTGTGGATCACAAAAAACTGTAGAGAATTCTTCAAGAGGTGGGAATACCAGATCACCTGACCTGCCACTTGAGAAATCTGTATGCAGGTCAAAAAGCAACAGTTAAAACTGGACATGGAAAAACAGACTGGTTTCAAATTGGGAAAAGAGTATGTCAAGGCTGTATATTGTCTCCCTGCTTATTTAACTTATAAGCAGAGTGTACATCATGAGAAATGCTGGACTGGATGAAGCACAAGCTGGAATCAAGAATGCCAAGAGAAATATCAATAACCTCAGAGATGCAGATGACACCATACTTATGGTAGAAAGTGGAGAGGAACTAAAGAGCCTCTTGATGAAAGTGAAAGAGGAGAGTGAAAAAGCTGGCTTAAAACTCAACATTCAGAAAATGAAGATCTTGAGATTATTTCATGTCAAATAGGTGGGAAAACAATGGAAACTGTGACAGACTTTATTTTGGGGGGCTCCAAAATCACTGCAGTTGGTGACTGCAGCCATGAAATTAAAAGACTCTTACTCCTTGGAAGGAAAGTTATGACCAACCTAGACAACATATTAAAAAGCAGAGATGTTACTTTGCCAGCAAAGTTCCATCTAGTCAAAGCTTTGGTTTTTCCAGTAGTCATGTATGGATGTGAGAGTTGGACTATAAAGAAAGCTGAGTGCTGAAGAATTGATGCTTTTGAACTGTGGTGTTGGAAAAGACTCTTGCGAGTCCCTTGGACTGCAAGGAGATCCAACCAGCCCATCCTAAAGGAGATCAGTCCTAACTATTCATTGGAAGGACTGATGCTGAAACTGAAACTCCAACAGTTTGGCCACCTGATGCAACTGACTCATTAGAAAAGACCCTGATGCTGGGAAAGATGAAGGCAGGAGGAGAAAAGGACAACAGAAGATGAAATGGTTGGATGGCAACACCGACTCAATAGACATGAGTTTGAGTAAGCTCTGGAAGTTGGTGATGGACAGAGAAGCCTGGCGTGCTGCAGTCCATGGGTTTGCAAAGAGTTGGACACGATAGAAATTGAACTGAACTGAACATATGGGGAACTTGTATGTCGCTCAGTAATGGTGTTTTATCTAAAAACATCTTGTTCCCCAAACAGTATATCTTTTATTCTTGGTGCTCAATCCTCTTTATCAGCATTGTAATAGCTAATCTCTGTAGGCCAAATGGAAAAACTATTTTTTCTTTGAGTTGGAATGCAGGAAATCATATAGCTTCCTTACACAGGTTGTATTTCCCTAAACCCATGTTTTACAAATTCTATGTTTTTATGTAGTGACTACTGGATGTAAAAGCCTGTGCTGTACTGTGCTTAGTCATTCAGCCCTAAGCAACTCTATGACTCCATATACTGTAGCCCTCCAGGCTCCTCTGTTCATGGGGATTCTCCAAGCAAGAATGCTGTGTTGCATTGCCATGACCTCCTCCAGGGAATTTTCCCAACCCAAGGACTGAATCCACATTTCCCACATTGTGGGTGAATTCTTTACTGTCTGAGCCACCAGGAAAGCCCAAGAATACCGGGGTGGGTAGCCTATCGCTTCTCCAGGGAATCTTCCCAACCCAGGAATTTTTACCAGCTGAGTTACCAGGGAAGCCTGGATGAAAAGCCTACCTCTCAGCAACAGTGTCTGGGCTTGAAACAGTCTAGAGCCTCTTGCATGTACTCTTAGAATAGCCCAAATATCTGAAAGAAGTTCCTACATGGATACATGCCACTATATATTAATCACATCTTTTCTTACCTTCTTATGCAAAGTATGATGTTCACATTGGGAACACAGGAGAAAAAAGCAGACTGAGTGGATTTAGCACAAAGTAAAAAAAAAAAGTATCCACTCTCAAAGATTATAATGCAATAGGTCATCTTAATGGTGATGTACACTTGTCCTTTCCAGATATGTTTCAACAGTGGATATATAGTTTATTTCTCCTAAAGAGTATGGAAGTGAGTTGCTTGAAGATGTTATAAAATGCCCATCAACCTTTTTTATGAGCATTTTTTAAGAGTAGTTTTAGCTACAAGGGCTTCCCTTATGGTTCAGCTGCTGAAGAATCAGCCTGCAATGTGGGAGACCTGGATTCAATTTCTGTGTTGGGAAGATCCCCTGGAGAAGGGAAATGCTACCCACTCCAGCATTCTGGCCTGGAGAATTCCGTGGACTGTATAGTCCATGGCGTCGCAAAGAGTCTGACACAACTGAGCAACTTTAACTTTCATTTAACTTTATAGCAAGTTTAAGAAACAGGTTCAGAGATATTCCATATATCTGCCCCACCTCCCTCCCACCACCCCTCACCACCCCACCCCCCACCCCACAAAACAAACAAAGCCTCACAACCAACATCCCACATCAGAATGCTACATCCATTTTAACTAATGAACCTATACTGATACATCATTATCTCTCAAAGTCCATGCTTTACATTAGGGTTCATTCTTGGTGTTGTACATTCTATGAGTTTGAATACATTTCTAATGACATATGTCCACAATTGAAGTATCATACAGGATATTTTCACTGTCCTAAAAATCCTCTGTGCTCTGCCTATTCATCCTTCCTTCCACCCTAATGCCTGGCAAATGCTAATCTTTTTGATCTCCATCAGATCAGATCAGTTGCTCAGTCATGTCCGACTCTTTACGACCCCATGAACTGCAGCACGCCAAGCCTCCCTGTCCATCACCAACTCCCGGAGGTCACTCAGACTCACATCCATCGAGTCAGTGATGCCATCCAGCCATCTCATCCTCTGTCGTCCCCTTCTCCTCTTGCCCTCAATCCCTCCCAGCATCAGAGTCTTCTCCAATGAGTCAACTCTTCGCATGAGGTGGCCAAAATACTGGAGTTTCAGCTTTAGCATCATTCTCTCCAAAGAAATCCCAGGGCTGATCTCCTTCAGAATGGACTGGTTGGATCTCCTTGCAGTCCATAGTTTTGCCTTTTCAACATATCATACAGTTGGAATCATTATAAACTGTAGCCTTTTCAGACTGGCCTACTTCACTTAGTGATATGCATTTAAGTTTCTTCTATGGCTTTTCAATGCTTGATATGCATAACTTTTCATTACTTTTTAGCATTGAATAAGATTCCATTGCCTGGAAGTATCACAGTTCATTTATTTATTCACTTACTGAAGGATATCTTGGTTGCTTCCAAGTTTTGACATTTACAAGTGGAACTACTGTAAACATTCATGTGCAGGGTTTTGTGTGAACATAGGTTTTCAACCCCTTTGCATAAATATCAAGGAGTAGAATTGCTACGTCACAGCGTAGCCCTGTAGTTTTGTAAGAGACCGCCAAACTATCTTCCAAAGTGGGTGTACCGTTTTTCAATCCCATCAGCAATGAATGAGAATTTCTGGTGCTTTACGTGCTCACCAGTGCTCACGAACATTCAGTGTGTCAATGTTCTGAATCTTGGCAGTGCTTTTAGGTGTATAGTGGTATCTCATTGTTTTAATTTGCATAATTTGCATTTCCCTGATGACCTCATATGGAGCATCTTTTCTTATGCTTACTTGCCATCCGTGTATCTTCTCTGATGAGGTGTCAAACTCTTTGGCCCATTTTTTAAAAGGAAATGTTTAATTATTGTTGGTTTTAATATTTCCTTGTGTATTTTAGACAGTAGTTCTTTATGAGGATTTTTTTGCAAATATTTTCTCCCAGACTGTGGCCTTTCTAGAGCTAGCATCTTTTTAGGTTTACCTATATAATTTATTCTTCCTCCTCTGTTCAAAGCCTCACATATTTTAATACTATAAAAATATAAATTTCCTTGTTTTCCCAATATGTATTTATATTTGATGTATGCATGTGAGAGGTACAAGATGTTAAATATTTCAAATGTCCTTGCATGTATGGTCCAGTAGTTTTGGGCTCTGTCTCTTGGTCACACATGTTAATTATGACTTTGGATATAGTTTAATTCCATTTAAACTAATTTGCATTGAAATATGTATAGTATCATATATTAAACGAGTTGCCAGTCCAGGTTCAATGCACGATACTGGATGCTTGGGGCTGGTGCACTGGGAAGACCCAGAGGGATGGTATGGGGAGGGAGGAGGGAGGAGGGTTCGGGATGGGGAACACATGTATACTTGTGGCAGAATCATTTTGATATATGGCAAAACCAATACAATATTGTAAAGTTAAATAAAATAAAATTAAAAAAAAATAAAATTTAATTCCATTTAAACCAACATTCATTGCCTCTTCAAAATTTTGCTAGCTATTGTTAGGCATAAGTAGTAATTTTCTCTTGTAAGACTTTTATAGCTACACTTTATCATATTAATAATGTTCCCCTCTAATGCTAGTATGCCAAATGTTATTGTTATTATGTTATCATGAACGGATGTTGAATTTTATCAAAGGACTTTTCTGTACTTATTGAAATGATCCTATGTTTTTTTCCCCCTTTTTATTAATACAGTATATTGCATTGATTGACCTTTCAACATTAATACAACTTTGAATTCTTGGAATAAAACTCTCTTGGTCATAATCTATACTCCTTTTGATATATTTTAGATTCAAATGCTAATAATTTGCTTAGAATTTTTTATTATGTTCATGAGAGAGAGATAGATCTATAATTTTCCACTTTAAAAAAAGTGGGACCACTTGGGAATCTTGATATCAAGATTTATTATTAATAATAAATGTCTTATGGGCACAAGAATAGACAAGGAAAATAATTAAACACAATGGAGAATTCAGAAAGAAACCCACATGATTTTAGACACTAGATTTATAACAAACTTGATCCTGAAGAGAAGAGAGGAAACAGTGATTTTTAAATAGTGCTTTGTCAGTTGGATATTCATAAAAAATAAATATTGACATTTCTCTCACAAAAATTATTTTAGAGATTATAAAAGTAGATTTTAGAGACTATAAATGTGAATGGCAAACATCAAACCATCTGGAAAATAACACTGATGAATATGTTTATGATTTGGGGGTTGGAAAGAAAAGTTTTAAAAAAATAATGCATAAATAGCACTAATATAAGGAAGTCATTGATAAATCAGATTTCATTAGCAACTTTTTTTAACACAAGATAGCATTAAGAAAGTGAAATGTCAAACCATAGTGCAGGATAATATGTTTATAAAATTTACTACAGCAAAAGTTAGACCAGAAAATAAAAATATCCACAAATCCAGAAGAAAAAGCAGATAATCTAACATAAAAATGTCCTAAAATCTTGAATAGGTGCTTCACAAAAATTGATTCTTAAATGACCAATCAACATACAAAAAAGATGCCCAACTACTTTAGCCATCATGGAAACACAAGTTAAACTCACAATTTAATACTACTGTAAGATTCCCAGAATACCTAAACTAAGACAGACTAATACTTCCAAGTGTTATTAAAAATGTGAGCAGAAGGAATTCTCATACATGGCTGGTGGGAGTCTACAATGGTTCCTCCACCTGAAAACAGTTAGGCAGTGCACCTCCTGAAGCTTAGGATGTGCATTCCATATGACTTAGAAATTCCATTACTAGATACACTCATCAAAATGTTTAAATTAGAACATTCATATAAGCAGTACTGATAATAAAACCAAATAGAAATGATCAAATATTTAATAGCTAAAGAATCAATCAGATCAGATCAGTCGCTCAGTCGTGTCCGACTCTTTGGGATCCCATGAACCGCAGCACGCCAGGCCTCCCGATCCATCACCAGCTCCCGGAGGTCACTCAGACTCACATTCATCAAGTCAGTGATGCCATCCAGCCATCTCATCCTCTGTCGTCCCCTTCTCCTCCTGCCCTCAATCCCTCCCAGCATCAGAGTCTTCTCCAATGAGTCAACTCTTCGCATGAGGTGGCCAAAATACTGGAGTTTCAGCTTTAGCATCATTCCTTCCAAAGAAATCCCAGGGCTGATCTCCTTCAGAATCAATAAATTGTGCCATATTCATAATATAGAGTACAATATGGCAATGAAAGCAAAATACTGCTACATGCAATGTTTTGGATGAATTTCACAAATAAGTGAAATGAAAAGATTATGTACAGCACTATTCAATCTATGCAAAGTTCGTAAACACATAAAACAAACTTTGTTTTTAGACATCTGGGTAGTGATTATATGTGGGTGAGAAAATTAATGAATGGAATAGGAATGAGGGGGCCTTTGAGAGTGCGTAATGTTCAAGTTTCATATCTGGCAAATAGCTGCATGTGTTTTTATTTTCTTTTTGTGATTAATCAAATTGACAGTCATGTTTAGCTTCTTCTTTATGTCAAGATTGTATAACTAGAAATTTATGCTAACATTCTTACCAGGAGAAATACATAGAGCAGTTTTTAATGACAAAATTATTATTTTTTTTATTTTATTTTGCTTAACTTTACAATATTGTATTGTTTTTGCCACACATCAAAATAAATCCGCCACAAGTATACATGTGTTCCCCATCCTGAACCCTCCTCCCTTCTCCCTCCCCATACCATCCTTCTGGGTCCTCCCAGTGCACCAGCCCCAAGCATCTGGTATCAGGCATCGAACCTGGACTGGCGACTCGTTTCAAATATGATATTATACATATTTCAATGCTATTCTCCCAAATCATCCCACCCTCTCCATCTCCCAGAGTCCAAAAGACTGTTCTATACATCAGTGTTTCTTTTGCTGTCTCGTATACAGGGTTATTGTTACCATCTTTCTAAATTCCATATATATGCATTAGTATACTGTATTTGTGTTTTTCTTTCTGGCTTACTTCGCTCTGTATAATAGGATCCAGTTCCATCCACCTCATTAGAACTGATTCAAATGTATTCTTTTTAATGGCTGAGTAATACTCCATTGTGTATATGTACAACAGCTTTCTTATCCATTCATCTGCGGATGGACATATACGTTGCTTCCAAGTTCTGGCTAATGACAAAATTATTAAGCAATCTAACATTTCAAAAGAATAAACTTAAGTATTGATAATGCATATATGTTTTCCATACATAATTACATATCACATTTAAAGACTTTAAAATTGTTCAAAAATAACGCAACTTGATTCAATTTTATTTTATCATGTAGCCAATAATAAAAGCCATTAATTAGATTCAGAAAATATTTTTAAACATGGAGTTTCAATTTGAGCAAAAAAACTTCTAAAAAGTCAATCCATAATTTAAAGCAAAATGATACGTGATCTTAGAAGTTTTCTTTTGCTTTAGGTTGATATAGCATGTAGCTTATCTTTGTAAATCAGCCATAACACCATGGCATTTTAAAAAATTATATTTTAATTAATTATCTCCCTCTTCATGAAGAAAAGAAATACTGATTTGTTTACTTAAAAATTATTTATAAAATTGAAAATTTTATCAATTCATAAATATTCGATAAGTGAATGTAGTAGAAAATGATTTAAAGTAGAAACAGAGCACTGCTACATAGTAAAGAAATAGAAATAAAGACATATAATTCAATATCATTAGATCTCTCAAGAAGCCACATTGGTGAGAAACCTTAGTAGTATTATGAATCTCTTTTGAATTTGAAGAGACATTCTCTTTTCTCAGAATCCATGTCCTTTAATAATGGCATTGGTTTCCCTTAGTTTTCCATTAAAAGACTAACTTGTTTATGGTTTTGAGAATATTAAATCTTGATTGATACTGCTGTAGGAAACCCTCATTTTTCTGAATCATTTTGTCCGATTTGCAATGGCATAACTTTTTTCTCTCTGCTTTACTCAGCCTATTTAAAGAGTCTTGAAAGAACACTGATTTCAAATAATCTAATCATTTGAAAGTTTTGGCAAACCAATCAAAGAAATCCAAATGTGAGAAGTTAGGGATTCAGTTTTCTTTTAGTTTCCTGGTGCTGCTAAGTCACTTCAGTTGTGTCCGACTCTCGGTGACCCCATAGATGGCAGCCCACTAGGCTCCCCTGTCCCTGGGATTCTCCAGGCAAGAACACTGGAGTGGATTGCCATTCCCTTCTCCAATGCATGAAAGTAAAAAGTGAAAGTGAAGATGCTCAGTTGTATCTGACCCTCGGTGATCCCATGGACTTCCTACCTCCATGGGATTTTCCAGGCAAGAGTATCGGAGTGGGGTGCCACTGCCTTCTCCGATCCTTTTAGTTTAAAGCTTTTAAAAATGAACCTTTACTAAAGTCAAAAATGCAAGAGACTCAGGAGACCCAGGTTCAATTCCTAGGTCAGGAAGAACCCTGTAGTACGAAATGGCACCTACTTCAGTATTCTTGCCTGGAGAATTCCATGGGCAGAGGAGGCTGGTGGGCTATAGTCCATGGGGTTGCAAAGAATCAGACACTACTGAGCACATTACACACAAAGCCAAAAATACATGTAAGAGAGGGTGGCATATCAAGATATACAAACTCCATTTTTGCAGACACTGACAATTACTGAACTGACAATGAATATATATTTAAAAAATCAGAGTGCTAGGAGGAGGAAAAAAGGTTCTAACTGCTAAGAAATAGGAACACTCATACTGGGGCAAACACAAAACACACAGAGAGGAATCCTTCAAATGTCAGAAAGACAAAGGACTAAAAACCTCTCAACCCTATATCTCTCCCATGTCAGGAAATACAACTGCTAGAAATACTGGTACCCTCAGACACACACACACTCACTCACTCATGAAATGAAATGAATTAGATTTAAATGCCATGTCACTTTTCACATGGCAAGGACTGGATCCTATAATCTGTCACTGGATAGAAAACATTTAATCATCTAAATGCAAAATGAAAACTCAAAATCCACATTGCTGGCACCAGTGTGGACATATTTTCTAAGGACAATAAAAATATCAAGGAAAAGCTAACCTGACAATGACTCAAATTAGACTGTAAGAGTGAGAAACAAACAAAAAATTTAACAGCTGACTTAGACAGAATGGCCAAGGGACGGTGCGTTGCAGAGTCAGGGAGTTCAGTGCAGATAAACTGGATTTTCAAGCTACAGGCTTCTACTGGTCCAAGGGTGGGAAAAAAACTTCTAGGTTTAAAAACACCTAGCTCGTGAGTATCACACAGTTTATTTATACAAAGGGACCAACCAATAGATTGATTTCATTTAACAAGGCAAAGTCAAAACTTACCTAAGAGAAAGGGCAGAGAGGGAAGAAAATTAGCCACAGAGATTCGGAAATAGTAAGTCACCATGTTTATTTAACTTATATGCAGGGTACATCATGAGAAATGCTGGACTGGAGGAAACACAAGCTGGAATCAAGATTGCTGGGAGAAATCTCAATAACCTCAGATATGCAGATGACACCACCCTTATGGCAGAAAATGAAGAGGAACTTAAAAGCCTCTTGATGAAAGTGAAAGTGGAGAGTGAAAATGTTGGCTTAAAGCTCAACATTCAGAAAATGAAGATGACGGCATCTGGTCCCATCACTACATGGGAAATAGATGGAGAAACAGTGGAAACAGTGTCAGACTTTATTTTTCTGGGCTCCAAAATCACTGCAGATGGTGACTGCAACCATGAAATTAAAAGATGCTTGCTTCTTGGAAGGAAAGCTATGACCAACCTAGATAGCATATTCAAAAGCAGAGATATTACTTTGCCAACAAAGGTTCGCCTAGTCAAGGCTATGGTCTTTCCTGTGGTCATGTATGGATGTGAGAGCTGGACTGTGAAGAAGGCTGAGCGCCGAAGAATTGATGCTTTTGAACTGTGGTGTTGGAGAAGACTCTTGAGAGTCCCTTGGACTGCAAGGAGATCCAACCAGTCCATTCTGAAGGAGATCAGCCCTGGGATTTCTTTGGAAGGAATGATGTTGAAGCTGAAACTCCAGTATTTTGGCCACCTCATGCGAAGAGTTGACTCATTGGAGAAGACTCTGATGCTGGGAGGGATTGGGGGCAGGAGGAGAAGGGGACGACAGAGGATGAGATGGCTGGATGGCATCACTGACTCGATGGATGTGAGTCTGAGTGACCTCCGGGAGTTGGTGATGGACAGGGAGGCCTGGCGTGCTGCAGTTCATGGGGTCGCAAAGAGTCGAACACGACTGAGCGACTGATCTGATCTGAAGTCATGCTTGTAGTTTATTGACTGACAGATAACAAAGATGTCTGTTTAGACAGTTTGTTCTCTAGTACTTTAAGGAAGGAAATGAAAGAAAGTAATTTCAGGCTTGTGGATTCTCTAGAAAGTCTTGCAGGATTTGATTTTGCAGCATATATGTGAAGCTGTCTTCAGATAATGCCTTCTGATACATCTTTCCTTCAGCACCTCAACCTTAGTCAGGCCATGTCTATACTTTTACCTCATCAGAGTTTCTCACTCTGCTGTGCTCTATCTTTCTGTACCAGCCTCTTTAAAGCCCCCTTTACATCTTTGTTTCTCAGAGTTTAAATGAGAGGGTTAAGGGTGGGAGTTACAACGGTATACAAAAGGGTTATGAACTTTCCTTGACTGTGGGCATAAGAGCTGTTGGGCTGGATGTAGACAGCTGTGGTGGTTCCATAGAAGAGAGTTACTACCAAGAGGTGGGACCCACAAGTGCCAAGGGCTTTTTGCCAGGCTTGAGCTGACCTGATCCTCATTACTGCTTGAGCAATGCATCCATATGAGATCAAGATAAGTGTCAGAGGGAGGAGGAGAAGCACCAAGGAAGCCATGAAGAGCTGGACCTCATTGGCATGAATGTTTACACAGGCCAACTTGACCATGGCAGGCACTTCACAGAGGAAGTGGTAAATCCTGTGGTTCCCACAGCGGGGCAGCCGAAGGGTGATGGTGCCCTGAATTAGGGTGTTGCCCACTCCACTCAACCATGCCATTCCTACCAGAGACTGGCAAAGTCGTGAGTGCATAACTGTGGCATAATGGAGTGGTTGACAAACAGCAGCATAGCAATCAAATGCCATGACAGCGAGGAGAACACATTCAGTGGATCCCAGTGCCAGGGATACGTAGAGTTGAATGGCACAGCCTGTGGGACTGATTGTCTTGTACGGACCATGGAGGTTCCATAGCAGTTGGGGAGCGATGCTGGTGGTAAAGCAGAGGTCAACAAAGGAGAGATGGGTAAGAAAATAATACATGGGTGTGTGGAGCTTGGGATCCAGATAAGAGATCAAGATGATTGCTGTGTTGCCAACCAGTGTCAGGAGATAGGAGATTAACACAACCACAAAGAGGATCTTCTCAAGCTGCGGGTGGTCGGAGAAGCCCACCAGTATGAAATCACCTGCCAAAGTCTCATTAATTGTGGTCATCACCCTGCTCTTGAAAAGGAGAGAAACACATGTGAAAATATAGAAGTCAGATAGTGAGAAATAGTTAAGATCAGAAATACAGTTGGGAGAAACTGATTCGGAAGGTGAGATAAGAGAGGTGTGCCATTTGGGGGAAGAGAGAGAACGTTTGTCTCTAGGAGGAAATTAAAAGTGTGCAAGAGCTTACAGAAAACTATTAAACATATGATGACATAAAGTGGCCCATATAAAAAATGATTAATCATTAATTATTGCTCCGTTCTCCAAAGTGTTTCATTTTTTCTTATAAATCCACCCTGTTATTTCCCAATAACATCTTGTAAGCTTGTAAGTTAAAGAAAATAAGGAGATGTTATCCAATCAAAAAACATCTTTGTAGACATTATATCTGTTGTCAATAATAAAAACAGCAATAAGAATAGTGTTTGAAAAAAATTATATAATTATTTCCATACTCTACAGTAACACATGCAATTCTCAAAGTCATGCTAAGGCTTGTGAAAAACCCAATCATCAAGAGTTTTAATTAGTTATTAGATACCACCTATATAAATTGTTTTCCCTCAATATTTTTTCATAATGAAAAAAATGGGTAGTCTAGTTTAAATGGTGTTACAGAGTCTTCAGAGAGAATCATTGTTGCAAGTAAATGTTTAAGGCCTCATTAAAAACATTTTGTTTTTAATCAGATATTTTATTTTTATATTAATTAAAGGACCCAATCTTCTCAAAAATTTCATTTATATCATAAAATTCTTTTTGGAATATTATGAATTTTTCTTTATATAACCTTGTATTATATAGTAGCAGAATATCAAGTCTGTTCGATTCCTTTGTGATATGTCCCTAACTTCATAACACTTTCATTTCATAGTAACTGCTGACTCACTGCTGAAGAATTTGATGATAAGAGACAAAAAACATTTTTGGAAGGAGATAAAGATGCAGTACATTTAAAAAATATGACAGCCTTTTTTAGCAAGTGAAGTAGAGAGCAAATAAGAGCTTACTAGTGGATAAGACCGGGGAAGGCAATGGCACCCCACCCCAGTACTTTTGCCTGGAAAATCCCATGGACGGAGGAGCCTGGTAGGCTCCAGTCCGTGGGGTCGCTAAGAGTCGGACACGACTGAGCGACTTCACTTTGACTTTTCACTTTCATGCATTGGAGAAGGAAATGGCAACCCACTCCAGTGTTCTTGCCTGGAGAATCCCAGGGACAGGGGAGCCTGGTGAGCTTCCGTCTATGGGGTCGCGCAGAGTCGGACAC
The DNA here is from genome assembly GCA_935064755.1 of Tragelaphus eurycerus. Taxonomy (NCBI): domain Eukaryota; kingdom Metazoa; phylum Chordata; class Mammalia; order Artiodactyla; family Bovidae; genus Tragelaphus; species Tragelaphus eurycerus. The sequence goes on from CAKXYN010000031.1 coordinate 24,566,048, forward strand.
GACTGAAGTGACTTAGCAGCAGCAGTGGATAAGACGGGGAAGACAATGGCACCCCACCCCAGTACTCTTGCCTGGAAAATCCCATGGACAGAGGAGCCTGGTAGGCTTCAGTCCATGGGGTCACTAAGAGTCGGATACGACTGAGCGACTTCACTTTCACTTTTCACTTTCATGCATTGGAGAAGGAAAGGGCAACCCAGTCCAGTATTCTTGCCTGGAGAATCCCAGGGACAGAGGAGCCTGGTGGGCTGCCATCTATGTGATCGCACAGAGTCGGACACGACTGAAGCGACTTAGCAGCAGCAGCAGTGAATAAGATAAGAAAGGACTATTTTCAGCAGAGGAAGTAGCTTGGTAAGGCTTTAAACCCAAAAAGCATTGAGGAGCTGAGATATATCTTGGAAATATCGCTGAATAAGGGACATAATGGGCAAAGTGTCTTATGGTTAGACTGCAATAGTAAGCAAACAAAATAATCAAGAGAAATGTTTGAGATTTGTATTTATCCAAAGCACCTCAGAGGTTAGGCTTTGAGGGATTTATAAATAGGTCAAGGGGTAATGAATGTCAGGAAGGAGTCAATAATTGACATATTCTTTTTGTTCATTTGCTAACTCATGTCCGATTCTCTGACTTCATGAACTGCAGGATGCCAGGCATTCCTGTTCATCACTCTCTCCTGGAGCTTGCTCAAACTCATGTCCATTGAGTTGGTGATGTCATCTACCTATCTCATCCTCTGTCACCCCCTTCTCCTCTTGCCTTCAATCTTTCCCAGCACCAGAGTCTTTTCCAATGAGTTGGCTCTTTGCATCAGGTGGCCAAAGTATTGGAGCTTCAGCATCATTCCTTCCAGTGAATATTTGAAGTTGATTTCCTTTAGGACTGATGGGTTTGATTTCCTTGCTGTCCAAGGGACTCTCAAGAGTCTTCTGCAGCACTGCAATTCAAAAGCATTAATTCTTTTGTGCTTATGTTGCTTGTGTTTAAAAAACAGCTGGCCTCAGATTGCAGAATGGATTGACAAGTAGTGAATGAAACAAGGAAACTGGTTAGGAGGCTGCTGCAATACTTCAGGAAACACATGGCTTGGTGGTAGCAGGGAAGATTTATATTTTTAGACAGACTCTACAGACAAGTCTAGACAAACTTGAGACTCTGGATGCAGAAAGGGAGAAGGAAATGTCAATAATGGGTCACAGGTTTATTTCTTGAAAAATTGGATGTCATCTACAGAGAAGTATGAAAGCTGAAAAATTTTTGTAGAGAAAATTCTATATATAAATATCTCTGTTGATGATTTAAAAAAAGTTGAATGGGTAAGAATGTCAAGCATGATTCAATTCTACTGTTGATTCTTTGTCACACATCTTCCTAAGTAATCCAGCTTGGACATACCTCAGTTCAGTTCAGTCGCTCAGTCATGTCTGACTCTTTGTGATCCCATGGACTGCAGCATGCCAAGCCTCCCTGTCTATCACCAACTCCCAGAGCTTACTCAAACTTATGTCCATTGCGCCAGTGATGCCATCCAACCATCTCATCCTTTGTCCCCCTTCTCTTTCTACCTTCAGTCTTTCCCAGCATCAGGGTCTTTTCAAGTGAGTCGATTCTTCACATCAGGTGGCCAAAATATTGGTGTTTCATCTTCAGCATCAGTCCTTCCAATGAATATTCAGGGTTGATTTCCTTTAAGATGGACTGGTTGGATCTCCTTGCAGTCTAAAGGACTCTCAAGAATCTTCTCCAACACTACAGTTCAAAAGCATCAATTCTTCAGCACTCAGCTTTCTTTATAGTCCAACTCTCACATCCATACATGACTACTGGAAAAACCATACCTTTGACTAGATGGGCCTTTGTTGGTAAAGTAATGTCTCTACTTTTTAACATGCTATCTAGGTTGGTCATAACTTTTCTTCTAAGAAGCAAGCATCTTTTAATTTCATGGCTACAGTCACCATTTGCAGTGATTTTGGAGCCCCCCAAAATAAAGTCTGTCATTGTCTCCATTGTTTCCCCATCTATTTGCCATGAAGTGATGGGACCAGATGCCATGATCTTCGTTTTCTGAATGTTGAGCTTTAAGCAAACTCTTTTACTCTCCTCTTTAACTTTCATCAAGAGGCTCTTTAGTTCTGCTATAATTGGAAACCAGCAGTACTTTCCCTGACAAAAGAAACTTTCACTTTGCAATATTCTATCAATTGTATTCATCATTTGGATAACATAGCTACCCAAATTTAATTTTGAATGTGATGATTACATTCATGCATTTTAACCAATATATTCTTTTTTCATTTAATGTTCTAAGAAGACTTTTTAATTCATATCATCCTAGATGGCAACACATTCTAGATGGTCTCATATCTTTTGGTTTGTATTCTTCATTACCTTTCTGTACATGCTTGTCAGAATCATACAACAACGGGATATTTATCAAGACACAACTTCTATTTCTTAAAATGTAAAATTGATTTTAAGGCTCTGTACAGTTTCAGTTTCCCTTTCTGTTTTCAGAATTGTCCCATCATTTAGAACTTGTTCTGGCCAAATCAATCTCTCTGTTTCCATAAAGTTATAATGTACTGAAACTGCTTGCTGCTAACTCCAAGTCTCCTCCTTTGAATGTCTTTGAATCCACTTCTTTCTCTCTTGACAAACTCTGCTTACCTGTTAATGTTCATCTCTATATTAACATCTTCTAAGATGCACTCTCATCCTTACTGTATAATACACTTGTCTTCTGAAATCCTGAATTACTTTGCAATACTGTGTCAATATGCATAAGGACCTTTTTCATTTAGCATGCCAAGTGTTATAAAATGGAAAGTAACCTCTTAATGGGCTAAATTATCTATCTTAAATATCTTTTGTATTATCCTTAGCATACAGGGCTTTTTTAACATAGTCAAAGCCAAATAAATATGTTTTGAATAAACTAATAACTTTGCTAATTCTACTAAACCACTCTTCCCCTGAGCTAGCAAAAAACATGTCTAAAACATATATTTAAACATAAAGCAACATAGCTACATATGATAATGTTAATTGAAAAACTAAGTATCTATTTCAAAGGACATAGGTTATTCAACTGCTGCACCAACTCTCCCCATTATTTAGTCAGTGAATTTTAATGTCATCAGCAGCAATATCAGAAGACTCATTTTTAAAAATGTAAAGCTCTGAATATACTTCCCAGAAATGTTAGGGGGTTTTCTTAGATAGATCGATAAAATCTCCAAGTATTTCTTCTGATACAGTGATGATGCCCATATATATTTAACTCACTTATTAACCCAGTGTCATTCATGCAATTTGTCCCTAGGAAAATAGAATACATGAGCATCACAGTTTACTGCCTCCCACATTTTAAACTGCATAGATTTAAATATGAATGGAGTCTCTTCAATTCTTTACCACTCTTGAAAAAACAAAATGATTCCAAGACTAAGGGGAGGAAAAACACATACATACAAACACAACATCAGATCAGATCAGTCACTCAGTCGTGTCCGACTCTTTGTGACCCCATGAATTGCAGCACACCAGGCCTCCCTGTCCATCACCAACTCCCAGAGTTCACTCAGACTCACGTCCATCGAGTCAGTGATGCCATCCAGCCGTCTCATCTTCTGTTGTCCCCTTCTCCTCTTGCCCCCAATCCCTCCCAGCATCAGAGTCTTCTCCAATGAGTCAACTCTTCTCATGAGGTGACCAAAGTACTAGAGTTTCAGCATAAACATACATATATGTATGAATCCAAATGTATGACTTTATCGGAAGAGTTCATATCTTTAATACCTTAACAAACTGTATAAGTGGAAATAATTTAAGAAACCTAAGAGTGAGAAGGAAATACTTCCAAATGTAGAGAAAGCACACTTTCTTTGTTTTCTGTTTCTGCATTTACCCATCCTGAATGTACAGTCTTCAAAATTAAAGAATCTGTACAATCAGCTTACTTCAAATTGAACTCCCTTTTAAAATAGTAAGAGTAAGTTTAAAATGATGTTTAGAAATGAAAACACGTTATAGACAATGGACATGAAAGCTGGGAGAATTATTATTGGCCAGGGTGGCTTGAGGAAGACTGACATGAACGATTGTAGAAAGTAATTATTATTTTGTCTTTATATAGACAACTTTTAGAATATGTAAATAAGCAAGAGAAAATATGTGGTTCTCATTATTTCCTCACCTCTGAAAATTTTGGCCTTCACTCTTCTAACTAGTTAAATAAGCCAGGAAAGTGATGCTTATGCATGAGCTTTCCAAACCACAGGGTTCTAACTATGTATCTCTAAATCCAAGACCAAGCTGAGGTGGTAGTGTTTATTTCTGGAGCCAGAATAAACTACAGTTTGTTACTATAGCAGGAATTGATATCAAGTCTGGAATGGAACCTTAGAGACTCTATATTCCTAATAGGACAATTAACACCAAGCTCAATAGTGACCAAGAACAAAGGTCTCATAGGAAAACTATATGGAAAGAACTACTTCTGATCACACAGATCTTCAGTCTTGAAGACTTATAGACTCCAATGCACATGCTAAAATAAGATCTTAGAAAAGTGAAAATGAAGTTGTCACTCTCAGCACAGTGTATGTATCTTCCCAACCTAGGGGGCAAACTCATATCTCCCACATTGCATGTAGACGCTTTACTGTCTGAGTCACCAGGGAAGCCCAGTGTATGTATAGAGGCATGATTTCCATGCAGTTATCAGCATTACTTTCATGTTTAAATAATCACTATATAATCATCAAGACCTCAGAAGTGGAATACATGTATATGTGTCACAAATTGAAGCATGCCAATAGGACAGGAGAGTCCAATAGAAGACTTGGTAGTAACACATTTACTTTGGCCAGCATTTCCAAAACTTTTCAAAAGTTTCTCTGGTCAAATAAGTTTGAGAAACTCAGCATATACACTCCTTAGAAATCCACAAAGTACACTGGTATGGTAAAGGCAATGCCTGTTTTCATTAGATTTCTTCCAGAATATCCCCAAATTATTGGTCCACAAAGCATTTTATTGAGTAATGCTGTGAACATCTTGTGTAAAGAGGATAGTGGAACAAGTTTTCAGGAACATTTAAACAACATTTTACAACAGACAAGGATTTTATGGAGAATAATTATAAAATGTGGGAGTTGGACTATAAAGAAAGCTGAGCATAAAAGAAATGATGCTTTTGAACTGTGGTGTTGGAGAAGACTCTTGAGAGTCCCTTGGACTGCAAGGAGATCCAACCAGTCCATCCTAAAGGAGATCAGTCCTGGGAGTTCATTGGAATTACTGATCCTAAAGCTGAAACTCCAATACTTTGGCCACCTCATGTGAAGAGTTGACTCATTGGAAAAGACCCTGATGCTGGGAAAGATTGGGGTCAGGAGGAGAAGGGGACGACAGAGGATGAGATGGCTGGATGTCATCACCGACTCGATGGACATGGATTTAGGTGGACTTCAGGAGTTGGTGATGGACAGGGAGGCCTGGAGTGCTGTGGTTCATGGGGTCGCAGAGTCAGACACGACTGAGAGACTGAACTGAACTGAACTGAACTCAATTATAAAATGTCTAAAGTTAGAGGAGGATAAAGGAAACTTTTACCTACTTATTACTTTGAGAGGATCCTAAAATTGGCCCCAGTTTATTATGTCTTACAAAAAACAAGCTAATAGAAGACATTACATACAAATATGTGAAATTGATATATATATATAAAAACTATGCTAGATTAAAAATAAGGGTGTTATTATATGCAGATGAAAATTAAGTTAATAATCCTTCATGAACAGATTAACTGGTAGATACAGATTAGCCAAAATTATAAATTATTTAAAAACTTAGAAGAGCATGAGAGCTAGGAAATAATAAATAAAAACATTTAAATATTCTAATATCTTCTCACAGTTTATAGAAAAATATGTTTAAAAGTGATCATTACAATTTGAGGGTAAAAGAAAACATGCACAAAGAACTAAAGTTTATTAAAAAAAAATGTGTAAACAGAATGTGAAATCATCAAATTGGTGAAATAGACATTTTCTACCATCTTTCCCCCAATAACGCTATTTCTGAGACTTTGTTTATGGAACTCGAGGAATCCAGAGATTCTGAGGATGGAGGAATTGACAAAGGTAAAAGAACAGTTTCACTTTACTTGTGTCCCCTTCCCCCCATGGTGGCCCAGTTCCTGCCAAGAGAGATATTCTTGGCCTGTGATTTCTCCCATGGGGAAAAGTGAGACAAGGGAGTGAGTGCCCAGCTTCCTGGGCAGTGTGAGATGCTGCCAAAGAGACCCACTTCTTTTAGAATACTGAGGGCTGTAGCATGACTAGTGGGTAGGAAAAGGCTGGGAGAACAGCAGCCAGGGCTCTTGGAGTGCATCAAAGAGACAGGGATCCTACTAACCAAGTTCTGGATCCCCTTAGGAAGCCTGGCCTTGAGTCACTTAGGATGCCTTATCTGAAGATCCTCAAAGGGTCCATGGGTATTTCAGAGGCTCTACATGCCTCACCCACACCCTTCTCTAGCCAGTGGCCAGCTTTGTGTATGCACTGGAGGCAAGCCTTTGCAGATGGCTGCAGAGTTTGTGCAGAAAGCTAATTCAACTCTGGGACTGGGAGAAAACACACGAACTTGAGCATTCAGCACTGTCTTAGGGAAAGTAAATAGAAGACTATTGGTACTATTGCACTGTAAAGAGAAGGTATATGAACTTAGAATTTTGCTCCCCAAAGGAGACACTTGTCCTTACAGTGTGAACTACTGTGTGAGTCAGCCATCACACTGAGTTCAAGGCAATAGATGGATTGTTGTTTAGTCGCTGAATCGTGTGCGACTATTGGTGACCACATGGACTGTAGCCCGCCAGGCTCCTCTGTCTATGGGATTTCCAAAGTAAGAACACTAAAGTCCGTTGCCACTTCCTCCTCCAGGGGATCTTCCTGAACCAGGAATCCAACACATTTCCTTTTTATTGGCAGGTGGATTCTTTACCACTGAGCCCCACCAGGGAAGTCCTTGAGCATCTCACTCTCTTTCTATAGACAATGATTGAAATTAAAGTTTCTTTGTATGTACATAAATCTGACCTCTACTATATGGATCTCAGGGTCTCCAGACAAAGGTCAGCGTAGAATAAATCCTGAAAACAATAGAAGTGTAATGAAAAAAATCAGATATTACCTGGTTTGGCATTATTCTAAGTGACAGGCACAGAGAAGAGAATTTGACTGTGGTTGCTTGTATCCTTATGTCCAGTGAGAACTATGTATTTATTTCTATATGATTTAGCATTTATTTCTAGACAGAGTGTCATTATGTGTCAGTTTAAATATTGAAAAACACTCACAGACCTTAACTACTTCTGATATTGTATTTTCTTAACTGACCCTGAATTTTGTGAACATTTAGGTGGCATTTTTATGTAAGTGTGTATTTTTGCTTTTCTCTTTTTATCATGGAAAATGAATAGACAAACATGAACTGGAGATGAAGATAATAAACAGGGGGGCTATTTATGGATAATGACATCAAATTCTACAAAAGAGAATGTGTTTTATTGTTCAGTCGATCGGTCATGTCTGACTTTTTGTGACCCCATGGACTGCAGCATTCCAGGCTTCCCTGTCCTTCACCATCTCCCTGAGCTTGTTCAAACTCATGTCCACTGAGTCAGTGATGCCATCCAACCATATTGTCCTCTGTTGTCCCCTTCTCCTCCTGCCTCAATCTTTCCCAGCATCAGGATCTTTTCTAATGAGTCAACTCTTTGCATCAGGTGGCCAAAGTATTGGAGCTTCAGCATCAGTCCTTCCAAAGAATACTCAGGATTTATTTCTTAAGGATTGACTGGTTGGATCTCCTTGCAGTCCAAGCGACTCTCAAGAGTTTTATCCAACACCATATTTCAAAAGCATCAGTTCTTTGGTGTTCGGCCTTCTCTGTGCTCCAACTCTCACATCCATACTTGAAGCCTGGAAAAACCATAGCTTTGACTATATGGAACTTTATCGGCAGAGTAATGTCTCTGCTTTTGAATGTGCTGTCTAGGTTTGTCATAGCTTTTCTTCCAAGGTGCAAGCGTCTTTTAATTTCATGTGGCAGTGACCATTTGAAGTGATTTTGGAGCCCAAGAAAATAAAGTCTGTCACCATTTCCATTGTTTCCCCATCTATTTGCCATGAAGTGATGGGACCACATGCCATGATCTTTGTGTTTTGCATATTGACTTTTAAGTCAACTTTTTCATTCTCCTCTTTCACCCTCATCAGGAGGCTCTTAGTTCCTCTTCAACTTCTGCCATAAGGGTGGTGTCATCTGCATATCTGATATTTCATCTGCCTATTGATATTTCTCCTGGCAAACTTGATTTCCAGCTTGTGCTTCATCCAGCCCAGCATTTCTCATGATTTTTTCTGCATGTAAGTTAATTAAGCAGGGTGACAATATACAGCCTTGACATACTCCTTTCCCGATTTTGAACTAGTCCACTATTTCATGTCTGGTTCTAACTGTTGCTTCTTGACCTGCATACAGAAAGATAAGAGAGAGTGTATATGAAACTAAGTTTATCATGACAGTGTGCCTGTATTGTATATAGGTACTGCTCTAGCTAACACTTATTAAGTACTTTGCCATCTTTCGAGTGCTTTTAAGGGAATTAACCCATGTACTCTTCATTGCAACCCAAATAGGGAGGTATTATTATTACATCTTTTTACAAATGGGAAAATTGAGAAACAGATATTAAGGAAAATTTTAATTTTGAACCTAGTTTAGATGGCTGTATTAGGAGCTGAACCCAGATAGAATATATCCAGAATACCCATTTCTATGCTATTCAGTATGGATTTGAATGTGTGTGCTTCTGTGACTGTAGGTGGGTTCACGTATATGCAAAAATACACATTTTATACATACTCTTTGGTGAATGCCCCCAGTACATTTGCTGTTCATAATAATTTGGAGCCTCGAAAAGCATACTATTGTTTTTTTGGTTTCTGGCATCAAACGTTAATGAGGAAAAAACAATAATGTGTTATGAACAAATATATAAGCATAAGCTGAGATGATGCTAATAAACAGATAAGAGTCCAGAGGAATGGAGGTAAAGCCTCTTCATTCTTCTGCCATTTTCATGGAAAAAATTGTTTAGAATTTCGGTCAATGACATTTCAGAAGAACAAGCTGAGCTGTGGTATGTCCACAAAAAGAACAAGGAATATTTTCTCAGGGATTGATAATGATGATCAGATTGAGAGAAAAATAGCCATAACATTTGAGATATTTGAGGAAGAGAGATTTATCCATAATTAACTTCAGAAAACAGAATATGTGCCGATGGGCAGAATATATATACAGCCAGAGTAAAGCTTAGCATTTATAAAATTCTTCACTCTGTGTCTGTGTCTGGGACTACGCTCAGGAAGACATGAACAGTTCATTGTCCTTGGGGTAGTGTAAGTGTTCAAATAGCAGTTACAGAGTGGTGGGAACACAGAGTGGAAGGGGCATGTAAGTGACTATTATGGGGGTAAGGGAGAGGAGTTGTTGGGAAGAAAGTTCAAGAGAGGAGATGAAGCTATGCTGGACTTGAACATAGGCTATTTAGTAGATGGACAAATGAGGAGGCAAACGTCAAGCCCCTTACCCCCAGGAAAATAAGCACAAAGAAAAGGAAATACATGCAATACTGGGCGTAACAGTGTCATTTTTATTACTTTTTAAAAAAAATGTGATGTCTATTTGAAATAATATGAATTTAAATTATTTGGATAATCATATTGTTTATTAGACCTCTGCCTGCCCTAAACAATAATTGAAATAATTTATTTTGAATATTACTACAATAATAATTATTGGGATTCCCTGGTGGCTCAGACAGTAAAGAATCTGCCTGCAAAGCAGGAGACCTGGGTTCAGTCCCTGGTTGGGAAGATCCCCTGGAGAAGTGAAAGGCTACCCACTCCAGTATCCTTTCCTGGAGAATTCCATAGACAGACGAGCCTGACAGGCTACAGTCCATAGGGTCGCAAATTAATACTAACCAAAGTTTGTCTTATGAATAGAGAAATACAGTTTACAGAGATAGCACTTAAGTTTACGTTATCAATGGCTTCTTACTTCATCATGTTTTTCTTCTCCAATATGGTTGAATATTTTTTGACCATTTCATTTAACTTTGTATTATATTCAGCTAGAGTTTCTGATCTTTGTTAAAGGATTCATTAGGATTAGCTTCTCTTAAATGTATTCAAAAGCCACACTTATAAAAGAATCACATGTTGAAAGTATGCCTAACCAGGCTCTAGAATTAAAGCCAATAAGAATCTAGATGATCCTGAAAAAGAGAGGCGAAAGACAAAGGAGAAAAGGAAGATATACTCATTTGAATGCAGAGTTCCAAAGAATAGCAAGGAGAGATAAGAAAGCCTTCTGCAGAAATCAATGCAAAGAAATAGAGGAAAACAATAGAATGGGAAAGACTAGAGATATCTTCAAGAAAATTAGAGATACTGAGGGAATATTTCATGCAAAGATGGGCTCGATATAGGACAGAAAAGGTAGGGACCTAACAGAAGCAGAAGCTTTTAAGAACAGCTGGCAAAATAAACAGGAGAACTGTACAAAAAGGATCTTCATGACCAAGATAATCACGATGGTGTGACCACACACCTAGAGCCAGACATCTTGGAATGTGAAGTCAAGCGGGCCTTAGGAAGCATCACTATGAACAAAGCTAGTGGAGGTGATGGAATTCCAGTTGAGCTGTTTCAAATCCTGAAAGATGATGCTGTGAAAGTGCTGCACTCAATATGCCAGCAAATGTGGAAAACTCAGGAGTGGCCACAGGACTGGAAAAGGTCAGTTTTCATACTAATCCCAAAGAAAGGCAATGCCAAAGAACACTCAAACTACCACAAAATTGCACTCATCTCACACACTAGTAAAGTAATGCTCAAAACTGTCCAAGCCAGGCTTCAGCAGTATGTGAACTATGAAATTCCAATGTTCAAGCTGGTTTTAGAAAAGGAATAAGAACCAGAGATCAAATTGCCAACATCCTCTGGACCATCAAAAAACCAAGAGAGTTCCAGAAAAACATCTATTTCTGCTTTATTGACAATGCCAAAGCCTTTGACTGTGTGGATCACAATAAACTGTGGAAAATTCTGAAAAAGATGGGAATACCAGACCACCTGACCTGTCTCTTGACAAACCTGTGTGCAGGTCAAGAAGCAACAGTTAGAACTGAACATTGAACAACAGACTTGTTCCAAATAGGAAAAGTAGTACGTCAAGGCTGTATATTGTCACCCTGCTTATTTAACTTATCTGTAGAGTACATCATGAGAAATGCTGGGCTGGAGCAAGCACAAGCTGGAATCAAGATTGCCAGGAGAAATACCAATAACCTCAGATATGCAGATGACACCACCCTTACAGCAGAAAGTAAAGAAAAACTAAAGAGCCTTTTGATGAAAGTGAAAGAGGAGAATGAAAAAGTTGGCTTAAAGTCCAACATTTAGAAAATGAAGATCATGGCATCTGCTCCCAGCAGTTCCTGACAAATAGATGGGGAACGAAGGGAAACAGTGACAGACTTTATTTTTCTGGGCTCCAAAATCACTGCAGATGGTGACTTCAGCCATGAAATTAACAGACACTAGCTTCTTGGAAGAAAAGCTATGACAAACCTACAGAGTGTATTAAAAAGCAGAGACATTACTTTGGCAAGAAAGATCCATGTAGTCAAAGCTATTGTTTTTCCAGTGGTCATGTATGGATGTGTGAGTTGGACTATAAAGAAAGCTGAACACAGAAAAATTGATGTTTTTGAACTGTGGTTTTGGAGAAGACTTCTGAGATTCCCTTGGACTGCAAGGAGATCCAACCAGTCCATCATAAAAGAAATCAACCCTGAATATTCTTTGGAAGGACTGATGGTGAAGCTAAAACTCCAATCCTTTGGCCATCTGATGTGAAGAACTGACTCAGTTCTGTGACGACCCTGATGCTGGGAAAGATTGAATGTGGGAGGAGAAGGGGATGACAGAGGATGAGATGGCTGGATGGCATCACCGACTCAATGGACATGAGTTTGAGTAAACTCTGGGTGTTGGTGATGGACAGGACTGGCATGCTGTAGTCCATGGAGTTCCAAGGATTCGGACATGACTGAGCAACTGAGCTGAACTGAACTGACTGAAGGATCTTGATAATATTTTATAAATAAATAACCACTGTGAATATATGGAAAAAAGACAATATTTTAAAGAATGTTATTGGAACAGATAAAAATGTTATATTCAATATGAGGAAAAACAATTTTGCAAATTCTATAAAAGTATATTACCTATAAAAGTGAATAACATATAGGAGACAAAAGACATTTTTGTAAAGATATCTCTTTACTTTGTCAAATTAAATATTCACATTTAATGACAACACTTACAGCTGTATTTGCATATGTACTTAGATTCCAGATATAAAGCAAAATAATTGATCAAAAAGAGATTGAGAGGTATTTTGTGCTGACAAGACGTGTATGAAAGAGAAATACTCATCTCATGGCTCATAGCCCTTAGAAGCATTCCCTGTGGGTAGAGGAGATCTGAAAAATCCTAGGTGTACTTAATCCCAGATTCCTCTAGTGAATGAACTGGAATCAACAATCCTCCAAATAAGAAAAACTTTAGGTAGCTGTGGCTCTTTCAGTGAACCTTTTCATTTCATATAAACTGTGCACAGAACACATATGGCCTAGGAACTATTGAGTGTGAGACCTGGAGAGCGATAGGAAGGTCTCAGGTAAACCCCCATATCTGTAGCTATGATGTGAGCTTACCACGATGAGGCAGAAGATTTCTTCTGTGATGAGAAAACAGATCTGTCATAACAGTATCATTATCATTAGTGAGTATCTGTCACTAGTTAATCACTAGAGCAGTAACTCCAGACTTATGAAAGCATAATACAATACATGTGCACATAATATAAATATTTATTTATTCATAGGATCTTTACAAAATAGAGACACAACATTTCTGAGAAGAGAATAAGAAGAATTTAGAATTGGTAACTTCAAGATGTCATTGAAAGAAAATTTCAAACCATTTTATTCAGGAAATTTAGCTGTGATCCTCATAAGTGAAAGGAAAAACCAGAAGTAGATGATGTTAAAAGTTCCCAGCATCTGGAGGACTGTATGAGGATGGCTCACGTTTCTCCTTAGCTTGAATCTCTTCCCACTAACCTTCTTAGCGCCCATTTAACTTCTTTATTTCTCAAGGTGTAGATCAAAGGATTAAGTGAGGGTGTCACTACAGTGTAGAAGAGGTAGAGGAATTTACTGTAATTCTGAGTGTATTTGCTCTTGGGTTGAATGTAGACAGAAATTATTGTCCCAAAAAACAAAACCACAACAATTAGGTGGGACCCACAAGTCCCAAATGCTTTCCTCTTGCCTTCAGTGGATCTTATCCTCAGTACACTCCTAACAATGCAGCCATAGGAGGCCAGAATAAGCCCCAGAGGTATCACCATGTAGAGGACAGAAGCCATGGAGAGCTCATTTTCCAGGAAGGTTGTGTTCACACAGGCGATCTTAATCAGGGCAGGCTCCTCACACATGAAGTCATCCACCATGTGATGGTTGCGGAGAGGCAACTGGAAAACAAGGATGGTCTGAACCATGGACTCCACAAAGCCACTGATCCAGGCCAGAGCTGCTAGTTGCTGGAGAAGCTTTGGGTGCATGATCACTCCATAGTGGAGGGGTCGACAGATGGCGTTGAAGCGGTCATAGGCCATAACAGTCAGCAGGACACACTCCGTGGAGCCCAGCCCCAAAGCAACATACAGCTGGATCACACAACCAGTGTAGCTAATGGTCTTGTCAGGCCCCTTGAGATTCCAAAGCATTTGTGGGACAATACTGGTGGTGAAACAGAGGTCCAGGAAGGAGAGATTGGAAAGGAAGAAATACATGGGTGTGTGGAGTTTGGGGTTAAAGTATGAGACCAGTATGATCGCTGTGTTTCCCATCAGTGTCAGAACATATATGATAGAGACGACAAGAAGGAGAACCATCTCCAGGTGGGGCTGGTCAGAAAAGCCCAGTAGGATGAAACCTGCCGGAGTGCTAGCATTTGTTCCTTTCATTGCTTAATTGTGAGTCACCATTCTTGGTCATTCCTATTTTGTTCTTGTGGGAAAGAAAGTCAGATATCATAACAAAAATATATATAAAAAACTAAGTAAAATGAACACTTTGACACTGATTTTTTAATATAGAGAAATGACAGAGTAAAAGTATGCCAAATAAATAGTATAGTAGGTTGTCTTGTTATGAAGAGACACACAGAGTCTGAAAACACCAAATTCATTGCTAGATAATATATAAACATAGAATAGACTTCAGAGAATAATCTAGAACAGATGTGAGAAGTATCCCAAATTCTCTGAAGATAAAATACATGGGCCATCAACGTGCATAGAGTGAAAAACCAAAGAAATGAAAGTAAGATGATTGTTACACGTACACATACATGATAGATGATAGATATAAAAGAAAAATATTGACAAATACATTGAGTGAGCAAGAATCTGAGAAACAAGGCATATAGAATTCAAAACATGGAACAAAATAGGAATTGTTAGAATTTTCAAAAATGAAGGGTTAAAGATAATTATCATTAATCTTCATCGTTTTTCTGTGAAGCAAATAATTACTGATCTAATAAGTGTGGAGGAAAACTTCTGAAAACTCCCCATTTGAGTCACAAGTCTGCTATTTTAGGAATATGCTCTCCAGGAAATTGTATTTACAATCCCCAATAAGCAAGCTCTAACCTATATTACATGAATAGTTCACATGCTTTACTGTAGTTTTATTATAGAGTTCATGAATTCAGCCACTAATGCAATCCAGTGACCTTCCAACAAGAAAGTTATTTTGATTTATCAGTGTCTTTACACTATTAACTTGCAAAGATTAAGAAACACAGGTATGAAAATTTGTACTTCCGAATGGTCAATTTTGAAGTCTTCAAAACAGGTACAGTCATTTATCTTGGAGATCAAATCAAAACAAGTTGCTTAAAAACAAACAAATAAACAACAAAACCATCCAGTGACAATTACTGCTCTCCCCTTAAGTATCCTGGCAAGAAAATTAAACTTACTTCTAAGAATCCTTCACCTTTATAGCACCTCTCAGGCAATTATTGCACAGTCCAGTTTAGAGAGAATAAGTGGCTTATTTTCTTTGGCATCAATAGTAATAATATGTTGTATTTTAAATTTTGGACATGACAAAACTCTCATGTGTTTTGCATAGGGAATGATAATTATTTCCAGAATGATAGCAAAAGAAAGAAACTGATCTTGGTGGTCACATTGGTTAGCATGTTTCTATCTGTCCACGCATTTTGGTGGTATAATTAAAACCCTGAGTGTTATGATGCACCAAAATTGACATTGACCTTACCTGGCTAAATTTCCTCTGTTATTCAGTAGTGTGTAAAACAACTGTGCTTTTGAAAGATCCAACATCTCCTAGGGAAACGACAGCACGTGAGTGGCCTCACTTTGCTTCATGTAACTCTACAATGTAATAATATTTTCTTGTGTATTTATGTTACAAGAAAAATCAACAATTTCCAGGCAGACACCACACTTAAACTGGTCTCGCTCCCTTTCACATTTCTGTTCTTAATCAAGATGAGGATAAAAGGACTTATATCTGCAAAGAGACGAATCTAGGAAGTATTCCATAATTAAGAATCAATGTCAGTTTATACATGAAAAACTGCTTTTGTTTGCTGCTAAAGGCAAGTAGCTCTGGATTTCTTCAACTTTTAAAATGGATTTTCATTTTCTTCCCCTACCTAAACAGCAAAGTACTACTTTCCAGAAAGAATGACAATCCAGCTGTGGAGATTCTTGGGGATTTTGATGAGAAGTTCATTTATGATCACAGATCTAGGACAAGCAGTGGAGGAACCCCATGTGTGCAGTTTGTTGGCTCCCTTTTTCCTATAATCTCATGGTTCAAGTCTCTTCAGATGGATGGTGGTTAGCTTGTTTACTCTGCACAAACCTCTGGAGTTCTTCTCAGGCAACTTCCTATCATTATATTAGAGAGGAAGACATTCCCCAGAGAGAGAAGAGCCGTGGAGACTGTGCTTCTGTTGCTGCTGAAAGACAATCAATTGCACACCATCTGCTAATCACATATGTGCAAAATTGTCAATGTTATATAGATCAGATCAGATCAGATGAGATCAGTCGCTCAGTTGTGTCCGACTCTTCGCGACCCCATGAACTGCAGCACGCCAGGCCTCCCTGTCCATCACCAGCTCCTGGAGGTCACCCAGACTCACACCCATCAAGTCAGTGATGCCATCCAGCCATCTCATCCTCTGTCGTCCCCTTCTCCTCCTGCCCTCAATCCCTCCCAGCATCAGAGTCTTCTCCAATGAGTCAACTCTTCTCATGAGGTGGCCAAAATACTGGAGTTTCAGCTTTAGCATCATTCCTTCCAAAGAAATTCCAGGATTGATCTCCTTCAGAATGGACTGGTTGGATCTTCTTGCAGTCCAAGGGACTCTCAAGAGTCTTCTCCAACACCACAGTTCAAAAGCATCAATTCTTCGGCGCTCAGCCTTCTTCACAGTCCAGCTCTCACATCCATACATGACCACAGGAAAGACCATAGCCTTGACTAGGCGAACCTTTGTTGGTAAAGTAATGTCTCTGCTTTTGAATATGCTCTCTAGGTTGGTCATAACTTTCCTTCCAAGGAGTAAGCGTCTTTTAATTTCATGGCTGCAGTCACCATCTGCAGTGATTTTGGAGCCCAAAAAAATAAATTTTGACTCTTTTTTCCCTTTTTTCCCTTTTTTTTTCCTTTTTTTGTTGGGGCCGGTTTCCTTTTTTTTTTTTTTTTTTTTTTTTTGTTTTTTCCCCCCTTTTTTTTTTTTCTTTTTTTTTTTTATTATTTTTTTTTTTTTTTCTTTTTTTTTTTTCTTCTTTTTGTTTTTTTTTTTTTTTTTTTTTTTTTTTTTTTTTTTTTTCCTCCTTTTTTTTTTTTTTTTTTTTTTTTTTCCTCCCCCTTTTTTTTTATGATGCATATAAGTTAAATAAACATGGTGACAATACACAGCCTTGACGTACTCCTTTTCCTATTTGGAACCAGTCTGTTGTTCCATGACCAGTTCTAACTGTTTCTTCCTGACCTGCATACAGATTTCCCAAGAGGCAGATCAGGTGGTCTGGTATTCCCATCTCTTTCAGAATTTTCCATAGTTTATTGTGATCTACACAGTCAAAGGCTTTGGCATAGTCAATAAAGCAGAAATAGATGTTCTTCTGGAACTCTCTTGTTTTTTCCATGATCCAGCAGTTGTTGGCAATTTGATCTCTGATTCCTCTGTCTTTACTAAAACCAGCTTGAACATCAGGAAGTTTACGGTTCACATATTGCTGAAGCCTGGCTTGGAGAATTTTGAGCATTACTTTACTAGCGTGTGAGATGAGTGCAATTGTGCGGTAGTTTGAGCCCTCTTTGGCATTGCCTTTCTTTGGGATTAGGATGAAAACTGACCTTTTCCAATCTTGTGGCCATTGCTGAGTTTTCCAATTTTGCTGGCATATTGAGTGCAGCACTTTCACAGCATCATCTTTCAGGATTTGGAATAGCTCCACTGGAATTCCATCACGTCCACTAGCTTTGTTCGTAGTGATGCTTTCTAAGGCCCACTTGACTTCACATTCCAGGATGTTTGGCTCTAGGTGAGTGATCACACCATCATGATTATCTGGGTCGTGAAGCTCTTTTTTGTACAGTTCTTCTGTGTATTCTTGCCACCTCTTCTTAATATCTTTTGCTTCTGTTAGGTCCATACCATTTCTGTCCTTTATCGAGCCCATTTTTGCATGAAATTTTGCAATTTTTGCAGAAAATACTGTTACATCCTACTTATTAATCTTGTTTAGATTAAGTAGGATGTAACAGTATTTTCTGAATACATCTTCAGCTTATATTTATCATATGACACTTCGTCTTCAGAAAATGTCCCTATATGGTAATTGCTATTCTTAGCAATTGTTCTTTTCAGGAAACATTAAAATCAGAATCCCTTCCTTCCTTTCTTCTTCCTGTCCTTGCTTCCTTCATGCCATCCAAAAGGAGTAGTGAATAATATTCTTTGAGAGATGACTATTACAAATGGCCACAGACTAATTTTTGCATTAGTTGAATTCTGACTTTGGTGACTACATTTCTGTTTCATGATCTTACTCCCTGTTATGATTCCTTCTCAGTTTGGGAAGTTTTCTGCACTGTCCACATAACCACCGATGCATAGAAGATTCCATATGTTGTAGAAGGACCTTTCTTTCCATAAGAATGACTCTCATATTCATATCAAACAGATCACAATATTGGGTGAATGATGTATATATGGAAACAGTATAAATTTTATCAGGACACTATGCTAATCCAAAGGGTTTAAGCTTTTAGTTTTTTCCCTTACTGCCTGTCAAATAATTCTGCATATTTGTATTATGGATTTGACTAATCATAAAAAAACGAATACTCCAGTATTCTTTCCAGGAGAATTCCATGGACAGGGGAGTCTGGCGGGCTACAGTCCATAGGGGTCATGGACTTTTGGACACAATTGAGCAACTAAAACACACACATAAGAAGGACCCAGAGGGATGGTATGGGGAGGGAGGTGGGAGGGGGTTTTCATGATGGGGAACATGTGTATACCTGTGACAGATTCATATCGATTAATGGCAAAACCAATACAATATTGTAAAGTAATTTACTTCTAATTAAAATAAATAAATTTATATTAAAAGAAAGAAGAATGCTTAATCACTGAATATAATTTGGAAAAGTGGAACATAATTATATAATGAAAATCATTACTAATCTCAAACCCAATTATTTTTTGTAGTTTTCTCATTCTTTTGTAAGCATAATTTATATGTACTTTAGCAATATTAAAAAATATGGCATATTTTATATTATGCATGTTTCATATACCAAGATATTATGATAATGATGAATAGGCATTGCATGTATGTAATTAATTTTATTGACTATAACAATCTAATCAATAGATACATTATATTCAACATTTTGCTATTCTGAAACATTAAAATTATTTTTTCTAGTTTTTTAAATCATGTAAATATACCAGCAATGCCTATATTAGCATGTAAATATGTATGTGCATTGGTTTTACATCTCAAGTGTTTTCTTAAGGAGAAGTTGACAAATGATATTATTAATATCATTTAAAGTAACATTCCTTTATTCTTTTAAATTATTGGTGATGTTTAAAATTTTTCAGTATGAAATTTTATTTGCATTTATTTGCTAATCTTTTGAAATTGGACTTTTTTTAGTATTAATAATTATTTGCTATATGAACTTAATTTTAATAGGATTTTTAATAATTCGATCTCAGGATAGTAATTATGCATAAATTATGTCAAAATATTTTATTCTACCTTGTCTTTTTACTTCTTATTTTATTATTTCACTGTGCTAGCTGATAAACCAGCTCACTGTTCTTTCCAGGACACAATCCTGTTTTGCTTAATGTACTTTGCCATCTTTAAGTTCAGACAAGAGTATCCTTGAATCCAGGCATAGAGATAATTACAGATAACAGATTTCATATCTTTACTAGCTAATATCCAATGTGACAAATAAAATGTTATTAAGTGAATGTTTGTTCACACATTACAGGTTTATTCATGAATCCTGTGGCTACATACAATAATGTTTAAAAAACAGGGTTTTCTTGGAGACAGAGACAAGGAGTCTGATGCTTATACTACCATTTACTGCCTGTGTAATTATAAGCCATTTACTACCTATGTAATCCAGGACTCACACCTGAGAGTTTGTATATTTTTCACAGCTTTTTCCACTTTGATACAGCACATTTTGAGAATTTTTAATCCTTAGAAGTGTGGCTAAATGGAGGGAATAGTAAAAACATCCATGGAACACACAAACTTTTAAAATATAAATATATATATAGACATATATATATATCAAAACTTTTTGGATATAAATATATACTACTTGGTAGAAATGTGTCCAACATAAGTAAAAAAGGGAAAAAATTTAGTTCTACTTATGTTAACTTCTACTAACTATTTTGGCTAAATGCGATAATAAATTAATTCTATAAGGAATTGTCTATTGTCCTTGGAATTTTATGTGTATTACAGCAGAAAGCAGACATACAGCAATTAAAAAGGAGGATTTATATTCTTTAACTGACAGTGCCTATCAAAGATGGTAAATTTCATCTGCTATAATATAAATGCATTAAGATCAGCAAGAAAGTGAAATGAATTGAAAAAAAAAATAAGTTAAAAAGTATATCGAGGGAATTAGAGATTTAAAGAAGTGCCAATGAAGTCTCGGTGTCTCTCCGTCTTAACAGATCAACACTTTCTTTGCAACGAATATTGTTTAATATATAATTACAATATTTACTTTTATAATATCTCTACTTAGTTAGCTATGTGCTTACCAAATGAAAGTCATGGCTTAAAATATGGTTGTTAAAATATAGATATATTATCGTTAACTCTCATTCTTCTTGCTTAGGTAATAAAAGGAAATACACTAATGATTTTATTTGTTTCAGCATCACCTACCCAGTTCCTCTATTACATGTAGGTTCATGAACCAGCATTAAGTTCTAAGCAAAGGCTAATCAAGCTCCAAAATCTGCCTATGGTGTTTCCAGCAAGTAGAGTCACAGCAATGAAAAGATTCAATACACTCTTCATCACTCTAAGGGCTTTGTTCTGGTGGGCTTCTCTGAATGGCTCAAACTAGAAATGGTTCTTTTTGTGGCCATCTCCATTTTCTATGTAATGACTCTCCTTGGGAATTCAGCCATCATTATCTTGTCCCGCCTTGATCCTAGGCTTCACACCCCAATGTATTTCTTTCTGGCTAATCTCTCTTTTTTGGACCTTTGCTATACTACTTCCACTTCCCCCAGATGCTGGTCAACATACAGAGCCACTGGAGAAATATCAGCTACGGAGGCTGCATAGCTCAACTATTCATCTTCCTTGGCTTAGGACCCACTGAATGAGTCCTTCTCTCAGTAATGGCCTTTGATCGTTATGTAGCTATCTGCCAGACTCTGCATTACACAGTTATCATGCATTCTTGGCTATGCCAACAACTGGCAGTGGTGGCTTGGGTAACAGGTTTCAGCAACTCTCTGGTGCAAACAGTGGTGTTGACTTTCCTGTTACCTTGCTGTGGTCAATATCAGGTGGAGAATTTCTTCTGTGAAGTACCTGCCATGCTTCAATTATCATGTGTTGATACATGGATCAATGAAGTGGAGATGTATGCTGCTGTGGTGGTCATAAAAGTTATCCCAGTAGGATTAATCTTGTTCTCTTACATCAACATTGTTAGGTCAGTGGTAAGAATCCAGTTTTCTGAGGGTCGAAAGAAGACTTTGAACACATGTGGGTCTAATGTGCTTGTGGTCGTTCTATGGCTCAGCCATTAGTGGTTATGCATCTATGGCACCGAAGAGCAATTCTGCCAAGTTGAAGGGCAAGCTTCTTGTACTTTTCTATGGACTTGTAACTTGAATGCTCAACCCCCTCATCTATACCTTGAGGAACAACGATGTAAAGGAAGCAGTAAAGAAGCTGCTGAGCAAGGGTGGAAAATGGCTTAGGAGAATATGCTGCTGCTGCTGCTAAGTCGCTTCAGTCGTGTCCGACTCTGTGCGACCCTAGAGACGGAAGCCCACCAGGCTCCCTCGTCCCTGGAATTCTCCAGGCAAGAACACTGATATAGTCCTCTTATAATTCAAACATCACACTCTCAGAATGTCTTTACCAACTTTCATTATTCCTTTCACTCCCAAGTAACAGTGGCTGATTGTTACTGTTATCACTCAAGTATTTCATAGAAAGTCAAATGTTGATTATTCTCCTCTTGAAATAATGAAGCAGTTTGAAATGTGGATAATGAATATTTATAGGTGTTAATTAAATATTTCATTTTTACTCTGTCTTTTCTAATGAAGTTTAAAAATTAATAACCAAATATGATTTCTTATACATAGAATACTAAAACTGGCGATTAAGGAAGCCATCTTGAGACTTCTTTAAAAAGCAGAAAGATGACTACTTAAAATGACTAAATCATTCTAAAAATTAGGGGCATGTACCTATAGACCATCAAGAGGGCAATTCATTTCTTCTTTTCATATACTTTCTTCAAAATGCTGTCAGTGTAACTATTGTATCAGATCAGATCAGTCGCTCAGTCGTGTTCGACTCTGCGACCCCATGAACCGCAGCACACCAGGCCTCCCTGTCCATCACCAGCTCCCGGAGGTCACCCAGACCCATACCCATCGAGTCAGTGATGCCATCCAGCCATCTCATCCTCTGCCGTCCCCTTCTCCTCCTGCCCTCAATCCCTCCCAGCATCAGAGTCTTCTCCAATGAGTCAACTCTTTGCATGAGGTGGCCAAAATACTGGAGTTTCAGCTTTAGCATCATTCCTTCCAAAGAAATTCCAGGATTGATCTCCTTCAGAATGGACTGGTTGGATCTTCTTGCAGTCCAAGGGACTCTCAAGAGTCTTCTCCAACACCACAGTTCAAAAGCATCAATTCTTCGGTGCTCAGCCTTCTTCACAGTCCAGCTCTCACATCCATACATGACCACAGGAAAGACCATAGCCTTGACTAGGCGAACCTTTGTTGGCAAAGTGATGTCTCTGCTTTTGAATATGCTCTCTAGGTTGGTCATAACTTTCCTTCCAAGGAGTAAGCGTCTTTTAATTTCATGGCTGCAGTCACCATCTGCAGTGATTTTGGAGCCCACAAAAACAAAGTCTGACACTGTTTCCACTGTTTCCCCATCTAGTTCCCATATTGTATATGTAATATAATATAAATCAAATGAAAATGGAAGCTCCTCCAGGAGCCAAGTACATGCTGTGGTTCTCTACACTGTTTTGAAGAAAAGGGGCATACCTGTAGAAAGCTCTGTGCCTCTGACTGTTCGTTCACTTATCCTTTCCTGCTAGCAACCTCTTACAGAATATTTTTACAACTCTGCATGCCATTCTACAGAAGTTTTTCCTCATGGCACTCATCTCACACACTAGCAAAGTAATGCTCAAAATTCTCCAAGCCAGGCTTCAACAGTATGTGAATTCTGAGCTTCTAGATGTTCAAGCTGGATTTAGAAAAGGCAGAGGATCCAGAGATCAAATTGTCAACATGTTGGATCATGAAAAAGCAAGAGAGTTCCAGAAAAACAGATACTTCTGCTTTATGGACTATGCCAAAGCCTTTGACTGTGTGGATCACAAAAAACTGTAGAAAATTCTTCAAGAGATGGGAATACCAGACCACCTTACCTGCCTCTTGAGACAACTGTATGCAGGTCAAAAAGCAACAGTTAAAACTGGACATGGAGCAACAGACTGGTTTCAAATTGGGAAAAAAGTACGTCAAGGCTGTATATTGTCTCTCTGTTTATTTAACTTATAAGCAGAGTATACATCATGAGAAATGCTGGACTGGATGAAGCACAAGCTGGAATCAAGACTGCTGGGAGAAAAATCAATAACTTCAGATATGCAGGTGACACCACCCTTATGGCAGAAAGTGGAGAGGAGCTAAAGAACCTCTTGATGAAAGTGAAAGAGGAGAGTGAAAAATCTGACTTAAAACTCAACATTCAGAAAATGAAGATCTTGACATTATTTCATGGCAAATAGATGGGAAAACAATGGAAACAGTGACAGACTTTATTTTGGGGGGCTCCAAAATCACTGCAGATGGTGACTGTAGCCATGAAATTAAAAGATGCTTACTATTTGGAAGGAAAGTTATAACCAACCTGCTGCTGCTGCTAAGTCACTTCAGTCGTGTCCGACTCTGTGCGACCCCATAGATGGCAGCCTACCAGGCTCGCCCGTCCCTGGGATTCTCCAGGCAAGAACACTGGAGTGGGTTGCCATTTCCTTCTCCAATGCGTGAAAGTGAAAAGTGAAAGTGAAGTCGCTCAGTCATGTCTGACTCCTAGAGACCCCATGGACTGCAGCCCACCAGGCTCCTCCATCCATGGGATTTTCCAGGCAAGAGTACTGGAGTGGGGTGCCACTGCCTTCTCTGATAACCAACCTAGACAACATATTAAAAAAGCAGAGACTTTACTTTGCCAACAAAGGTCCACCTAGTTAAAGCTTTGGTTTTTCCAATAGTCATGTATGGATGTGAGAGTTGGACTATAAAAAAATCTGAGTGCTGATATATTGATGCTTTTGAACTGTGGTGTTGGAGAAGACTTTTGAGAGTCCCTTGGACTGCAAGGAGATCCAACCAGTCCATCCTAAAGGAGATCTGCTGCTGCTGCTAAGTCGCTTCAGTCGTGTCCGACTCTGTGCGACCCCACAGACGGAAGCTCACCAGGCTCCCCTGTCCCTGGGACTCTCTAGGCAAGAACACTGGAGTGGGTTGCCATTTCCTTCTCCAATGCATGAAAGTGAAAAGTGAAAGTGAAGTTGCTCAGTCGTGTCCGACTCTCAGCGACCCTATGGACTGGAGCTTACCAGG
Organism: Tragelaphus eurycerus; assembly: GCA_935064755.1. Classification (NCBI taxonomy): domain Eukaryota; kingdom Metazoa; phylum Chordata; class Mammalia; order Artiodactyla; family Bovidae; genus Tragelaphus; species Tragelaphus eurycerus. The sequence goes on from CAKXYN010000031.1 coordinate 24,590,725, forward strand.
CTCCTCCGTCCATGGCATTTTCCAGGCAAAAGTACTGGGGTGGGGTGCCATTGCCTTCCCTGAAAGGAGATCAGTCCTGACTATTCATTGCAAGGACTGATGCTGAAACTGAAACTCCACTACTTTAGCCACCTGATGCAACTGACTCATTAGAAAAGACTCTAATGTTGGGAAAGATTGAAGGCAGAAGAAGAAGAGGACAACAGAGGATGAGATGGTTGGATGGCATCACCGACTCAGTGGACATGAGTTTAAGTAAGTTCTGGGAGTTGGTGATGGACAGAGAAGCCTGGCATGCTGTAGTCCATGGGGTTGCAAAGAGTCGGACACGACTGAGAAATTGAACTGAACTGAACTTACGGGGAACATGTTCATCTCTCAGTAATGGTGTTTTATCTAAAAACATCTTGTTGCCCAAACAGTATATATTTTATTCTTGGTGCTCAATCCTCTTTATCAGCATTGTAATAGCTATTCTCAGCAGGCCAAATGGAAAAACTATTTTTTCTTCGAGTTGGAATGAAGGAAATCATATAGCTTCCTTACACAGCTTGTATTTCCCTAACCCATGTTTTACAAATTCTATGTTTTTATGTAATGACTACTGGATGTAAAAGCCTGTGCTGTACTGTGCCTAGTCATTCAGTCCTGTCCAACTCTGCGACCCCATGTACTGTAGCCCACCAGGCTCCTCTGTTCATGGGGATTCTCCAGGCAAGAATTCTATGTTGGGTTGCCATACCCTCCTTCAGGGGATCTTCCCAACCCAAGGACTGAATCCACGTTTCACACATTGTGGGTGAATTCTTTACTGTCTGAGCCACCAGGAAAGCCCAAGAATACCAGGGAGGGTAGCCTATCCCTTCTTCAGTGAATCTTCCCAACCCAGGAATTTTTACCAGCTGAGCTACCAGGAAAGCCTGGCTGAAAAGCCTACCTCTCAGCAACAGTGTCTGAGCTTGAAACAGTCTAGAGCCTCTTGCATGTACTCTGAAAATAGGCCAAATATCTGAAAGAAGTTCCTACATGGATACATACCACTATATATTAATCACATCTTTTCTTACCTTCTTATGTAAATTATGATGTTCACGTTGGGAACATAGAAGGAAAAAGCAGACTGAGTGGATTTAGCACAAGGTACAAAAAAGCATCCACTCTCAAAGATTGTAACACAATCAGATCAGATCAGATCAGTCGCTCAGTCGTGTCTGACTCTTTGTGACCCCATGAACTGCAGCACGCCAGGCCTCCCTGTCCATCACCAGCTCCCGGAGGTCACCCAGACTCACACCCATCAAGTCAGTGATGCCATCCAGCCATCTCATCCTCTGTCGTCCCCTTCTCCTCCTGCCCTCAATCCCTCCCAGCATCAGAGTCTTCTCCAATGAGTCAACTCTTCGCATGAGGTGGCCAAAATACTGGACTTTCAGCTTTAGCATCATTCCTTCCAAAGAAAGTCCAGGATTGATCTCCTTCAGAATGGACTGGTTGGATCTTCTTGCATTCCATGGGACTCTCAAGAGTCTTCTCCAACACCACAGTTCAAAAGCATCAATTCTTCGGCGCTCAGCCTTCTTCACAGTCCAGCTCTCACATCCATACATGACCACAGGAAAGACCATAGCCTTGACTAGGCGAACCTTTGTTGGTAAAGTAATGTCTCTGCTTTTGAATATGCTATCTAGGCCGGTCATAACTTTCCTTCCAAGGAGTAAGCGTCTTTTAATTTCATGGCTGCAGTCACCATCTGCAGTGATTTTGGAGCCCAGAAAAATAAATTCTGACACTGTTTCCACTGTTTCTCAATCTATTTCCCATGTAGTGATGGGACTAGATGCCATGATCTCCGTTTTCTGAATGTTGAGCTTTAAGCCAACCTTTTCACTCTCCACTTTCACTTTCATCAAGAGGCTTTTTAATTCCTCTTCACTTTCTGCCATAAGAGTGGTGTCATCTGCATATCTGAGGTTGTTGATATTTCTTCCAGCAATCTTGATTCCAACTTGTTTCTTCCAGTCCAGCATTTCTCATGATGTACTCTGCATATAAATTAAATAAACATGGTGACAATATACAGCCTTGACGTACTCCTTTTCCTATTTGGAACCAGTCTGTTGTTCCATGACCAGTTCTAACTGTAACACAATAGGTCATTTTATTAATGGTGATGCACACTTGTCCTTTCCAGATATGTTTCAGCAGTGGATATATAGTTTATTTCTCCTAAAGAGTATGGAAGTGAGTTGCTTGAAGATGTTATAAAATGCCCATCACCTTTTTTTCTCAGATTATTTTTTAAAAGTAGTTTTAGCTACAAGGGCTTCTCTTATGATTCAGCTGCTAAAGAATCAGCCTGCAATGTGGGAGACCTGGGTCAATTTCTGGGTTGGGAAGATCCCCTGGAGAAGGGAAATGCTATCTACTCCAGCACTCTGGCCTGGACAATTCTGTGGACTGTAGGCATTTGGTCCCATCACTACATGGGAAATAGATGGGGAAACAGTGGAAACAGTGTCAAACTTTATCTTTCTGGGCTCGAAAACCACTGCAGATGGTGACTGCAGCCATGAAATTAAAAGACGCTTACTCCTGGGCATACACACTGAGAAAACCAGAATTGAAAGAGACATGTGTACCCCAATGTTCATAGCAGCACTGTTTACAATAGCCAGGGCTTGGAAGCAACCTAGATGTCCATCCACAGATGAATGGATAAGAAAGCTGTGATACATATACAGAATGGAGTATTACTCAGCCATTAAAAAGAATACATTTGAATCAGTTCTAATGAGGTGGATGGAACTGGAGCCTATTATACAGAGTGAAGTAAGCCAGAAAGAAAAACACAAATACAGTATACTAACGCATATACATGGAATTTAGAAAGACGGTAACAATAACCCTGTTTACGAGACAGCAAAAGAGACACTGATATATAGAACAGACTTTTGGACTCTGGGAGAGGGAGAGGGTGGGATGATTTGGGAGAATAGCATTGAAATATGTATAATATATTTGAAACGAGTCACCAGTCCAGGTTCAATGCCTGATAACGGATGCCTGGGGCTGGTGCACTGGGACGACCCAGAGGGATGGTATGGGGAGGGAGGAGGGAGGAGGGTTCAGGATGGGGAACACATGTATACTTGTGGCGGATTCATTTTGATGTATGGCAAAAGCAATACAATATTGTAAAGTTAAGCAAAATAAAATTTAATTTACAAAAATAAAAAAAAATTACAATACCATCCTGGAAAAAAAAAAAAAAAAAAAAGACGCTTACTCCTTGGAAGGAAAGTTATGACCAACCTAGATAGCATATTCAAAAGCAGAGACATCACTTTGCCAACAAAGGTTCACCTAGTCAAGGCTATGGTCTTTCCTGTGGTCATGTATGGATGTGAGAGCTGGACTGTGAAGAAGGCTGAGCACCGAAGAATTGATGCTTTTGAACTGTGGTGTTGGAGAAGACTCTTGAGAGTCCCTTGGACTGCAAGGAGATCCAACAGGTCCATTCTAAAGGAGATCAGCCCTGGGATTTCTTTGGAAGGAATGATGCTAAAGCTCAAACTCTTGCATTAGTATTTTGGCCACCTCATGCGAAGAGTTGACTCATTGGAGAAGACTCTGATGCTGGGAGGGGTTGGGGGCAGGAGGAGAAGGGGACGACAGAGGATGAGATGGCTGGATGGCATCACCGACTCGATGGATATGAGTCTGAGTGACCTCTGGGAGTTGGTGATGGACAGGGAGGCCTGGCGTGCTGCGATTCATGGGGTCGCAAAGAGTCGGACAGGACTGAGCGACTGATCTGATCTGATAGTCTATGGAGTCTCAAAGAGTCTGACACAAATGAGAAACTTTCACTTTCACTTAGATTTACATCAAGTTTAAGAAAAAGGTTCAGAGATATTCTATATATCTGCCTCACCTCCCTCCCATCACCCCTTGCCCCCGCCACCCCATGAAAAACACAAAGCCTCACAATCAACATCCCACATCAGAATGCTACATTCGTTTTAACTAATGAACCTATACTGATGCATCATTATCTCTCAAAGTCCATGCTTTACATTAGGGTTCATTCTTGGTGTTGTACATTCTGAGTTTGAATACATTTCTAATGAACTATGTCCACCATTGTAGTATCATACAGGATATTTTCACTGTCCTTAAAATCCTCCATGCTCTGCCTATTCATCTTTCCTTCCACCCTAACGCTGGGCAAACACTAATCTTTTTGATCTTCATCTTTTTGATCTTCATCTTTTGCCTTTTCAGTATATCATACAGTGGGAATCATTATAAACTGTAGCCTTTTCAGACTGGCCTCTTTCACTTAGTGATATGCATTTCAGTTTCTTCTATGGCTTTTCAATGTTTGATAGTTCATTACTTTGTAGCATTGAATAAGATTCCATTGCCTGGAAGTATCACAGTTCATTTATTTATTCACTTACTGAAGGATATCTTGGTTGCTTCCAAGTTTTGGCATTTACAAGTGGAGCTACTGTAAACATCCATGGGCAGGGTTTTGTGTGAACATAAAATTTCAACCCCTTTGCATAAATATCACGGAGTATAATTTCTAGGTCACAGGATAATAGTACTGGAGTGGATTGCCATTTCCTTCTCCAAGGGATCTTCCCAACCCAGGGATTGAACCCAGGTCTCCCCCATCGTAGACAGATGCTTTACCGTCTGAGCCACCAGGGAAGTCCTAGTTTTGTAAGAGACTGCCAAACTATCTTCCAAAGTGGGTGTACCATTTTTCAATCCCACCAGCAATGAATGAGAATTTCTTGTGCTCTACATGCTCACCAGCACTCACCAGCATTCAGTGTTAATGTTCTGAATCTTGGCAGTACTTTTAGGTGTATAGTGGTATCCTATTGTTTTCATTTGCATAATTTGCATTTCCCTGATGACCTGATATGGAGAATTTTTTCATATGCTTACTTGCCATCCATGCATCTTCTCTGATGAGGTGTCAAACTCTTTTCCCATTTTTAAAATTGAAATGTTTAATTATTGTTGAGTTGTAGTATTTCCTTATTTTATTTTATTTATTTATTTTATTTTATTTTTTAACTTTACAATATTGTACTGGTTTTGCCATATATTGAAATGAATCCACCACAGGTATACATGTGTTCTCCATCCTGAACCCTCCTCCCTCCTCCCTCCCCATACCATCCCTCTGTGCGTCCCAGTGCACCAGCCTCAGGCATCCGTTATCAGCCATCGTACCTGGACTGGTGACTCCTTTCAGATATGATATTGTACATATTTCAATGCTATTCTCCCAAATCATCCCACCCTCTCCCTCTCCCACAGAGTCCAAAAGACTGTTCTATACATCAATGTCTCTTTTGCTGTCTCGTATACAGGGTTATTGTTACCATCTTTCCAAATTCCATATACATGTGTTATTATACTGTATTGGTGTTTGTCTTTCTGGCTTACTTCACTCTGTATAATAGGCTTCAGTTTCATCCACCTCATTAGAATTGATTCAAGTGTATTCTTTTTAATGGTTGAGTAATACTCCATTGTGTATATGTACCACTGATTTCTTATCCATTTATCTGCTGATGGACATCTAGGTTGCTTCCATGTCCTGGCTACTATAAACAGTGCTGCTATGAACATTGGGGTACACGTGTCTCTTTCAATTCTGGTTTTCTCAGTGTGTATGCCCAGCAATAGGACTGCTGGATCATAAGGCAGTTCTATTCCCAGTTTTTTGAGAAATCTCCATACTGTTCTCCATAGTGGCTGTACTAGTTTGCATTCCCACCAACAGTGTAAGAGGGTTCCCTTTTCTCCACACCCTCTCCAGCATTTATTGCTTGTAGACTTTTGGATTGCAGCCATTCTGACTGGCATGAAATGGTACCTCATGGTGGTTTTGATTTGCATTTCTCTGATAATGAGTGATGTTGAGCATCTTTTCATGTGTTTGTTAGCCATCTGTATGTCTTCTTTGGAGACATGTCTATTTACTTCTTTGGCCCATTTTTTGATTGGGTCATTTATTTTTCTGGAATTGAGCTGTAGGAGTTGCTTGTATATTTTTGAGATTAGTTGTTTGTTTGTTGCTTCCTCTGCTATTATTTTCTCCCATTCTGAAGGCTGTCTTTTCACCTTGCTTATAGTTTCCTTTGTTGTGCAGAAGCTTTTTAAGTTTAATTAGGTTCCATTTGTTTATTTTTGATTTTATTTCCAATATTCTGGGAGGTGGGTCATAGAGGATCCTGCTGTGATGTATGTCAGAGAGTGTTTTGCCTATGTTTTCCTCTAGGAGTTTTATGGTTTCTGGTCTTACATTTAGATCTTTAATCCATGTTGAGTTTATTTTTGTGTATGGTGTTAGAAAGTGCTCTAGTTTCATTCTTTTACAAGTGGTTGACCAGTTTTGCCAGCACCATTTGTTAAAGAGATTGTCTTTAATCCATTGTTTATTCTTGCCTCCTTTGTCAAAGATAAGGTGTCCATATGTGCGTGGATTTATCTCTGGGCTTTCTATTTTGTTCCATTGATCTATATTTCTGTCTTTGTGCCAGTACCATACTGTCTTGATGACTGTGGCTTTGTAGTAGAGCCTGAAGTCAGGCAGGTTGATTCCTCCAGTTCCATTCTTCTTTCTCAAGATAGCTTTGGCTATTCGAGGTTTTTTGTATTTCCATACAAATGGAGAAATTATTTGTTCTAGCTCTGTGAAGAATACCGTTGGTAGCTTGATGGGGATTGCATTGAATCTATAAATTGCTTTGGGTAGTATACTCATTTTCACTATATTGATTCTACCAATCCATGAAAATGGTATATTTCTCCATCTATTAGTGTCCTCTTTGAATTCTTTCATCAGTGTTTTATAGTTTTCTATATATAGGTCTTTAGTTTCTTTAGGTAGATACATTCCTAAGTATTTTATTCTTTTCATTGCAATGGTGAATGGAATTGTTTCCTTAATTTCTCTTTCTATTTCTGATTATTAGTGTACAGGAATGCAAGGGATTTCTGTATGTTGATTTTATATCCTGCAACTTTACTATATTCATTGATTAGTTCTAGTAATTTTCTGGTGTAGTCTTTAGGGTTTTCTATGTAGAGGATCATGTCATCTGCAAACAGTGAGAGTTTTACTTCTTCTTTTCCAGTTTGGATTCCTTTTATTTCTTTTTCTGCTCTGATTGCTGTGGTCAAAACTTCCAAAACTATGTTGAATAGTAATGGTGAAAGTGGGCATCCTTGTCTTGTTCCTGACTTTAGAGGAAATGCTTTCAATTTTTCACCATTGAGGATAATGTTTGCTGTGGGTTTGTCATATATAGCTTTTATTATGTTGAGGTATGTTCCTTCTATTCCTGCTTTCTGGAGAGTTTTTATCATAAATGGATGTTGAATTTTGTCAAAGGCTTTCTCTGCATCTATTGATATAATCATATGGTTTTTATTTTTCAATTTCTTAATGCGGTGTGTTACGTTGACTGACTTGCGGATATTGAAGAATCCTTGCATTCCTGGGATAAAGCCCACTTGGTCCTGGTGTATGATCTTTTCAATGTGTTGTTGGATTCTGATTGCTAGAATTTTGTTAAGGATTTTTGCATCTATGTTCATCAGTGATATTGGCCTGTAGTTTTCTTTTTTTGTGGCATCTTTGTCAGGTTTTGGTATTAGGGTGATGGTGGCCTCATTGAATGAGTTTGGAAGTTTGCCTTCCTCTGCAATTTTCTGGAGGAGTTTGAGTAGGATAGGTGTTAGCTCTTCTCTAAATTTTTGGTAGAATTCAGCTGTGAAGCCGTCTGGACCTGGGCTTTTGTTTGCTGGAAGATTTCTGATTACAGTTTCAATTTCTGTGCTTGTGATGGGTCTGTTAAGATTTTCTATTTCTTCCTGATCCAGTTTTGGAAAGTTGTACTTTTCTAAGAATTTGTCCATTCTTCCACATTGTCCATTTTATTGCCATATAATTGGTGATAGCAGTCTCTTATGATCCTTTGCATTTCTGTGTTGTCTGTTGTGATCTCTCCATTTCAGTTCTAATTTTATGGATTTGATTTTTCTCCCTTTGTTTCTTGATGAGTCTGGCTAATGGTTTGTCAATTTTATTTACCCTTTCAAAGAACCAGCTTTTGGCTTTGTTGATTTTTGCTATCGTCTTTTTTGCTTCTTTTGCATTTATTTCTGCCCTAATTTTTAAGATTTCTTTCCTTCTTCTAACCCTGGGGTTCTTCATTTCTTCCTTTTCTAGTTGCTTTAGGTGTAGAGTTAGGTTACTTATTTGACTTTTTTCTTGTTTCTTGAGGTATGCCTGGATTGCTATGAACTTTCCCCTTAGAACTGCTTTTACAGTGTCCCACAGGTTTTGGGTTGTTGTGTTTTCATTTTCATTCGATTCTATGCAGATTTTGATTTCTTTTTTGATTTCTTCTGTGATTTGTTGGTTATTCAGCAGCGTGTTGTTCTGCCTCCACATGTTGGAATTTTTAATAGTTTTTCTCCTGTTATTGAGATCTAATCTTACTGCATTGTGGTCAGAAAAGATGCTTGGAATGATTTCAATTTTTCTGAACTTATCAAGGCTAGATTTATGGCCCAGGATGTGGTCTATCCTGGAGAAGGTTCGGTGTGTGCTTGAGAAAAGGTGAAATTCATTGTTTTGGGATGAAATGTCCTGTAGATATCAATTAGGTCTAACTGGTCTATTGTATCGTTTAAAGTTTGTTTCCTTGTTAATTTTCCGTTTAGTTGATCTATCCATTGGTGTGAGTGGGATATTAATGTCTCCCACTATTATTTTGTATTGTTAATTTCTCTGTTCATACTTGTTAGTATTTGTCTTACATATTGTGGTGCTCCTATGTTGTGTGCATATATATTTATAATTGTTATATCTTCTTCTTGGATTGATCCTGTGATCATTATGTAGTGACGGTCTTTGTCTCTTTTCACAGCCTTTGTTTTAAAGTCTATTTTATCTGATATGAGTATTGCTACTCCTGCTTTCTTTTGATCCCTATTTGCATGGAAAATCTTTTTCCAGCCCTTCACTTTCAGTCTGTATGTGTCCCCTGTTTTGAGGTGGGTCTCTTGTAGACAACATATGTAGGGGTCTTGTTTTTGTATCCATTCGGCCAGTCTCTGTCTTTTGGTTGGGGCATTCAGCCCATTTACATTTAAGGTAATTATTGATAAGTATGATCCCAATGCCATTTACTTTATTGTTTTGGGTTCGAATTTATATACCGTTTTTGTGTTTCCTGTCTGGAGAATATCCTTTAGTATTTTTTGGAGAGCTGGTTTGGTGGTGCTGAATTCTCTCAGCTTTTGCTTGTCTGTAAAGCCTTTGATTTCTCCTTCATATTTGAATGAGATCCTTGCTGGGTAAAATAATCTGGGCTGTAGGTTATTTTCTTTCATCACTTTAAGTATGTCTTGCCATTCTCTCCTGGCTTGAAGAGTCTCTATTGAAAGATCAGCTGTTATCCTTATGGGAATTCCCTTGTGTGTTATTTGTTGTTTTTCCCTTGCTGCTTTTAATATTTGTTCTTTGTGTTTGATCTTTGTTAATTTGATTAATATGTGTCTTGGGGTGTTTCACCTTGGGTTTATCCTGTTTGGGACTCTCTGGGTTTCTTGGACTTGAGTGATTATTTCCTTCCCCATATTAGGGAAGTTTTCAACTATTATTTCCTCTAGTATTTTCTCATGGTCTTTCTTCTTGTCTTCTTCTTCTGGGACTCCTGATTCGAATGTTGTAATGTTTAATATTGTCCTGGAGGTCTCTGAGATTGTCCTCATTTCTTTTAATTCATTTTTCTTTTCCCTCTCTGATTCATTTATTTCTACCATTCTATCTTCTAATTCACTAATCCTATCTTCTGCCTCTGTTATTCTACTATTTGTTGCCTCCAGAGTCTTTTGGATCTCATTTATTGCATTATTTATTATATATTGATTCTTTTTTATTTCTTCTAGGTCCTTGTTAAATCTTTCTTGCATCTTCTCAATCCTTTTCTCCAGGCTATTTATCTGTGATTCCATTTTGATTTCCAGATTTTGGATTAATTTCACAATCATTACTCAGAATTCTTTATCAGATAGATTCCTTGTCTCTTCCTCTTTTGTTTGGTTTGGTGGGCATTTATCCTGTTCCTTTACCTGCTGGGTATTCTTCTGTCTCTTCATCTTGTTTAAATTGCTGAGTTTAGGATGTCCTTACTGTATTCTGGCAGTTTGTGGAGTTCTCTTTATTGTGGCGTTTCCTCGCTGTGTGTGGGTTTGTACAGGTGGCTTGTCAAGGTTTCTTGGTTAGGGAAGCTTGTGTCAGTGTTCTGGTGGATGGAGCTGGATTTCTTGCCTCTGGAGTGCAATGGAGTGTTTAGTAATGAGTTATGAGATGTCTATGATTTTGGGGTGACTTTGGGTAGCCTGTATATTGGAGATCAGGGCTGTGTTCCTGTGTTTCTGGAGAATTTGCTTGGTATGTCTTGCCATGGAACTTGTTGGCCCTTGTGTGGTGCTTGGTTTCAGTGTAGGTATGGAGGCATTTGATGAGCTCCTGTCATTTAATGTTCTCTGGAGTCAGGGTTTGGACTTAAGCCTCCTGCTTCCATTTGTCGGTCTTATTTTTACAGTAGTCTCAAAACTTCTTCTATACTGCACTCCACAACTGGACCGCTCAGAGATGTTCATGGAGTTATACAGAGAAGAGAAGAGGGAGGAAGGAGACAGAGGTGGTCAGGAGGATAAAAGGAGGGAATGAAAAGGAGAGAGACAGATCCAGTCAGTAATCAGTTCCCTAAGTGTTTTCCTTTATTTGGAACACACAGAAATTCACAGAGTTGGATAGAGTAGAGAGGGGATAGGGAGGAGACACAGGCGAACTGGTGCAGAAAAAGGAGAGTACAGAGGTGGAGAGAACAGTCAAGGCAGTAATCTCCCTCCCTAGTAAAAAGTGGCTACTGAAGATTAGGTTCTTAAAGGTACAGAATTGGTTACAAATACCTAAAAGCAAAAATTAAAAATCTAGAGTAGAGTTTGGAGTTTTAAAAATACAGTGTTAAAGAAAAGAAGAAGGAAAAGAATGGTAGAAAAAGAAAAAGAAAAAGAAAAAAAAAGAGTCACAAAACTTATAAAGAAAATATAGGTACAAAATGATAACCAATATCAAAAAGCAAAAGTTAAAAATCTAGAGTAGAGTTTGGAGTTTCAAAAATACAATGTTAAAGAAAAGAAGAAGAAAAAGAAAGAAAGAAAATAAAAACAAAACCAAAAACAAACAAAGTCACAAAAATTATAAAGACGAAATAGGCACAAATTGATTACAAATATCAGAAAGCATAAATTAAAGATCTAGATTAGAGTTTGGGACTTCAGGAATACAATGTCAAAGAAAAGACGAAAAGATAGAAAGAGGGAAGAAAGAAAAAGTCACAAAAGTTATAAAAAAAATACAGGGACAAAATTGATAACAATTACCAATAAGCTAAACTTAAAAATCTAGAGCAGAGTTTGGAGTTTCAAAAATAAGTGTTAAAGAAAGATAAAAAGAAAAAAAAAAAGAAAGAAAAACAAGTGTCACAAAAGTTATAAAAAATATATATATGAAGTTTGTTGTTTTTTTTTAAAGGGTCTTTGATTTATTTGTATATTTATTTTTACAAAGTAATAGTAGGTTATAAAAGTGAAAATTAAAGGAGTACTAGAGGATAAAAATTTTTTTTTTTAAAAAGAAAGAAAGAAAAGAAAAAATGATGGTAAAAATAATAAATATATATATAGGACTTTTCTCTTGTTGTGGTATTGTGGGTTCAGTTCATCTTTGGCTAGTTCCTTGTTCTGGTTTAAATTTTTCAAGATGTATAGGCCCCTTTTTATGTAGTTGGTACTAACCTCGGGGTTTTAGTTTATTGCCTGTCACTTCCATGGCGGTTCCCTCTATTATAGCTTCTTCTGTTTGCTGGTCTCTTCAGTGTCTGATTTCCGCCCTGATACAAAGAGGGCAGTGGTGGACACCCTTTTTTTGTTTGTTTGTTTTGGCTCACTTGTTCAGTCATGCTCCTTTAGAAGGCAAAGTGTTGCTTTTCTGGGTGTCTGATGTCCTCTGCCAGCATTCAGAAGTTGTTTTGTGGAATTTACTCGGCGCTTAAATGTTCTTTTGATGAATTTGTGGAGGAGCAAGTGTTCTCCCCGTCCTATTCCTCCGCCATCTTAGCTCTTCCCCCGATATGGCAGTTCTATTTCCAGTTTTTTAAGGAATCTCCACACTGTTCTCCATAGTGGCTATACTAGTTTGCATTCCCACCAACAGTGTAAGAGGGTTCCCTTTTCTCCACACCCTCTCCAGCATTTATTGCTTGTGGACTTTTGGATTGCAGCCATTGTGACTGGCATGAAATGATACCTCATAGTGGTTTTGATTTGCATTTCTCTGATAATGAGTGATGTTGAGCATCTTTTCATGTGTTTGTTAGCCATCTGTATGTCTTCTTTGGAGAAATGTCTATTTAGTTCTTTGGCCCATTTTTTGATTGGGTCATTTATTTTTATGGAATTGAGCTGTAGGAGTTACTTGTATATTTTTGAGATTAGTTGTTTTTCAGTTGCTTCATTTGCTATTATTTTCTCCCATTCTGAAGGCTGTCTTTTCACCTTGCTTATAGTTTGCTTTGTTGTGCAAAAGCTTTTAAGTTTAATTAGGTCCCCTTTGTTTATTTTTGCTTTTATTTCCAATATTCTGTGAGGTGGGTCATAGAGGATTCTGCTGTGATGCATGTTGGAGAGTTTTTTGCCTATCTTCTCCTCTAGGAGTTTTATAGTTTCTGGTCTTACATTTAGATCTTTAATCCATTTTGAGTTTATTTTTGTGCATGGTGTAGAAAGTGTTCTACTTTCATTCTTTTACAAGTGGTTGACCAGTTTTCCAAGCACCACTGGTTAAAGAGATTGTCTTTAATCCATTATTTATTCTTGCCTCCTTTGTCAAAGATAAGGTGTCCATATGTGCGTGGATTTATCTCTGGGCTTTCTATTTTGTTCCATTGATCTATATTTCTGTCTTTGTGCCAGTACCATACTGTCTTGATGACTGTGGCTTTGTAGTAGAGCCTGAAGTCAGGCAGGTTGATTCCTCCAGTTTCATTCTTTCTCAAGATAGCTTTGGCTATTCAAGGTTTTTTCTATTTCCATACAAATTGTGAAATTATTTGTTCTAGCTCTGTGAAGAATACCATTGGTAGCTTGATGGGGATTGCATTGAATCTATAAATTGCTTTGGGTAGTATACTCATTTTCACTACATTGATTCTGCCAATCCATGAACGTGATATATTTCTCCATCTATTAGTGTCCTCTTTGAATTCTTTCACCAGTGTTTTATAGTTTTCTATATATAGGTCTTTAGTTTCTTTAGGTAGATATATTGTGAGTATTTTAGTCTTTTCGTTGCAATGGTGAATGGAATTGATTCCTTAATTACTTTTCTGTTTTCTCATTATTAGTGTACAGGAATGCAAGGGATTTCTGTGTGTTGATTTTATATTCTGCAACTTTACTATATTCATTGATTAGTTCTAGTAATTTTCTGGTATAGTCTTTAGGGTTTTCTATGTAGAGGATCATGTCATCTGCAAACAGTGAGAGTTTTACTTCTTCTTTTCCAATTTGGATTCCTTTTATTTCTTTTTCTGCTCTGATTGCTGTGGTCAAAACTTCCAAAACTATGTTGAATAGTAATGGTGAAAGTGGGCATCCTTGTCTTGTTCCTGACTTTAGAGGAAATGTTTTCAATTTTTCACCATTGAGGATAATGCTTGCTGTGGGTTTGTCATATATAGCTTTTATTATGTTGAGGTATATTCCTTCTATTCCTGTTTTATGAAGAGTTTTTATCATAAATGGATGTTGAATTTTGTCAAAGGCTTTCTCCACATCTATTGAAATAGTCATATGGTTTTTATTTTTCAATTTGTTAATGTGGTGTATTACATTGATTGATTTGCGGATATTGAAGAATCCTTGCATCCTTGGGATAAAGTCCACTTGGTCATGGTGTATGATCTTTTTAATGTGTTGTTGGATTCTGATTGCTAGAATTTTGTTAAGGATTTTTGTATCTATGTTCATCAGTGATATTGGCCTGTAGTTTTCTTTTTTTGTGGCATCTTTGTCAGGTTTTGGTATTAGGGTGATGGTGGCCTCATTGAATGAGTTTGGAAGTTTACTTTCCTCTGCAATTTTTTGGAAGAGTTTGAGTAGGATAGGTGTTAGCTCTTCTCTAAAATTTTGGCAGAATTCAGCTGTGAAGCTGTCTGGACCTGGGCTTTTGTTTGCTGGAAGATTTCTTATTACAGTTTCAATTTCTGTGCTTGTGATGGGTCTGTTAAGGTTTTCTATTTCTTCCTGATCCAGTTTTGGAAAGTTGTACTTTTCTAAGAATTTGTCCATTTCTTCCACGTTGTCCATTTTATTGCCATATAAGTGCTAATAATAGTCTCTTATGATCCTTTGTATTTCTGTGTTGTCTGTTGTGATCTCTCCATTTCATTTCTAATTTTATGGATTTGATTTTTCTCCCTTTGTTTCTTGATGAGTCTGGCTAATGGTTTGTCAATTTTATTTATCCTTTCAAAGAATCAGCTTTTGGCTTTGTTGTTTTTGTTATGGTCTCTTTTGTTTCTTTTGCATTTATTTCTGCCCTAATTTTTTAAGATTTCTTTCCTTCTACTAACCCTGGGGTTCTTCATTTCTTCCTTTTCTAGTTGCTTTAGGTGTAGAGTTAGGTTACTTATTTGACTTTTTTCTTGTTTCTTTTTTTCTTGTATGCCTGTATTGTTATGAACGTTCCCCTCAGGACTGCTTTTACAGTGTCCCACAGGTTTGGGGTTGTTGTGTTTTCATTTTCATTCGTTTCTATGCAAATTTTGATTTCTTTTTTGATTTCTTCTGTGATTTGTTGGTTATTCAGGAGTGTGTTGTTCAGCCTCCATATGTTGGAATTTTCAATAGTTTTTCTCCTGTTATTGAGATCTAATCTTACTGCATTGTGGACAGAAAAGATGCTTGGAATGATATCAGTTTTTTTTTGAATTTACCAAGGCTAGATTTATGGCCCATGATGTGTTCTATCCTGGAGAAGTTTCCATGTGTGCTTGATAAAAATGTGAAATTCATTGTTTTGGGATGAAATGTCCTGTAGATATCAATTAGGTCTAACTGGTCTATTGTATCATTTAAAGCTTGTGTTTCCTTGTTAATTTTCCATTTAGTTGATCTATCCATAGGTGTGAGTGAGATATTAAAGTCTCCCACTATTATTATGTTATTGTTAATTTCTCCTTTCATACTTGTTAGCATTTGTCTTACATATTGCGGTGCTCCCTTGTTGGATGCATATATAATTATAAGTGTTATATCTTCTTCTTGGATTGATCCTTTGATCATTATGTAGTGACCATCTTTTTCTCTTTTCACAGGCTTTGTTTTAAAATCTATTTTATCTGATATGAGTATTGCTATTCTTGCTTTCTTTTGGTACCTATTTGGATGGAAAACCTTTTTCCAGCCCTTCACTTTCAGTCTGTATGTGTCCCCTGTTTTGAGGTGGGTCTCTTGTAGACAACATATGTAGGGGTCTTGTTTTTGTATCCATTCGGCCAGTCTTTGTTTTTTGGTTGGGGCATTCAACCCATTTACGTTTAAAGTAATTATTGATAAGTATGATCCCGTTGCCATTTACTTTATTGTTTGGTGTTTGAATTTATACACCTGTTTTGTGTTTCCTGTCTGGAGAATATCCTTTAGTATTTGTTGGAGAGCTGATTTGGGGGTGCTGAATTCTCTCAGCTTTTGCTTGTCTGTAAAGCTTTTGATTTCTCCTTCATGTTTTAATGAGATCCTTGCTGGGTAGAGTAGTCTGGGCTGTAGGTTATTTTCTTTCATCACTTTAAGTATGTCTTGCCATTCCCTCCTGGCTTGAAGAGTTTCTATTGAAAGATCAGTTGTTATCCTTATGGGAATTCCCTTGTGTGTTATTTGTTGTTTTTCCCTTGCTGCTTTTAATATTTGTCCTTTGTGTTTGATCTTTGATTTAATTTGATTAATATGTGTCTTGGGGTGTTTTGCCTTGATGGATAGGGAGGACTGGCATGCTGCAGTTCATGGGGTCGCAAAGAGTCGGACACAACTGAGCAACTGATCTGATCTGATCTCTATCCTGTTTGGGACTCTCTGGGTTTCTTGGACTTGAGTGGTTATTTCCTTCTCCATTTTAGGGAAGTTTTCAACTATTATCTCCTCCAGTATTTTCTCATGGTCTTTCTTTTTGTCTTCGTCTTCTGGGACCCCTATGATTCGAATGTTGTAGCGTTTAATATTGTCCTGGAGGTCTCTGAGATTGTCCTCATTTCTATTAATTCGTTTTTCTTATTCCCTCTCTGATTCATTTATTTCTACCATTCTATCTTCTAATTCACTAATCCTATCTTCTGTCTCTGTTATTCTACTCTTTGTTGCCTCCAGAGTGTTTCTGATCTCATTTATTGCATTATTCATTATATATTGACTCTTTTTTATTTCTTCTAGGTCCTTGTTAAACCTTTCTTGCATCTTCTCAATCCTTGTCTCCAGGCTATTTATCTGTGATTCCATTTTGATTTCAAGATTTTGGATCAATTTCATTATCATTATTCAGAATTCTTTATCAGGTAGATCCCTTGTCTCTTCCTCTTTTGTTTGGTTTGGTGGGCATTTATCCTGTTTATTGACTATGCCAAAGCCTTTGACTGTGTGCATCACAATAAACTATGGAAAATTCTGAAAGAGATGGGAATACCAGACCACCTGATCTGCCTCTTAAGAAATCTGTATGCAGGTCAGGAAGCAACAGTTAGAACTGGTCATGGAACAACAGACTGGTTCCAAATAGGAAAAGGAGTACATCAAGGCTGCATATTGTCACCATGTTTATTTAACTTATATGCAGAGTACATCATGAGAAATGCTGGACTGGAAGAAACACAAGTTGGAATCAAGATTGCCGGGAGAAATATCAATAACCTCAGATATGCAGATGACACCACTCTTATGGCAGAAAGGGAAGAGGGGCTAAAAAGCCTCTTGATGAAGGTGAAAGTGGAAAGTGAAAAGGTTGGCTTAAAGCTCAACATTCAGAAAACGAAGATCATGGCATCTGGTCCCATCACTGCATGGGAAATAGATGGGGAAACAGTGGAAACAGTGTCAGACTTTGTTTTTCTGGGCTCCAAAATCACTGCAGATGGTGACTGCAGCCATGAAATTAAAAGATGCTTACTCCTTGGAAGGAAAGTTATGACCAACCTAGATAGCATATTCAAAAGCAGAGACATTACTTTGCCAACAAAGGTTCGCCTGGTCAAGGCTATGGTCTTTCCTGTGGTCATGTATGGATGTGAGAGCTGGACTGTGAAGAAGGCTGAGCGCCGAAGAATTGATGCTTTTGAACTGTGTTGTTGGAGAAGACTCTTGAGAGTCCCTTGGACTGCAAGAAGATGCAACCGGTCCATTCTGAAGGAGATCAATCCTGGAATTTCTTTAGAAGGAATGATGCTAAAGCTGAAACTCCAGTATTTTGGCCGCCTCATGCGAAGAGCTGACTCATTGGAGAAGACTCTGATGCTGGGAGGGATTGAGGGCAGGAGGAGAAGGGGACGACAGAGGATGAGGTGGCTGGATGGCATCACTGACTCGATGGATGCGAGTCTGGGTGACCTCCAGGAGCTGGTGATGGACAGGGAGGCCTGGCGTGCTGCGGTTCATGGGGTCGCAAAGAGTCGGACACGACTGAGCGACTGATCTGATCTGATCTGATCTACCTGCTGTGTATTTCTCTGTCTCTTCATCTTGTTTAAATTGCTGAGTTTGAGGTATCCTTTCTGTGTTCTGGAAATTTGTGGAGTTCTCTTTATTGTGGTGTTTCCTCACTGTGTGTGGGTTTGTACAGGTGGCTTGTCAAGGTTTCTTGGTTAGGGAAGCTTATGTCGGTGTTCTGGTGGGTGGAGCTGGATTTCTTTTCTCTGGAGTGTAATGAAGTGTCCAGTAATGAGTTATGAGATGTCTATGGTTTTGGGGTGACTTTGGGTAGCCTGTATCTTGGTGCTCAGGGCTGTGTTCCTGTGTTGCTGGAGAATTTGCTTGATATGTCTTGCCATGGAACTTGTTGGCCCTTGTGTGGTGCTTAGTTTCAGCGTAGGTATGGAGACATTTGATGAACTCCTGTCAATTAATGCTCCCTGGAGTCAGGAGTTCCCTGGAGTCAGGGTTTGGACTTAAGCCTCCTGTTTCCAGTTATAGGTCTTGTTTTTACAGTAGTTTCAAAACTTCTCCATCTATACAGCACCATTGATAAAACATCTAGGTTAAAGGTGAAAAGTTTCTCCACCATGAGTGTCACCCAGAGAGGTTCACAGCGTTACATGGAGAAGAGAAGAAGGAGGAGGGAGTTAGAGGTGACCCGAGTGAGATGAGGTGGAATCAATAGAGGAGAGAACAGGCTAGCCAGTAATCACTTCCTTATGTGCACTTCACAACTGGACCACTCATAGATGTTTATGGAGTTATACAGAGAAGAGAAGAAGGAGAAAGGAGACAGAGGTGGCCAGGAGGATAAAAGGAGGGAATGAAAAGAGAGGGAGACAAATTCAGGCCGTAATCAGTTCCCTAAATGTTCTCCAGCATCTGGAACACACAGAAATTCACAGAGTTGGGTAGAGTAGAGAGAGGTTAGGGAGGAGACACCGGTGACCTGGTGGAGAAAAAGGAGATTCCAAAGGGGGAAAGAGCAGTCAAGCCAGTAATCTTGCTCCCTAGTAAAAAATGGGTACTGAAGATTGGGCTTTTAAAGGTACAAAATTGGTAACAAATACATAAAAAAAAAATAAATAAAAATCTTGAGTAGAGTTTGGAATTTCAACAATACAATGTTAAAGAAAAGAAGAAGGAAAAGAAAGAGAGAAAAGAAAAAAAAAAAACAAAGTCACAAAAATTATAAAGAAAATATAGGTACAAAATTGATAACAAATACCAAAAAGCAAAGTTAAAAATCTAGAGTAGAGTTTGGAATTTCAAAAACACAATGTTAAAGAAAAGAAGAAGAAAGAGAAAGAGAGAAAAACAAAACAAAACAAAACAAAGAAAAAACAAAGTTGCCAAAATTATAAAGAAAATATAGATACAAAATTGATAACAAATACCAAAAAGCATAAATTAAAAGTCTAGCATAGAGTTTGGAATTTCAGATATATAATGTTAAAGAAAAGAAGAAGATAAAGAAAGAGAGAGAAGAATAAAAAGTGACAAAAATTATAAAAAAAATATATAGGTACAAAATTGATAACAAATATCAAAAAGTTAAAATTAAAAATCTAATGTAGAGTTTGGAATTTCAAAAATACAATGTTAAAGAAAAGAAGAAAAAAAAAACAAGGTCACAAAATTTATAAAAATATATATATATGAAGTTTACTTTTTAAAAAGAAAAATAGGGTGTTTTTTTGTTTGTTTTTTGCAAAGTACTAGTAGGTTATAAAAGTGAAAATTAAAATAATAGAGGACTTAAACATTTTTTTAAAAATTAAAAAAAAAAGAAAGAGTGATCGTAAAAATAGTAAAAATATATCTAGGACTTTGTCTGGTGTTATTGTGTGTATTGTGGGGTCAGTTCATTTTCCATGGTCATGGTTCCTTGGTCTGGCTTATATTTCTGAAGATGTATAGGCCCCTTCCTCTGCAGTCAGTACTAATCACAGGGTTTTAATCTATTGCCTGTACTTCCAAGGTGGTTCCCTCTGTTATAGCTTCTTCTGTTTGCTGGTATCTTCAGTGTCTGATTTCCGCACTGACACAAAGGGGATGGTGGTGGACACTTTTTTTTGTTTTTTGGCTCACTTGTTCAGTTGCACTGTGGGGAGGGAGGGACGCTGCAAACAAATAACACTGGCGTGTGCTCGCAGTGCCTCAGCCACACTGGGCCTGCTCCCACTCACGGTGCGTGTAGCCTCCCTGCCCACACTGCTCAGGCTCTATTTTGCTCTAGCAGGAACCATCCACGGCCGGCACTGGTCTGCGTGCAACTTCCAGATCTAAGCTGCTCAGGTTCAGGCACTTGGGTAGCCCTCAGAGGCGCAGACTCGGTTGGGCCTGCGTTTTGTGCCCTTCCCAGGTCCAAGCAAGCTCAGGTGATGAGGTGATTGGTGAGCGTGGTTGCTGCAACTTACTGCCTCCCTGCCACTCTGTTATCTAGCTGTACAATCAGCACACCTTCTCAGGCAGATGTTGACTGTCCAGAACCCTAAGAAGTTTTAGTTAGCAAAGAAGCCTGCTTACAGTTTGGTAGATAATGTCTCTCTGGGGCTGCGATTGCCCCCTTCTGACTCTGGCTGCCTGTCACCAGAGAGGGATGGTCTGCAGCCAGCTATCTTTTAGTCCTTTGTTCCCTGCGCGGGTCTGGCAGTGTCTTAGGTTAGGGCTGGCTTTTCGCATGGTAGATACCCCACAGTCTGCTTGCTAGCACAAATTATTTCACTCAGATAGCGCTTGGGGTATTCAGGCCAGATCCTTACTCTAAGCACTGCAGCCCACGCTGGGCCTCCCTGCCCAGCCCGTGCTCGCTAGTGGCATGTGCAGGCATCTGTGCTGCTTCTCCGCTGGGGGAGTTACTGTAGGGCTCGTAATCTGCGGGTTTTAATTGTTTATTTATTTTTCCTCACTGTTATGTTGCCCTCTATGCTTCCAAGGCTCGGCAGAGATTCAGCCATGAGAATGTTTCCTGGTGTTTGGAAACTTCTCTTTTTAAGATATCCTTCTCAGGACAGAGCTCCGTACCTCCATCTTTTGTCTCTTTTTTTGTCTTTTATATTTTTTCCTACCTCCTTTCGAAGACAATGGGTTGCTTTTCTGGGTGCCTGATGTTCTCTGCTGGCATTCAGAAGTTGTTTTGTGGAATTTACTTGGTGTTTAAATGTTCTTTTGATGAATTTGTGGGGGAGAAAGTGTTCTCCCCGTCCTATTCCTCTGCCATCTTAGCTCCTCCCTGCTCCTTTTGTATTTTAAACAGCAGTTCTTTATGAGATTTTTTCACAAATATTTCCTCCCAGTCTGTGGCTTTTCTAGAGCTAGCATCTTTTAAGTTTTACCTATATGATGTATTCTTCCTCTTCTGTTAGAAGCCTCACATATTTTAATACTATAAAAATATAAATTTCCTTGTTTTCCCAATATGTATTTATATTTGATGTATCCATGTGAGAGGTACAAGATGTTAAATATTTCAAATATCCTTGCATGTATGGTCTAGTAGTTTTGGGCTCTGTCTCTTGGTCACACATGTTAATTATGACTTTGGACATTGTTTAATTCCATTTAAACTAATTTAAAATTTGATTCCATTTAAGCCAACATTCATTGGTTCTTCAAAATTTTTCTAGCTATTGTTAGGCATAAGTAGTGATTTTCTCTTGTAAGACATTTATAGCTACACTTTATCAAATTAATAATGTTCCCCTCTAATGCTAGTATGCCAAATGTTATTATGTTTTTATGTTATCATGAATGGATGTTGAATTTTATCAAGGAACTTTTCTTCACCTATTGAAATGATCCTATGGTTTTTTTCCCCTTTTTATTAATACAGTATATTCCATTGATTGACCTTTCAACATTAACACAACTTTGAATTCATGGAATAAAATCCTCTTGGTCATAATCTATTCTCTTTTTGATATATTTTAGATTCAAATTCTAATAATTTGCTTAGAATTTTTCATTATGTTCATGAGTGAGAGATAGATCTATAATTTTTCCCTTTGAACAAAGTGGGAAGACTTGGGAATCTTGATATCAAGATTTATTATTAATAATAAATGTCTTATGGGCACAAGAATAGACAAGAAAAATAATTAAGCACAATGGAGAATCCAGAAGGAGACCCACATGATTTTAGACACTAGATTTATAACAAACTTGATTCTGAAGAGAAGAGAGGAAACTAATTTTTAAATAGTGCTTTGTCAATTGAATATTCATAAAAAAGTGAATATTAACATTTTTTCTCACCAAGATTATTTAATAGAATATAAACGTAGATTTTAGAGACTATAAATGTGAATGGCAAACGTCAAACCATCTGGAAAATAACACTGATGAATATGTTTATGATTTGGGGGTTGGAAAGAAAAGTTTTTTCTTTTTTTTTTAATAATGCATAAATAGCACTAATATAAGGAAGTCATTGATAAATCAGATTTCATTAGCAACTTTTTAAAACACAAGATAGCATTAAGAAAGTGAAATGTCAAACCATAGTGCAGGATAATATGTTTATAAAACTTACTACAGCAAAAGTTAGACCACAAAATAAAAATATCTACAAATCCAGATGAAAAAGCAGATAATCTAACATAAAAATGTCCTAAAATCTTGAATAGGCGCTTCACAAAAATTGATTCTTAAATGACCAATCAACATACAAAAAAGATGCTCAACTAATCTTTAGCCATCATGGAAACACAAGTTAAACTCACAATTTAATACTACTATAAGATTCCCAGAATACCTAAACTGAGACAGACTAATACTTCCAAGTGTTATTAAAAATGTGAGCAGAAGGAATTTTCATACATGGCTGATGGGAGTCTACAATGGTTCCTCCACCTGAAAACTGTTAGGCAGTGCACCTACTGAAGCGTAACATGTGCATTCCATACGACTTAGAAGTTCCAATACTAGATACACTCATCAAAATATTTAAATTAAAACATTCATACAAGCAGTACTGATAATAAAACCAAATAGAAATGGTCAAATATTTAGTAGCTAAATAATCAATAAATTGTGCTATATTCATAATATAGAGTACTATACGGCAATGAAAGCAAAATACTTCTACATGCAATGTTCTGGATGAATCTTACAAACAAGTGAAATGAAAAGATTATGTATGGCACTATTCAATCTATGCAAAGTTCAATAACAAGTAAAACAAACTTTGTTTTTAGACATCTGGGTAGTGATTATATGTGGGTAAGAAAATTGATGAATGGAATAGGAATGAGGGGGCCTTGGAGAGTGTGTAATGTTCAAGTTTCATATCTAGCAAATGGCTGCATGAGTTTTTATTTTCTTATTTTCTTTTTGTGATTAATCAAGTTGACAGTCATGTTTAGTGTTTTCTTCTTTATATCAAGATTGTATAACTAGAAATGTATGCTAACATTCTTACCAGGAGAAATACATAGAGGAGTTTTTAATGACAAAATTATTAAGCAGTCTAACATTTCAAAAGAATAAACTTATGTAATGGTAATACATATATGTTTTCCATACATAATTACATATCACATTTAAAGACTTTAAAATTATTTAAAAATGATGCAACTTGATTCAGTTTTATTTTGTCATGTAGCCAATAATAAAAGCCATTAATTAGATTCAGAAAATATTTTTGAACTTGGAGTTACAATTTGAGCAAAAAACTTCTAAAAAGTCAATCCACAATTTAAAGCAAAATGATAAATGATCTTAGAAATCTAAGTTTCTTTTGCTTGATATAGCATGTAGCTTATCTTTGTAAATCAGCCATAACACCATGGCATTTAAAAAAAAATTATATTTTAACTAATTATATCCCTCTTCATGAAGAAAAGAAATACTGATTTGTTTACTTAAAACTTACTTATAAAAATTTAAAATTTTATCAATTCACAAATATTAGATAAGTAAATGTAGTAGAAAACGATTTAAAGTAGAAACAGAGCACTACTACATAGTAAAGAAAAAAGAAATAAACACATAATTCAATATCATTAGATCTCTCAAGAGGCCTCATTGGTGAGAAACCTTAGTAGTATTATGACTCCCTTTTGAATTTGACAAGACATTCTCTTTTCTCAGAATCCATGCCCTTTAATAATGGCATTGCTTTCCCTTAGTTTTCCATTAAAAGGCTAACTTGTTTATGGTTTTGAGAATATTAAATCTTGATTGATACTGCTGTAGGAAACCCTCATTTTTCTGAATCATTTTGTCTGATTTGCAATGGCATAACTTTTTTCTCTCTGCTTTACTCAGCCTATTTAGAGAGTTTTGAAAGAACACTGATTTCAAATAATCTAATCATTTGAAAGTTTTGGCAAACCAATCAAAGAAATCCAAATGTGAGAAGTTAGGGATTCAGTTTCCTTTTAGTTTGCTGCTGCTGCTAAGTCACTTCAGACGTGTCTGACTCTGTGTGACCACATAGATGGCAGCCTACCAGGCTCCACTGTCCCTGGGATTCTCCAGGCAAGAACACTGGAGTGGGTTGTCATTCCCTTCTCCAATGCATGAAAGTGAAAAGTGAAAGTGAAGACGCTCAGTCGTATCTGACCCTCAGCGACTCCATGGACTGCAGCCTTCCTACATCCATGGGATTTTCCAGGCAAGAGTACCAGAGTGGGGTGCCATTGCTCCCTCCAATCCCTTTAGTTTAAGGCTTTTAATTATGAACCTTTACTAAAGCCAAAAATGCAAGAGACTCAGGAGACCCAGGTTCAATTCCTAGGTCAGGAAGAACCCTGTAGTAGGAAATGGCACATACTTCAGTATTCTTGCCTGGAGAATTCCATGGGCAGAGGAGGCTGGTGGGCTATAGTCCATGGGGCTGCAAAGAATCAGACACGACTGAGCACATTACACATAAAGCCAAAAATACATGTAAGAGAGGGTGGCATATCAAGATATACAAACTCCATTTTTGCAGACACTGACAATTACTGAACTGACAATGAATATATATTTAAAAAACCAGAGTGCTGAGAGGAGGGAAAAAAGTTCTAACTGCTAAGAAATAGGAACACTCATACTGGGGCAAACACAAAACACACAGAGAGGAATCCTTCAAATGTCAGAAAGACAAAGGACTAAAAATCTCTCAACCCTATATCTCTCCCATGTCAGGAAATACAACTGCTAGAAATACTGGTACCCTCAGACACACACACACTCACTCATGAAATGAAATGAAATGAATTAGATTTAAATGCCCTGTCACTTTTCACATGGCAAGGACTGGATCCTATAATCTGTCACTGAATAGAATTCATTTAATCATCTAAATGCAAAATGAAAACTCAAAATCCACATTGCTGGCACCAGTGTGGACACAATTTCTATGGACAATCAAAGTGTCAAGAAAAAGCTAACCTGACAAAGACTCAAATTAGACTGTACGAGTGAGAAACAAACAAACAAAAAATTTAACAGCAGACTTAAACAGAATGGCCAAGGGACGGTGTGTTGCAGAGTCAGGGAGTTCAGTGCAGATGAGGTGGATTCTCAAGTTAAAGGCTTCTACTGGTCCAAGAGTGGGATCCAGATGGGCAGTACTGCACCAGACCACCAGAAATAAGCTGCTAAAGAGTAGTAGTAGTAGTAGTAGTAGTAGTAGTAGTAAAACTACTAGGTTTAAAAACACCTAGCTCATGAGTATCACACAGTTTATTTATACAAAGCCAACCAATAGACTGATTTCATTTAACAAGGCAAAGCCAACACTTACCTAAGAGAAAGGGCAGAGAGGGAAGAAAATTAGCCACAGAGATTTTGGAAATAGTCAAAATTTGTAATTTATTGACTGACAGATAACAAAGATGTCTGTTTAGACAGTTTATCCTCTAGTACTTTAAGGAAGGAAATGAAAGAAAGTAATTTCAGGCTTGTAGATTCTCTAGAAAGTCTTGCAGGTTTGGTTTTGCAGCATATATGTAAAGCTGTCTCCAGATAATGCCTTCTGGTACATCTTTCCTTCAGCACCTCAACCTTAGTCAGGCCATGTCTATACTTTTACCTCATCAGAGTTTCTCACTCTGCTGTGCTCTACCTTTCTGTACCAGCCTCTTTAAAGCCCCCTTTACATCTTTGTTTCTCAAAGTGTAAATGAGAGGGTTAAGGGTGGGAGTTACAACGGTATACAAAAGGGTTATGAACTTTCCTTGACTGTGGGCATAAGAGCTGTTGGGCTGGATATAGACAGCTGTGGTGGTTCCATAGAAGAGAGTTACTACCACGAGGTGGGACCCACAAGTGCCAAGGGCTTTTTGCCAGGCTTGAGCTGACCTGATCCTCATTACTGCTTGAGCAATGCATCCATATGAGATCAAGGTAAGTGTCAGAGGAAGGAGGATAAGCACCAAGGAAGCCATAAAGAGCTGGACCTCATTGGCATGAATGTTTACACAGGCCAACTTGACCATGGCAGGCACTTCACAGAGGAAGTGGTAAATCCTGCAGTTCCCACAGCGGGGCAGCCGAAGGGTGATGGTGCCCTGAATTAGGGTGTTGCCCACTCCACTCAACCATGCCATTCCTACCAGAGACTGGCAAAGTCGTGAGTGCATAACTGTGGCATAATGGAGTGGTCGACAAACAGCAGCATAGCGATCAAATGCCATGACAGCGAGGAGAACAGCTTCAGTGGATCCCAGTGCCAGGGATACATAGAGTTGAATGGCACAGCCTGTGGGACTGATTGTCTTGTATGGACCACGGAGGTTCCATAGCAGTTGGGGAGTGATGCTGGTGGTAAAGCAGAGGTCAACAAAGGAGAGATGGGTAAGAAAATAATACATGGGTGTGTGGAGCATGGGATCCAGATAAGAGATCAAGATGATTGCTGTGTTGCCAACCAGTGTCAGGAGATAGGAGATTAACACAACCACAAAGAGGATCTTCTCAAGCTGCGGGTGGTCGGAGAAGCCCACCAGTATGAAATCCCCTGCCAAAGTCTCATTAATTGTGGTCATCACCCTGCTCTTGAAAAGGAGAGAGGCACATGTGAAAATATAGAAGTCAGATAGTGAGAAACAATTAAGATTAGAAATACAGTTGGGAGAAACTGATTCGGAAGGTGAGATAAGAGAGGTGTGCCATTTGGGGGAAGAGAGAGAACCGTTTGTCTCTAGTAGGAAATTAAAAGTGTGCAAGAGCTTACAGAAAACTATTAAACGTATGATGACATAAAGTGGCCCATATAAAAAATGATTAATCATTAATTATTGCTCCGTTCTCCAAAGTGTTTCATTTTTTCTTATAAATCCACGCTGTTATTACCCAATAACATCCTGTAAGCTTGTAAGTTAAAGAAAATAAGGAGATGTTATCCAATCAAAAAACATCTTTGTAGACATTCTATCTGTTGTCAATAATAAAAACAGCAATAAGAATAGTTTTTGAAAAAAATTATATAATTATTTCCATACTCTACAGCAACACATGCAATTCTCAAAGTCACGCTAAGGCTAATGTGAAAAACCCAGTCATCATAGAGTTTTAATTAGTTATTAGATACCATCTATATAAATAGTTTTCTCTCAATATTTTTTCATAATGAAAAATACGGGTAGTCTAGTTTAAATGGTGTTACAGAGTCTTCAGAGAGCATCATTGTTGTAAGTTTCAAGTAAATGTTTAAGGCCTCATTAAAAACATTTTGTTTTTAATCAGATATTTTATTTTTATATAATTAAAGGACCCAATCTTCTCAAAAATTTCATTTATATCATAAAATTCTTTTTGGAATATTATGAATTTTTCTTTATATAACCTTGTATTATATAGTAGCAGAATATCAAGTCTGTTCAATTCCTTTGTGATATGTCCCTAACTTCATAACACTTTCATTTCATAGTAACTGCTGACTCACTGCTGAAGAATTTGATGATAAGAGAAAAAAACATTTTTGGAAAGGAGATAAAGATGCAGTACATTTAAAAAATATGACAGCCTTTTTTGGCAAGTGAAGTAGAGAGCAGATAAGAGCTTACTAGTTGATAAGATAAGAAAGGACTATTTTCAGCCGAGGAAGTAGCTTGGTAAGGCTTTAAACCGAAAAAGCAGGAGCTGAGAAATATCTGAGAAATATCGCTGAATAAGGAACATAGTGGGCAAAGTGTCTTTTGGTTAGACTGCAATAGTAAGCAAACAAAATAATCAAGAGAAATGTTTGAGATTTGTATTTATCCAAAGCACCTTAGAGGTTAGGCTTTGAGGGATTTATAAATAGGTCAAGGGGTAATGAATGTCAGGAAGGAGTCAATAATTGACATGTTCTTTTTGTTCATTTGCTAACTCATGTCCGATTCTTTATGACTTCATGAACTGCAGGATGCCAGGCATTCCTGTTCATCACTATCTCCCGGAGCTTGCTCAAACTCATGTCCATTGAGTTGGTGATGTCATCCAACTATCTCATCCTCTGTCACCCACTTCTCCTCTTGCCTTCGATCTTTCCCAGCACCAGAGTCTTTTCCAATGAGTTGGTTCTTTGCATCAGGTGGCCAAAGTATTGGAGCTCCAGCATCATTCCTTCTAGTGAATATTTGAAGTTGATTTCCTTTAGGACTGACGGGTTTGATCTCCTTGCTGTCCAAGGGACTCTCAAGAGTCTTCTGCAGCACTGCAATTCAAAAGCATCAATTCTTTTGTGCTCATGTTGCTTGTGTCTAAAAAACAGCTGGCCTCAGATTGCAGAATGGATTGACAAGTAGTGAATGAAACAAGGAAACTGGTTAGGAGGCTGTTGCAATACTTCAGAAAACAAATGGCTTAGTGGTAGCAGGGAAGATTTATATTTTTAGACAGACTCTACAGACTAAGTATAGACAAACTTGAGACTCTGGATGCAGAAAGTGAGAAGGAAGTATCAATAACGGGTCACAGGTTTATTTCTTGAAAAATTGGATGTCATCTACAGAGAAGTATGAAAGCTGAAAAATTTTTGTAGAGAAAATTCTATATATACATATCTCTGTTGATGATTTAAAAAAAGTTGAATGAGTAAGAATGTCAAGCATGATTCAATTCTACTGTTGATTCTTTGTCACACATCTTCCTAAGTAATCCAGCTTGGACATACCTCAGTTCTTTTCAGTTGCTCAGTCATGTCTGACTCTTTGTGATCCCATGGACTGCAGCATGCCAAGCCTCCCTGTCCATCACCAACTCCCAGAGCTTACTCAAACTTATGTCCATTGCGTCAGTGATGCCATCCAACCATCTCATCCTTTGTTGTTCCCTTCTCCTTCTACCTTCAGTCTTTCCCAGCATCAGGGTCTTTTCAAGTGAGTCGATTCTTCACATCAGGTGGCCAAAATATTGGAGTTTCATATTCAGCGTCAGTCCTTCCAATGAATATTCAGGGTTGATTTCCTTTAGGATGGACTGGTTGGATCTCCTTGCAGTCTAAAGGACTCTCAAGAGTCTTCTCCAACACCAGAGTTCAAAAGCATCAATTCTTCAGCACTCAGCTTTCTTTATAGTCCAACCCTCACATCCATACATGACTACTGGAAAAACCATACCTTTGACTAGATGGGCCTTTGTTGGTAAAGTAATGTCTCTACTTTTTAATACACTGTCTATGTTGGTCATAACTTTTCTTCCAAGAAGCAAGCATCTTTTAATTTCATGGCTACAGTCACCATTTTCAGTGATTTTGGAGCCCCCCAAAATAAAGTCTGTCACTGTCTCCATCTATTGTTTCCCCATCTATTTGCCATGAAGTGATGGGACCAGATGCCATGATCTTCGTTTTCTGAATGTTGAGCTTTAAGCCAACTCTTTTACTCTTCTCTTTAACTTTGAGCAAGAGGCTCTTTAGTTCTGCTATAACTGGAAACCTGCAGTACTTTCCCTGATCAAAAAATTTTCACTTTGCAATATTCTATCAATTGTATTCATCATTTGCATAACATAACTACTCAAATTTAATTTTGAGTGTGATGATTACATTCATGCATTTAACCAATATATTCTTTTTTCATTTAATTTTCTAAGAAGACTTTTTAATTCATATCATCCTAGATGGCAACACATTCTAGATGGTCTCATATCTTTTGGTTTGTATTCTTCATTACCTTTCTGTACATGATTGTCAGAACCATACAACAATGGGATATTTATCAAGATACAACTTCTATTTCTTAAAATGTAAAATTGACTTTAAGGCTCTGTACAGTTTCAGTTTCCCTTTCTGTTTTCAGAATTATGTCCCATCATTTAGAACTTGTTCTGGCCAAATCAATCTCTCTGTTTCCATAAAGTTATAATGTACTGAAACTGCTTGCTAACTCCAAGTCTCCTCCTTTGAATGTCTTTGAACTCACTTCTTTCACTCTTGACAAACTCTACTTACCTGTTAATGTTCATCTCTATATCAACATCTTCTAAGATGCACTCTCATCCTTACTGTATAATACACTTGTCCTCTGAAATCCTGAATTACTTTGTAATACTGTGTCAATATGCATAAGGACCTTTTTCATTTAGCATGCCAAGTGTTATAAAATGGAAAATAACCTCTTAATGGGCTAAATTATCTATCTTAAATATCTTTTGTATTATCCTTAGCATACAGGGCTTTTTTAACATAGTCAAAGCCAAATAAATATGTTTTGAATAAACTAATAACTTTGCTAATTCTACTAAACCACTCTTCCCCTGAGCTAGCAAAAAACATGTCTAAAACATATATTTAAACATAAAGCAACATAGCTACATATGATAATGTTAATTTAAAAGCTAAGTATCTATTTCAAAGGACATACGTTATTCAACTACTGCACCAACTCCCCCCATTATTTAGTCAGTGAATTTTAATGTCATCAGCAGCAATATCAGAAGACTCATTTTTAAAAATGTAAAGCTCTGAAATATACTTCCCAGAAATGTTAGGGGGTTTTCTTAGATAGATCGATAAAATCTCCAGTATTTCTTCTTATACAGTGAAGATGCCCATATATATTTAACTCACTCATTAACCCAGTGCCATTCATGCAATTTGTCCCTAGGAAAATAGAATACATGAGCATCACAGTTTACTGCCTCCCACATTTTAAACTGCATAGATTTAAATATGAATGGAGTCTCTTCAATTCTTTACCACTCTTGAAAAAACAAAATGATTCCAAGACTAAAAGGAGGAAAAATACATACATACAAACACAACATCAGATCAGATCAGTCACTCAGTCGTGTCTGACTCTTTGTGACCCCATGAATTGCAGCACGCCAGGCCTCCCTATCCATCACCAACTCCCGGAGTTCACTCAGACTCATGTCCATCGAGTCAGTGATGCCATCCAGCCATCTCATCTTCTGTTGTCCCCTTCTCCTCTTGCCCCCAATCCCTCCCAGCATCAGAGTCTTCTCCAATGAGTCAACTCTTTTCATGAGGTGGCCAAAGTACTGGAGTTTCAGCATAAACATACATATATGTATGAATCCAAATGTATGACTTTATCAGAAGAGTTCATATCTTTAATACCTTAACAAACTGTATAAGTGGAAATAATTTAAGAAAGCTAAGCGTGAGAAGGAAATACTTCCAAATGTATAGAAAACACACTATATTTGTTTTCTGTTTCTGCATTTACCCATCCTGAATGTACATTCTTCAAAATTAAAGGATCTGTACAATCAGCTTACTTCAAATTGAACTCCCTTTTAATATAGTAAGTTTAAAATGATGTTTAGAAATGAAAACACGTTATAGACAATGGACATGAAAGCTGGGAGAATTATTATTGGCCAGGGTCGCTTGAGGAAGACTGACATGAATGATTGTAGAAAGTAATTATTATTTTGTCTTTATATAGACAACTTGTAGAATATGTAAATAAGCAAGAGAAAATATGTGGTTCTCATTATTTCCTCACCTCTGAAAATTTTGGCCTTCACTCTTCTAACTAGTTAAATAAGCCAGGAAAGTGATGCTTATGCATGAGCTTTCCAAACCACAGGGTTCTAACTATGTATCTCTAAATCCAAGACCAAGCTGAGGTGGTAGTGTTTATTTCTGGAGCCAGAATAAACTACAGTTTGCTACTATAGCAGGAATTGATATGAAGTCTGGAATGGAACCTTAGAGACTCTATATTCCTAATAGAACAATTAACACCAAGCTCAATAGTGACCAAGAACAAAGGTCTCATAGGAAAACTATATGGAAAGAACTACTTCTGATCACACAGATCTTCAGTCTTGAAGACTTATAGACTCCAATGTACATGCTAAAATAAGATCTTAGAAAAGTGAAAATGAAGTTCTCACTCTCAGCACAGTGTATGCATCTTCCCAACCTAGGGGGCAAACTCATATCTCCCACATTGCATGTAGACGCTTTACTGTCTGAGTCACCAGGGAAGCCCAGTGTATGTATAGAGGCATGATTTCCATGCAGTTATCAGCATTACTTTCATGTTTAAATAATCACTATATAATCATCAAGACCTCAGAAGTGGAATACATGTATATGTGTCACAAATTGAAGCATGCCAATAGGACAGGAGAGTCCAATAGAAGACTTGGTAGTAACACATTTACTTTGGCCAGCATTTCCAAAACTTTTCAAAAGTTTCTCTGGTCAAATAAGTTTGAGAAACTCAGCATATACACTCCTTAGAAATCCACAAAGTACACTGGTATGGTAAAGGCAATGCCTGTTTTCATTAGATTTCTTCCAGAATATCCCCAAATTATTGGTCCACAAAACATTTTATTGAGTAATGCTGTGAACATCTTGTGTAAAGAGGATAGTGGAACAAGTTTTCAGGAACATTTAAACAACATTTTACAACAGACAAGGATTTTATGGAGAATAATTATAAAATGTGGGAGTTGGACTATAAAGAAAGCTGAGCGTCAAAGAAATGATGCTTTTGAACTGTGGTGTTGGAGAAGACTCTTGAGAGTCCCTTGGACTGCAAGGAGATCCAACCAGTCCATCCTAAAGGAGATCAGTTCTGGGAGTTCATTGGAATGACTGATGTTAAAGCTGAAACTCCAATACTTTGGCCACCTCATGTGAAGAGCTGACTCATTGGAAAAGACCCTGATGCTGGGAAAGATTGAGGGCAGGAGGAGAAGGGGACAACAGAGGATGAGATGGCTGGATGTCATCACCGACTCGATGGACATGGATTTCGGTGGACTTCAGGAGTTGGTGATGGACAGGGAGGCCTAGAGTGCTGTGATTCATGGGGTCGCAGAGTCAGACACGACTGAGAGACTGAACTGAACTGAACTGAATTATAAAATGTCTAAAGTTAGAGGAGGATAAAGGAAACTTTTACCTACTTATTACTTTGAGAGGATCCTAAAATTGGCCCCAGTTTATTATGTCTTACAAAAAACAAGCTAATAGAAGACATTACATACAAATATGTGAAATTGATATATATGTATAATATATATATAAACTATGCTAGATTAAAAATAAGGGTGTTATATGCTGATGAAATTAAGTTAATAATCCTTCATGAACAGATTAACTGGTAGATACAGATTAGCCAAAATTATAAATTATTTAAAAACTTAGAAGAGCATGAGAGCTAGGAAATAATAAATAAAAACATTTAAACATTCTAATATCTTCTCACAGTTTGTGGAAAAATATGTTTAAAAGTGATCATTACAATTTGAGGGTAAAGGAAAACATGCACAAAGAACTAAAGCTTATCAGAAAAATAATGTGTAAACAGAATGTGAAATCATCAAATTGGTGAAATAGACGTTTTCTAGCATCTTTTCCCCAGTAACGCTATTTTTGAGACTTTCTTTATGGAACTCGAGGAATCCAGAGATTCTGAGGACGGAGGCATTGACAAAGCTAAAAGAACAGTTTCACTTTACTTGTGTCCCCTTCCCCCTATGGTGGCCCAGTTCCTGCCAAGAAAGATACTCTTGGCCTGTGATTTCTTCCATGGGGAAAAGTGAGACAAGGGAGTGAGTGCCCAGCTTCCTGGGCAGTGTGGGATGCTGCCAAAGAGACCCACTTCTTTTAGAATACTGAGGGCTGTAGCGTGACTAGTGGGTAGGAAAAGGCTGGGAGACCAGCAGCCAGGGCTCTTGGAGTGCATCAAAGAGACAGGGATCCTACTAACCAAGTTCTGGATCCCCTTAGGAAGCCTGGCCTTGAGTCACTGAGGATGCCTTATCTGAAGATCCTCAAAGGGTCCATGGGTATTCCAGAGGCTCTGCATGCCTCACCCACACCCTTCTCTAGCCAGTGGCCAGCTTTGTGTATGCACTGGAGGCAAGCCTTTGCAGATGGCTGCAGTTTGTGCAGAAAGCTGATCCAACTCTGGGACTGGGAGAAAACACATGAACTTGAGCATTCAGCACTGTCCTAGGGAAAGTGAACAGAAGACTATTGGTACCAAGCCAGGCTTTGCACTGTAAAGAGAAGGCATATGAACTTAAAATTTTGCTCCCCAAAGGAGACACTTGTCCTTACAGTGTGAGCTACTGTGTGAGTCAGCCATCGCACTGAGTTCCAAGGCAATAGATGGATTGTTGTTTAGTCGCTGAGTCGTGTGCGATTCTTTGTGACCACATGGACTATAGCCCACCAGGCTCCTCTGTCTATAGGATTTCCAAAGTAAGAACACTAAAGTCCGTTGCCACTTCCTCCTCCAGAGAATCTTCCTGAACCAGGAATCCAACACATTTCCTTTTTATTGGCAGGTGGATACTTTACCACTGAGCCCCACCAGGGAAGTCCTTGAGCATCTCACTCTCTCTCTGTACACAATGATTGAAATTAAACTTTCTTTGTATGTACATAAATCTGACCTCTACTATATGGAACTCAGGGTCTCCAGACAAAGGTCAGTATAGAATAAATCCTGAAAACAGTAGAAGTGTAATGAAAAAATCAGGTATTACCTGGTTTGGCATTATTCTAAGTGACAGGCACAGAGAATAGAATTTGACTGTGGTTGCTTGTATCCTTACCTCCAGTGAGACCTATGTATTTATTTCTATATGATTAGCATTTATTTGTAGACATAGTATCATTATGTGTCAGTTTAAATATTGAAAAACACTCACAGACCTTAATTACTTCTGATATCTTATTTTCTTAACTGACCCTGAATTTTGTGAACATTTAGGTGGCATTTTTAAGTATGAGTGTATTTTCACTTTTCTCTTTTTATCATGGAAAATGAATAGAAAAACATGAACTGGAGATGAAGATAATAAACAGGGGAGCTAATTATGGATAGTGACATCAAATTCTACAAAAGAGAATGTGTTTTATTGTTCAGTCGATCGGTCACGTCTGACTTTTTGTGATCCCATGGACTGCAGCATTCCAGGCTTCCCTATCCTTCACCATCTCCCTGAGCTTGTTAAATCTCATGTCCACTGAGTCAGTGATTGCATCCAACCATTTTGTCCTCTGTTGTCCCCTTCTCCTCCTGCCTTCAGTCTTTCCCAGCATCAGGATCTTTTCTAATGAGTCAACTCTTTGTATCAGGTGGCCAAAGTATTGGAGCTTCAGCATCAGTCCTTCCAAAGAATACTCAGGATTTATTTCTTTAGGATTGACTGATTGGATCTCCTTGCAGTCCAAGGGACTCTCAAGAGTTTTATCCAACACCACATTTCAGAAGCATCAGTTCTTTGGTGTTCGGCCTTCTCTGTGCTCCAACTCTCACATCCATACATGACGACTGGAAAAACCATAGCTTTGACTATATGGAACTTTATCGGCAATGTAATGTCTCTGCTTTTGAATATGCTGTCTAGATTTGTCATAGCTTTTCTTCCAAGGGCAAGCGTCTTTTAATGTCATGTGGCAGTCACCATTTGAAGTGATTTTGGAGCCCAAGAAAATAAAGTCTGTCACTGTTTCCATTATTTCCCCATCTATTTGCCATGAAGTGATGGGATCACATGTCATGATCTTTGTTTTTTGCATATTGACTTTTAAGCCAACCTTTTCATTCTCCTCTTTCACCCTCATCAGGAGGCTCTTTAGTTCCTCTTCAACTTCTGCCATAAGGGTGGTGTCATCTGCATATCTGATATTTCATCTGCCTATTGATATTTCTCCTGGCAAACTTGATTTCCAGCTTGTGCTTCATCCAGCCCAGCATTTCTCATGATTTATTCTGCATATGAGTTAATTAAGCAGGGTGACAATATACAGCCTTGACGTACTCCTTTCCTGATTTTGAACTAGTCCACTGTTTCATGTCCGGTTCTAACTGTCGCTTCTTGACCTGCATACAGAAAGATAAGAGAGAGTGTATATGAAGGTAAATTTATCATGACAGTGTGCCTGTATTATATATAGGTACTGCTCTAGCTAACACTTATTAAGTACTTTGCCATCTTTCTTAATGCCATCTTAATAACACTTATTAAGTGCTTTTAAGGGAATTAACCCATGTACTCTTCACTGCATCCCAAATATGGAGGTATTATTATCACATCTTTTTACAAATGGGAAAATTGAGAAACAGATATTAAAGAAAATTTTAATTTTGAACCTAGTTTAGATGACTGTACTAGGAGCTGAACCCAGATAGAATATATCCAGAATAGCCATTTCTATGCTATTCAGTATGGATTTGAATGTGTGTGCTTCTGTGAGTGTAGATGGGTTCACGTATATGCAAAAATACACATTTTATACATACTCTTTGGTGAATGCTCCCAGTACATTTGCTGTTCATAATAATTTGGAGCCTCGAAAAGCATACTATTGTTTTTTTGGTTTCTGGCATCAAACGTTAATGAGGAAAAAACAATAATGTGTTATGAACAAATATATAAGCATAAGTTCAGATGATGCAAATAAACAGATAAGAGTCCAGAAGAATGGAGGTAAAGCCTCTTAATTCTGCCATTTTCACAGAAAATATTGTTTAGAATTTTGGTCTATGACATTTAGGAAGAACAAGCTAAGCTGTGGTACGTCCACAAAAAGAACAAGGAATATTTTCTCAGGGATTGATAATGATGATCAGATTGAGAGAAAAATAGCCATAACATTTGAGATATTTGAGGAAGAGAGATTTATCCATAATTAACTTCAGAAAACAGAATATGTGCCAATGGGCAGAATATATAGACAGCCAGAGTAAAGCTTAGCATTCATAAAATTCTTCACTCTGTGTTTGTGTCTGGGACTATGCTCAGGAAGACATGAACAGTTAATTGTCCTTGGGGTAGTATAAGTGTTCAAATAGCAGTTATAGACTGGTGGGAACACAGAGTGGAAAGGGCATGTAAGTGACTATTATGGGGGTAAGGGAGAGGAGTTGTTGGGAAGAAAGTTCAAGAGAGGAGATGAAGCTATGCTAGACTTGAACACAGGCTACTTAGTAGATGGACAAATGAGGAGGCAAATGTCAAGCCCCTTACCCCCAGGAAAATAAACAAAAAGAAAAAGAAATACATGCAATACTGGGCATAACAGTGTCATTTTTATTATTATTTTAAAATGTGATATCTATTTGAAACAATAAGAATTTAAATTATTTGGGTAATCATATTGTTTATTAGAAATTTGGCTGCCCTAAAGCATAAATGAAATAATTTATTTTGAATATTACTACAATAATAATTATTGGGATTCCCTGGTGGCTCAGACAGTAAAGAATCTGCCTGCAAAGCAGGAGACCTGGGTTCAATCCCTGGCTGGGAAGATCCTCTGGAGAAGGGAAAGGCTACCCACTCCAGTATCCTTTCCTGGAGAATTCCATAGACAGAGGAGCCTGACAAGCTACAGTCCATAGGGTTGCAAATTAATACTAACCAAAGTTTGTCTTATGAATAGAGAAATACAGTTTACAGAGATAACACTTAAGTTTACGTTATCAAAGGCTTCTGACTTCATCATGTTTTTCTTCTCTAATATGGTTGAATATTTTTTGACCATTCCATTTAACTTTGTATTATATTCAGCTAGAGTTTCTGATCTTTGTTAAATGATTCATTAGGATTAGCTTCTCTTAAGTATATTCAAAGCCACACTTATAAAAAAATCACATGTTGCAAGTATGCCTAACCAGGCTCTAGAATTAAAGCCAGTAAGAATCTAGATTATACTGATGAAGAGAAGCGAAAGACAAAGGAGAAAAAGAAGATATACTCATTTGGATGCAGAGTTCCAAAGAATAGCAAGGAGAGATAAGAAAGCTTTCAGCAGAAATCAATGCAAAGAAAAAGAGGAAAACAATAGAATGGGAAATAGTAGAGATCTCTTCAAGAAAATTAGAGATACCAAGGCAACATTACATGCAACGATGGGCTCAATAAAGGACAGAAAAGGTAGGGACCTGACAGAAGCACAAGATACTAAGAACATGTGGCAAGAATACACAGGAGAACTGTACAAAAAGGATCTTCATGACCCAGATAATCACGATGGTGTGACCACTCAACTAGAGTCAGATATCCTGGAATGTGAAGTCAAGTGGGCCTTAGGATGCATCATGATGAACAAAGCTAATGAAGGTGATGGAATTCCAGTTGAGCTATTTCAAATCCTAAAAGATGATGCTGTGAAAGTGCTGCACTCAATATGTCAGGAAAATTGGAAAACTCAGCAGTGGCCACAGGACTGGAAAAGGTCAGTTTTCATACAAATCCCAAAGAAAGGCAATACCAAAGAATGCTCAAACTACCACCCAATTACACTCATCTCACACACTAGTAAAGTAATGCTCAAAATTCTTCAAGCCAAACTTCAGTAGTATGTGAACTATGAAATTCCAGATGTTCAAGCTGGTTTTAGAAAAGGCAGAGAAACCAGAGATCAAATTGCCAACATCCATTGGATCATCGAAAAAGCAAGAGAGTTCCAGAAAAACATCTATTTCTGCTTTATTGACTATGCCAAAGCCTTTGACTGTGAGGATCACAATAAACTGTGGAAAATTCTGAAAGAGATGGAAATACCAGACCACCTGGTCTGCCTCTTGAGAAACCTGTTTGCAGGTCAAGAAGCAACAGTTAGAACTGGACATGGAACAACAGATTTGTTCCAAACAGGAAAAGGAGTACATCAAGGCTGTATATTGTCACCCTGCTTATTTAACTTCTATGCAGAGTACATCATGAGAAATGCTGGGCTGGAGGAAGCACAAGCTGGAATCAAGATTGCCAGGAGAAATACCAATAACCTCAGATATGCAGATGACACCACCCTTACAGCAGAAAGTGAAGAAAAACTAAAGAGCCTGTTGATGAAAGTGAAAGAGGAGAGTGAAAATGTTGGCTTAAAGCTCAAGATTTAGAAAATGAAGATCATGGCATCTGGTCCCTGCACTTCATGGCAAATAGATGGGGAAACACAGGAAACAGTGACAGACTCTATTTTTCTGGGCTCCAAAATCACTGCAGATGGTGACTTCAGCCATGAAATTAACAGACACTTGCTTCTTGGAAGAGAAGCTATGACAAACCTAGAGAGCGTATTAAAAAGCAGAGACATTACTTTGCCAAGAAAGGTCCATCTAGTCAAAGCTATTGTTTTTCCAGTGGTCATGTATGGATGTGAGAGTTGGACTGTAAAGAAAGCTGAGCACACAAGAATTGATTCTTTTGAACTGTGGTGTTGGAGAATACTTCTGAGATTCCCTTGGACTGCAAGGAGATCCAACCAGTGCATCCTAAAGGAAATCAACCCAGAATATTCATTGGAAGGACTGATGTTAAAGCTAAAATTCCAATTTTTTGGCCACCTGATGTGAAGAACTGACCCAGTTCTATGATGACCCTGATGCTGGGAAAGATTGAATGTGGTAGGAGAAGCGGATGACAGAGGATGAGATGGCTGGATGGCATCATCGACTCAATGGACATGAGTTTGAGTAAACTCTGCGAGTTGGTGATGGACAGGACTGGCATCCTGCAGTCCATGGAGTTGCAAGGAGTTGGACACGACTGAGCAACTGAGCTGAACTGAACTGACTGAAGGATCTTGATAATATTTTATAAATAAATAACCACTGTGAATATATGTGAAAAAGTCAGTATTTTAAAGAATGTTATTGGAACAGATAAAAATGTTATATTCAATATGAGGAAAAACAATTTTGCATTTTCTACAAAGTATATTACCTATAAAAGTGAATAACATATCGGAGACATATGTTATGTCAAAACATAAGACAAAAGACATTTTTTGTAAAGATATCTCTTTACTTTGTCAAATTAACTATTCCCATTTAATGACAACACTTAAAGCTGTATTTGCATATGTACTTAGAGTCCAGATATAAAGCTAAATAATTGATCAAAAGAGATTGAGAGGTATTTTGTGCTGACAAGACATGCATGAAAGAGCAATACTCACCTCATAGCTCATAGCCCTTAGAAGCTTTCCCTGTGGGTAGAGGAGATCTGAAAAATCCTAGGTGTATTTAATCCCAGATTCCTCTAGTGAATGAACTGGAATCAACAATCCTCCAAAGAAGAAAAACTTTAGGTAACTGTGGCTCTTTCAGTGAACCTTTTTGTTTCATATAAACTGTGCACAGAACACATATGGTCTAGGAACTATTGAGTGTGAGACCTGGAGAGTGACAGGAGGGTCTCAGGTAAACCCCCATATCTGCAGCTATGATGTGAGCTCTACCAGGATGAGGCAGAAGATTTCTTCTGTGATGAGAAAACAGATCTGTCATAACAGTATCATTATCATTAATGAGTATCTGTCACTAGTTAAATCACTAGAGCAGTAACTCCAGACTTATGAAAGCATAATAC
This sequence comes from Tragelaphus eurycerus, assembly GCA_935064755.1. Lineage (NCBI taxonomy): Eukaryota > Metazoa > Chordata > Mammalia > Artiodactyla > Bovidae > Tragelaphus > Tragelaphus eurycerus. The sequence continues at coordinate 24,631,315 of CAKXYN010000031.1, forward strand.
AATACATGTGCACATAATATAAATATTTATTTAATCATAGAATCTTTACAAAATAGAGATACAACATTTGTGAGAAGAGAATAAGAAGAATTTAGAATTGGTAACTTCAAGATGTCATTGAAAGAAAATTTCAAACCATTTTATTCAGGAAATTTAGCTGTGATCCTCATAAGTGAAAGGAAAAACCAGAAGTAGATGATGTTAAAAGTTCCCAGCATCTGGAGGACTGTATGAAGATGATTCACATTTCCCCTTAGCTTGAATCTCTTCCCACTAACCTTCTTGGTGCCCACTTAACTTCTTTATTTCTCAAGGTGTAGATCAAAGGATTAAGTGAGGGTGTCACTACAGTGTAGAAGAGGGTGAGGAATTTGCTGTAATTCTGTGTGTATTTGCTCTTGGGTTGAATGTAGACAGAAATTATTGTCCCAAAAAACAAAACCACAACAATTAGGTGGGACCCACAAGTCCCAAATGCTTTCCTCCTGCCTTCAGTAGATTTTATCCTCAGCACACTCCTAACAATGCAGCCATAGGAGGCCAGAATAAGCCCCAGAGGTATCACCACATACAGAACAATAGCTATGGAGAGCTCATTTTCCAGGAAGGTTGTGTTCACACAGGCAATCTTAATCAGGGCAGGCTCCTCACACATGAAGTCATCCACCATGTGATGGCTGCGGAGAGGCAACTGGAAAACAAGGATGGTCTGAACCATGGACTCCACAAAGCCACTGATCCAGGCCAGAGCTGCTAGTTGCTGGAGAAGCTTTGGGTGCATGATCACTCCATAGTGGAGCGGTCGACAGATAGCATTGAAGCGGTCATAGGCCATAACAGTCAGCAGGACACACTCCGTGGAGCCCAGCCCCAAAGCAACATACAGCTGGATCACACAACCAGTGTAACTAATGGTCTTGTCAGGCCCCTTGAGATTCCAAAGCATTTGTGGGACAATACTGGTGGTGAAACAGAGGTCCAGGAAGGAGAGATTGGAGAGGAAGAAATACATGGGTGTGTGGAGTTTGGGGTTAAAGTATGAGACCAGTATGATCGCTGTGTTTCCCATCAGTGTCAGAACATATATGATAGAGACGACAAGAAGGAGAACCATCTCCAGGTGGGGCTGGTCAGAAAAGCCCAGTAGGATGAAACCTGCCGGAGTGCTAGCATTTGTTCCTTTCATTGCTTAATTGTGAGTCACCATTCTTGGTCATTCCTATTTTGTTCTTGTGGTAAAGAAAGACAGATATCATAACAAAAATATATATAACAAACTAAGTAAAGTGAGCACTTTGACACTGATTTTTAATATAGAGAAATGACAGAGTAAAAGTATGCCAAATAAATAGTATAGTAGGTTGTCTTGTTACGAAGAGACACACAGAGTCTGAAAACATCAAATTCATTGCAAGGAAATATAAACATAGAATAGACTTTAGAGAATAACCCAGAACAGATGTGAGAAGTATCCCAAATTCTCTGAAGACAAAATACGTGGGCCATCAATGTACATAGTGTGAAAAACCAAAGAGATGGAAAGTAATATGATTGTTACACATACACATGCATGATAGATGATAGATATAAAGGAAAATATTGACAAATACATTGAGTGAGCAAGAGTCCTAGAAACAAGGCATATAGAATTCAAAACATGGAACAAAATAGGAATTGTTAGAATTTTCAAAAATGAAGGGTTAAAGATAATAATCATTAATATTCATCGTTTTTCTGTGAAGCAAATAATTACTGATCTAGTAAGTGTGGAAGAAAACTTCTGAAATCTCCCCATTTGAGTCACAGGTCTGCTATTTTAGGAATATACTCTCCAGGAAATTGTATTTACAATCCCCTATAAGTAAGCTCTACCTTATATGACATGAACAGTTCACATGCTTTACTGTAGTTTTATTACAGGAGTTCCTGAATTCAGCCACTAATGCAATCCAGTGATCTTCCATTAAGTAAGTTATTTTGATTTATCAGTGTCTTTACACTATTAACTTGCAAAGATTAAGAAATACAGGTATGAAAATTTGTACTTCCGAATGGTTAATTTCGAAGTCTTCAAAACAGGTAGAGTCATTTATCTTGAAAATCAATTCAAAAAAGTTGCTTAAAAACGAATAAACAACAAAACCATCCAATGACAATTACTGATTTCCCCTTAAGTATTCTAGCAAGAAAATTAAACTTACTTCTAAGAATCCTTCACCTTTATAGCACCTCTCAGACAATTATTGCACAGTCCAGTTTAGAGAGAATAAGTGGCTTATTTTCTTTGGCATCCATAGTAATAATAAGTCGCATTTTAAATTTTCGCCAAGACAAAACTCTTATGTGTTTTGCATAGAGAATGATAATTATTTCCAGAATGATAGCAAAAGAAAGAAACTGATTTTGGTGGTCACACTGGTTAATATTTTTCTATCTGTTAAGCATTTTGGTGGTATAATTAAAACCCTGAGTGTTATGATGCACCAAAATTGACATTGACCTTACCTCGCTAAATTTCCTCTATTATTAGGTGAAGTGTAAAACAACTGTGCTTCTGAAAGATCCAACACCTCCTAGGGAAAAGATAGCACATGAGTGGCCTCACTTTGCTTGATGTAACTCTACAATGTAATAATATTTTCTTGTGTATTTATGTTACAAGAAAAACAAACTATTTCTGAGCAGACACCACAATGAAACTGATCTCGCTCCCTTTCACATTTCTGTTCTTAATCAAGATGAGGATAAAAGGATTTATATCTGCAAAGAGACGAAGCTGGAAAGTATTACATAATTAAGAGTCAATGTCAGTTTATACATGAAAAACTGCTTTTGTTCACTGCTGAAGACAAGTAATTCTGGATTTCTTAAACTTTTAAAATGGATTTTTATTTCTTCCCCCACCTAAACAGCAAAGTACTACTTTCCAGAAAGAATGACAATCCAGCTGTGGAGATTCTTGGGGATTTTGATGAGAAGTTCATTTATGATCACAGATCTAGGACAAGCAGTGGAGGAACCCCATGTGTGCAGTTTGTTGGCTCCTTTTTTCCTGTAATCTCATGGTTCAAGTCTCTGCAGATGGATGGTGGTTAGCTTGCTTCCTCTGCACACACCTCTAGAGTTCTTCCCAGGCCACTTCTATTATTATATTAGAGAGGAAGACATTCCCTGGAGAGAGAAGAGCCATGGAGACCGTGCTTCTGTTGCTGCTGAAAGACAATCAATTGCACACCACCTGCTAAACACACATGTGCAAAATTGTCAATGTTATAGAGATAGTATCTTAAAAGATTTATTTTTTGAAATTCATTAAATTTTTTATTGGTTAAACTCAGTTTTGGACATAATATGGAGACATGCATATATCTGGAAATACATGCTTGAAGTTTACACACAATTAATGAAGATCCAAGAATAGATCTATAGACTTCTGGGTAATAGGAAATGCTGGGGAAGAAGTAGAGTCTAGTATCTAGTATGAAAGGGGAGAGACTATTGCACATTCATGACCTCTTCTTAGAAGTGGCTAAAAATAAAGTTTTTATATCAGAAAAAATTTATGCTACACACATAGTGTTGTTATTACTTCTTGAAGAATTGGCATTTTTTTATAGTTGCTTTTAAAATACATGGTGTACATCCTGCTTTGTGTGAAATGATTCACTGGGTGGAGTTTATTTTTACAATGGATATATGTGTAAAATAATACATGCATATACTTAAAGTTCAGATACTGCAGTTGTCTATGCTAAAATTCAACCTAGTAAATCTGAAGATCAAATTGGTTTCATTGAATGAGTCATGAATTGGGCAGCATCCAATTTATCAAGAAGAGAAGAGCTGTACAAAACAGGAGGAATTTATATGCCAAAGGGGAAAGAGTGGATTGTTTCAGGCTTAGGTCACCTGTGTGTGAGGAACGGTCTGGGTCTATGTGTCAAGCTACCTTACTGGTGCTGACTAGAAAATTGCAGTCTGGTTAAGACTACACTGCTTGGAGAGGTTGTATTTAACTTAGGTACTTGGTCTTGGTTTGCTGAAGTGATCTGAGAACAGCTGACTCCACTTGGGGCCTTGTGTTTCTTTTTTCAGTTCAGTTCTGCTCAGTTTGTTTGCTCAGTTGTGTCTGACTCTTTGCAAGCCCATGGACTGTAGCACGCCAGGCCTCCCTTACATCTTAAACACGTGAAGTCTGCTCCAACTCATGTCCATCGAGTTGGCTATCCAACTATCTCATTCCCTGTTGTCCCCTTCTCCTCCTGCCTTCAATCTTTCCCAGCATCAGGGTCTTTTCCAAGAGTCAGTTCTTCGCATCAGGTGACCAAATTATTGGGAGTTTCAACCTCAGCATCAGTCTTTCCAATGAATATTCAGGACTGATTTCCTTTAGGATTGACTGGTTAGATCTCCTTGCAGTCCAAGGGACTGTCAAGAGTTTTCCCTACACCACAATTCAAAAGCATCAATTCATCTGCAGTCAGCTCTCTTTACAATCCAACTCTTACATCCGTACATGACTACTGGAAAAGCCAGAGCTTGACTAGACAGACCTTTGTCAGCAAAGCAATGTCTCTGCTTTTTAACATGTTATCTAGGTTGGTCATAGCTTTTCTTCCAAGGAGCAAACATCTTTTCATATCATGATTGCAGCCACTGTCTTTAATGATTTTGGACCCCAGGAAAATAAAGTCTGTCACTGTTTCCATTGTTTCCCCACCTATTTGCCATGAAGTGATCGGGCCAGATGCCATGATCTTAGTTTTCTGAAATGTTGAGTTTTCAGCCAACTTATTCCCTTTCCTCTTTCACTTTCCTCAAGAGGCTCTTTAGTTCTTCTTTGCTTTCTGCCATAAGGAGAGTGTCAACTGTGTATCTGAGGTTATTAATATTTCTTTTATATATTGTTTCTTTTTTAACATCAAGTAAAAGTCAAAATAGCACAAAATTCGATTCTCCATATTCTTACTTCTGTCTTTCATGACATTCATCTTATGTTCAATCAGAAGACACCAGCTGTTTCTGAATTTGTTTTCCTTTCATTAAATTTATGGAAATTACACTGTATACTTCTCAAAGTCCAACTTAAATCTCATCTTTCACAAATGTGTCTTTCATGTTCTAATCAATGAAAGTATGAGAAACAGATCTTTTAGGGAATTAAGCTATTCTATTATATCTAGGGGAGCAAGAGTGTAATAGAAAATGACAAGAAATACACTTGAAAGATTTAAAAAAATACCGTATCAGAAGGGGAGTGATATATATTATGCTAAGCAAGTTGGAATTCCTATGATCCCAAGGAGAGTATTTCATATTAGATAAGACCACAGACTCCAGATTCAGATCAACTTAGATTCTAATTCCTCCGGCAAGTTGTTGAACCTCTAGAAGGTAAAGTTTTCAAATCAATAGTGAGTGGAATAAAACAGTTTCAGGTTCCTAGGGTGGTAGGTGATAAGTGAGTTACCACACATAACATACTTGGCAGAGTACCTGGCACCTAGCAAAACTCAGCCCATGTTTACCCACTGATATATTAATGATGAGACTACTCATGGAGTGTGGTTAAAACACAACACGTTTTATTCCTTTATTCATCTTGCCTGTCCCATGTAGCAGTTCTTTGCTTGGTCCTGGTTTAAAACTTTAGAGTGTGCTATAACCTTTTTGGTTCATTTACAAATGGTAAAAGTGTCCACTTTTAGTAATAAAGTATTTTCACATTAGTAATTAAAATGTCCACTGTAGAGTGACACTTGATTTACATGTAAAGATTCTGTGTTTCCTGAGCTTCAGCCTGATCCCGTCTGTGACCTTGCAGTGGCGATTTGGTTGAGCTGAGTCCCTGCTTCCCACCTTGTGCATGTTCCTCTGTGCCTCTACCTTGATAAGCGCAATTTCAGAACTTGCCAGGGCAAGCCTGTGCAGAGGGAAAAGGAGAGGTTAGGCAGGAAAGTTTAGTTGACTAAATAGATGAAACAAAATTGGCATGATACTGATCATATTAAAGTACTTGTTAACATACATGGGTTTATTTGAAATTATTCTATATCCATTTTCCATATTAGAAATTTTTACACATTAAGAGCACTAATCCTTTGTTCACTGTGTTACTGATTTCTGGCCTCATTTGATTTTTTTCTAGCCAAAATGCTCTAATGCTTTTAAACCTCTGAAATGTATTCATTTATTATTCAATATATGACAATGTTTTATAAATGTCCTGTGTGTGCCTGAAAAATTTTGTATGTCTTCATGCGTTCAGTGTTTTCACTATATTAATTTTGTCATTTTTGCTGTGCTCTTTTTGTTTTCTATGTCCTTATTCATTTATGTTTGTATATCTTTTCTACCAGTTATCCATCCAATTCTGGCTGTGAATTTGCCTATTTGCATTCTTACTTCTTCAGTTTTGCTTTATATTTTGAAGTTATTTTATAGAAATAATATTAATTAAAGATTACTATAGCTTTCAAGTTAACTAAATGGTTTACATTATGCAATGTCTCTCTTTATTCCCAATAATAGTTCTTCCCTTAAAGGCTACCTTTTCTGATACTAGTTAGATCATGCCAGCCTTCCTTATTGGCTAGTATTCATGTGGTATGTCTTTTTTGTATTATTTACAGTGCATTTTCTAATAGGCATCTTATTACAAAAAGAATATATGGAAAGTATTAATGTTCTATCCTAGTGTGGGCATAAGGATATCATTTTAACACCTTTTAAAATTTTACTGGGGCTTCCCTGGTGGCTCAGAGGTTAAAGCGTCTGCCTAGCATGCGGGAGAGCCGGGTTTGATCCCTGGGTGAGGAAGATCCCCTGGAGAATTTTATTGTATAATTAAAATTATAAGATTTTAAATGATTTGGGTAATCTTAGTGCTTAGAATGCATTTACTTGTCCTAATCAATCAGTGAAGTAATTTGATTTGAATATAACCAGTTTTAATTCTTAATGCCAATAAAAGTTTATCTTATGAAGAGAGATATAGAAAGTTTACTTAAATGCCACTTGTTAACCTTATCAATGCCTCCTAACTAGATCATTTATTTTCTTCTCCAATATAGTTGCTTTTCTTTACTAATTTATTCTACTTAATATATCCAGATAGAATTATTTATATTTGTTAAAATGATTTGTAGGATTTAATCCCTGTTAAAAGAATTAATGTTTTTGGGAGCAGCACACAGTATCTGAGAAATTAGTTCCCCAACCAGGGATCCAACCATGCCTCCTGCTTCGGAAGCATGCAGTCTTAACCAGTGGACCACCAGGGAAATCCCTATTTAAGAAAAAAGCAGACTACATTTATAAAACCATAGCATGTTGCAAATATATCTAAGCAGGCTCTAGAATTAAAGCCAATAAATGGTTGATAATATTTAAGAAGCAAATAACTATGTGGATATGTGTAAAATAAGGTCAATATTTTTAAACTGAACATATTACCAAGATTTTAAAGTATGTTATTAGAATAGATAAAACTTTATATTCAGTATGAAGAGAATTATTCTCTCAAGTTATGATATCCATAAAAGTGAATAACATGTAGGAGGCCAAAGACATGTTTTGGTAAAGAAATCTATATATTGTGACAAGTATAGATATTTAGATCAAATAACAATAGTCTTTTTTTGTAGCTTTTAATCTGACTTTAATTTCTGACAATATCTTTTTTTAAAATTTAACTTAATTTTATTTAACTTTACAATATTGTATTGGTTTTGCCATATATCAAAATGATTCTGCCACAGGTATACATGTGTTCCCCACCCCGAACCCTCCTCCCTCTTCCCTCCCCATACCATCCCTCTGAGTCATCCCAGTGCACCAGCCCAAGCATCCAGTATCGTGCATCGAACCTGGACTGGCAATTAGTTTCATATATGATATTATACATATTTCAATGCCATTCTCCCAAATCATCCAACCCTCTCCCTCTCCCAGAGTCCAAAAGACTGTTCTATACATCAGTGTCTCTTTGCTTCTGCACAACAAAGGAAACTATAAGCAAGGTGAAAAGACAGCCTTCAGAATGGGAGAAAATAATAGCAAATGAAGCAACTGACAAACAACTAATCTCAAAAATATACAAGCAATGCCTACAGTTCAATTCCAGAAAAATAAATGACCCAATCAAAAAATGGGCCAAAGAACTAAATAGATATTTCTCCAAAGAAGACATACAGATGGCTAACAAACCCATGAAAAGATGCTCAACATCACTCATTATCAGAGAAATGCAAATCAAAACCACCATGAGGTACCATTTCATGCCAGTCAGAATGGCTGCGATCCAAAAGTCTACAAGCAATAAATGCTGGAGAGGGTGTGGAGAAAAGGGAACCCTCTTACACTGTTGGTGGGAATGCAAACTAATTCAGCCACTATGGAGAACAGTATGGAGATTCCTCAAAAAACTGGGAATAGAACTGCCTTATGATCCAGCAATCCTACTGCTGGGCATACACAGTGAGAAAATCAGAATTGAAAGAGACATGTATACCCAAATGTTCATCACAGCACTGTTTATAATAGGCAGGACATGGAAGCAACCTAGATGTCCATCAGCAGATGAATGGATAAGAAAGCTGTGATACATACACACAATGGAGTATTACTCAGACAATACTTTAAAATTCTAATAGATATTTTCTTAGATTCCAGATAGAGAGTTAAAGAATTGATCAAAAGAAATTGAGAGTCATTATGTGAAGACAAGAGATGTATAAATGAGAAATACTCAGTCTCATATCTCTTGGAAACTTTCTCTGTGGGTGGAAGAGATCAGAAAAATCCCTGAATGTACTTAGTCTCAGATGTCTCTAGCAAATGATCAAGAATCAATAATCCCCCCAAAAGAAAACTTGTTAGTTAATTGTAGGTTTTCCAGTGGACCTTTATGCTTGTATGTAAACAATGGACAGAACAGTTATGGCCTGTGGAACTACTGAATGAGAGATCTGGAGAACAATAAAAAGTTCTCAAGAATTATCTCTATGAGGCAGGTGATTTCTTCTGTGATGAGAAAATAGATCTGTCATGAACATAGCCACCCTGCCATTAGTTAATCTCTACAGCATAACTCCAGGATCTATAAAATTATAATACGTATACATATGCACCACTATAAATATTTATTGATTTATTCACAGAATCTTTAGAAAACAGCCAAAAGAAAAAAGAGACATAGCATTTCTGGAAAGGAATATGAGAAGGAATTACAGTAGGCAGCTTCAGGATGTCACTGAAAGAAAATTTCATATCATTTTATTCAGGAGATTTAGCTGTGATATTTACAAACAAAAGGAAAAACCAAAGTTAGATGATGCTCAGATCAGATCAGTTGCTCAGTCATGTCCGACTCTTAGCGACCCCATGAATCACAGCACACCAGGCCTCCCAGTCCATCACCAACTCCTGGAATTCACTGATACTCACATCCATCGAGTCAGTGATGCCATCCAGCCATCTCATCCTCTGTCGTCCCCTTCACCTCCCGCCCCAAACCCTCCTAACATCAGAGTCTTCTCCAGTGAGTCAACTCTTCACATGAGGTAGCCAAAGTACTGGAGTTTCAGCTTTAGCATCATTCCTTCCAAAGTAATCCCAGGGCTGATCTCCTTCAAGAATGGACTGGTTGGATCTCCTTGCAGTCCAAGGGACTCTCAAGAGTCTTCTCCAACACCACAGTTCAAAAGCATCAATTCTTCAGAGCTCAGCCTTCTTCACAGTCCAACTCTCAACATCCATACATGACCACAGGAAAGACCATAGCCTTGACTAGACGAACCTTTGTTGGCAAAGTAATGTCTCTGCTTTTGAATACGCTATCTAGGTTGGTCATAACTTTCCTTCCAAGGAGCAAGCGTCTTTTAATTTCATGGCTGCAGTCACCATCTGCAGTGATTTTGGAGCCCAGAAAAATAAAGTCTGACACTGTCTCCAATGTTTCTCCATCTATTTCCCATGCAGTGATGGGACCAGATGCCATGATCTTCGTTTTCTGAATGTTGAGCTTCAAGCCAACCTTTTCACTCTCCACTTTCACTTGCATCAAGAGGTTTTTTAGCCCCTCTTCACTTTCTGCCATAAGAGTGGTGTCATCTGCATATCTGAGGTTATTGATATTTCTCCCGGCAATCTTGATTCCAACTTGTGTTTCTTCCAGTCCAGCATTTCTCATGATGTACTCTGCATACAAGTTAAATAAACATGGTGACAATATGCAGCCTTGACGTACTCCTTTTCCTATTTGGAACCAGTCTGTTGTTCCATGACCAGTTCTAACTGTTGCTTCCTGACCTACATACAGGTTTCTCAAGAGGCAGATCAGGTGGTCTGGTATTCCCATCTCTTTCAGAATTTTCCATAGGTTATTGTGATCCACACAGTCAAAGGCTTTGGCATAGTCAATAAAGCAGAAATAGATGTTTTTCTGGAACTCTCTTGCTTTTTCGATGATCCAGCGGATGTTGGCAATTTGATCTCTGGTTCCTCTGCCTTTTCTAAAACCAGCTTGAACATCAGGAAGTTCACGGTTCACATATTGCTGAAGCCTGGCTTGGAGAATTTTGAGCATTACTTTACTAGCGTGTGAGATGAGTGCAATTGTTTGGTAGTTTGAGCACTCCTTGGCATTGCCTTTCTTTGGGATTGGGATGAAAACTGACCTTTTCCAATCTTGAGGCCATTGCTGAGTTTTCCAAATTTGCTGGCATATTGAGTGCAGCACTTTCACAGCATCATCATTCAGAACTTGGAATAGCTCCACTGGAATTCCATCACCTCCACTAGCTTTGTTCATAGTGATGTTTTCTAAGGCCCATTTGACTTCACATTCCAAGATGTCTGGCTCTAGGTCAGTGATCACATCATCATGATTATCTAGGTCTTGAAGCTCTTTTTTGTACAGTTCTTCTGTGTATTCTTGCCACCTCTTCTTAATATCTTCTGCTTCTGTTAGGTCCACACCATCTCTGTCCTTTATCGTGCCCATCTTTGCATGAAATGTTCCTTTGGTATCTCTGATTTTCTTGAAGAGATCCCTAGTCTTTCCCATTCTGTTGTTTTCCTCTATTTCTTTGCATTGATCACTGAAGAAGGCTTTCTTATCTCTTCTTGCTATTCTTTGGAACTCTGCATTTAGATGTTTATATCTTTCCTTTTCTCCTTTGCTTTTCACTTCTCTTCTTTTCACAGCTATTTGTAAGGCCTCCCCAGACAGCCATTTTGCTTTTTTGCATTTCTTTTCCATGGGGATTGTCTTGATCCCTGTCTCCTGTACAATGTCATGAACCTCATTCCATAGTTCATCAGGCACTCCATCTATCAGATCTAGGCCCTTAAATCTATTTCTCACTTCCACTGTATAATCATAAGGGATTTGATTTAGGTCATACCTGAATGGTCTAGTAGTTTTCCCTACTTTCTTCAATTTCAGTCTGAATTTGGCAATAAGGAGTTCATGGTCTGAGCCACAGTCAGCTCCTGGTCTTGTTTTTGCTGATTGTATAGAGCTTCTCCATCTTTGGCTGCAAAGAATATAATCGATCTGATTTCGGTGTTGACCTTCTGGTGACGTCCATGTATAGAGTCTTCTCTTGTGTTGTTGGAAGAGGGTATTTGCTATGACCAGTGCATTTTCTTGGCAAAACTCTGTTAGTCTTTGCCCCACTTCATTCCGTATTCCAAGGCCAAATTTGCCTGTTACTCCAGGTGTTTCTTGACTTCCTACTTTTGCATTCCAGTCCCCTATAATGAAAAGGACATCTTTTTTGGGTGTTAGTTCTAAAAGGTCTTGTAGGTCTTCATACAACCTTTCAACTTCAGCTTCTTCGGCGTTACTGGTTGGGGCATAGATTTGGATTACTGTGACATTGAATGGTTTGCCGTGGAAACGAACAGATCATTCTGTCATTTTTGAGATTGCATCCAAGTACTGCATTTCGGACTCTTCTGTTGACCATGATGGCCACTCCATTTCTTCTGAGGGATTCCTGCCCACAGTAGTAGATATAATGGTCATCCGAGTTAAATTCACCCATTCCAGTCCATTTTAGTTCGCTAACTCCTAGAATGTCGACATTCACTCTTGCCATCTCTTGTTTGACCACTTCCTTAGGGAGGTCTTACCCTCTGACCCCATCCTAACTATCCTATCTCTTTATTTCTGCTATGCTAACTATACAGTCTATTTTGGTGAATGCTGTATGTGTTTTTTTTTTTTTTTAAAGTTTGATTCACTTCAACTAGTTCAAGTTGGCTGAAGAGAAGAACAGAAGTCACTCAGTCGTGTCTGACTCTGCGACCCCATGGACTGTAGCCCACCAGGCTGCTTGGTCCATGGGATTTTCCAGGCATGAATACTGGAGTGGGTTGTCATTTCCTTCTCCAGGGATCTTCCCAACCCAAGGATCAAACCCCAGTCTCCTGCATTGTAGGCAGGTGCTTTGGTTTTCAAATACTTTCTGTATCATTATTATTTTCTTGTCTAGTTGTCCTACTCATTATTGAGAGAAATGTGTTGATAGTCCCAGTGATGTTTGTACATTGTCCATTTGTCCTTTGATGTTTTCAACTTCTGCTTCATGAAGTTTGAGATTTTATTAGTTGCACACACACTTGTGACTCTTACCTATTCAAGATAGACTGCCAATTTAATCTTTATATAATATTTCACTTTTTCTCTTATAGTGCTTCTTGTCTTGGAGTCTGATTTATTTGATATGAACATAATTAAATCTGCTTCTAAAGCTTTGTGTTTGAATGATATATTTTACTAACTCTTTTAGTAAAAAGAGTTTAAAAACAGTCAATTTATCTTTTATTTTTAAAGTCTATTTCTTGAAAACAGGATATAGTTGGATGTTGTTATTTGTTAAGCATAACAATTTCTGCCTTTAGTTTGGAATGATTTTTCTGTTTTCGTGTAAAATAAGTGAATTAAAATATGGTTGGGTTCAAGTCTACAATTTTTTGCTTGTTTTCTATTTGTCTGAAATCTTCTGTTTTTGTTTTATTTCTCCTTTGCTGCCTTCTTTTGTATGAATTCTTTTTTTTTTTTTTTACTATTTCATTTTATCTCCTTTATTAACTTCTTAGATTGTGCCTTTTTTTGTTGTTGAAGTTGCTTTAGTGGTGAAAATACGTACTTTTAACTGATAGGAGTGCACCATCAAGGCATTTTATTCTAATTCAGAAACAATAAAAGAAAATTAAAGCAATATAATTCCACGTCCTTCTCTCTTCCTTGTGCTCTTGTTGTCATCTATAGATTGTATTTCAATATATGCCAAATACTACATATGCATTTTCCACACACATTTTTATTTTTTAAACAGTCAGTTGTTTTTAAACCAATTTATACATACATACATAAAACAGACAAATCTTTGATATATTTATCCACATATTAATACTTTTATATCTTGTTTGTTCTATATTTTCAGATTTCCCTTCAGCCTGAAAGGCTTGAACTTTTCCTGTAGAGCTTTTCTTGTGCAGATGAATTATTTTAAACATTTAAAAAATCTGAAAATGTCTTATTTTGCCTTAATTTTGAAGGTCATTTTCACTCAATATAATATTCTAAGCTGATAACTTTTTCCACACCTTAAATATGACATTTTATTGTCTTTTGGCTTTCATTGTTTCTGATAATAAATCACTCATTGTTATCATTATCACCCTATATTCTTTTCTCTGACTTCTTTCAAGCTTTTCTCTTTGTCTTTAGTTTTCATCAGTTAGATGTAAGTTGGCTACATTTGTTTTTATTTATCTAGATTTGGGTTTGGTGAATTTTTTAAAATTAGTAGTGTGAAGGAATGATGCTAAAGCTGAAACTCCAATATTTTGGCCACCTCATGCGAACAGTTGACTCATTGAAGAAGACTCTGATGCTGGGAGGGATTGAGGGCAGGAGGAGAAGGGGACGACAGAGGATGAGATGGCTGGATGGCATCACTGACTTGATGGGTGTGAGTCTGAGTGACCTCTGGGAGCTGGTGATGGACAGGGAGGCCTGGCGTGCTGCGGTTCATGGGGTCGCAAAGAGTCGGACACGACTGAGCGACTGATCTGATCTGATTCACCAATTTTGTATTATTCCAAGCCATTACTTCCTTGATAGCTCAGTTGGTAAAGAATCCACCTGCAATGCAGGAGACCACAGTTTGATTCCTGGATTGACTGGAAGAACTGACTCATTGGAAAAGACCCTTACCAGTTGGGAAAGATTGAAGGCAGGAGGAGAAGGGAACGACAGAAGATGAGATGGTTGGATGGCATCACTGACTCAATGGATGTGAGTTTGAGTAAGCTCTGGGAGTTGGTGATGGACAGGGAAGCCCGGTGTGCTGCAGTCCATGGTCACAGAGTCGGACACGACTGAGCAACTGAACTGACTGACTGAAACCATTATTATCTTTTCAAATAATCTAATTCTTTTTTTCTCTTGTCATGTTATAGGACTTCAGTTACTCATACGTTAGAGGAGTTGATTTATCTAGAGAACATGAATGCTCTGTGTTTTGTTTTCTGGTACTGAAATTTTTATACCTAATATTTACACTTCTCTGTATAATGCTCATCTCTTTGATGAAGTCCCCTCTATGTTCATAAATATTGTCTGCCTTCACCACTAAAACTTTAAACATATTTGTTACAGCTTATTAAAATCCTCATAATTCTCAGGAAAATGCAAATTAAATCATAATGAGATATCCTTTATGTACCAAATAGAAAGAATACTTTTTTCCAAAAGTTGACATTTCCGAGTGAAGAGGCTATAAAGGAAATAAATGCTCAAATTTGGAAATTTATTGGCAGTTTTTAATTAAAAATGAGTATACTCAATACCATTTACACCAGAAATTTCAATCCAAAGTACAGACCCAAAGAAATATTTGATTTTCCCCCTTGGCTATGCATGTGGCTTGCGGGGTCTTAGTTACACAACCAGAGTTAGAACTCAGGCCATGTAAAAACATAGATTAATCTTACAGACACAACATTGAGAGGCTTCTTTCAGAGGAAAAGGAAACTTGGTTCCAAAAGAGCGGAAGTTACTTTTACACTTTGTGCTCTTCTTAGCTTAGAAACTGTTGCTCAGAAGACTGCCACTTTGACAATCAACAGGTTTGTTTGTGCAGACCGAGACTACAGACAACAGCAGAATGGAGAGGTACAACTATGGCATGTGAATTAAAATAACTTTATTAAAGATAAAATTAATTAGAGGTAAAAAAAGGAATAATGATATTTAAATATTTGAATAGTAAGAGTGAGTATTTAGTTTCCTTCGGGTAACTTTTTTTCTGTTTTAATTTCCAAGATTGTTCATTTTGGGGAGAGTTCACTGGCATGTAAGGAAAATTATGCTGAGTAATCCTTCTAAAGCATGAACTGATCTCTTCCCCCAAGTCAGGGTAGATTTGGTAAGAAATCTTCTTAGAGTTTTGGGAAATGACCCAAATAATCAAGTGGATTTGTTCCTATTTACTAAGGAACTGTTGGAGAAGACTCTTGAGAGTCCCTTGGACTGCACGGAGATCCAACCAGTCCATTCTGAAGGAGATCTGCCCTGGCATTTCTTTGGAAGGAATGATGCTAAAGCTGAAGCTACAGTATTTTGGCCACCGAAGAGTTGACTCATTGGAGAAGACGCTGATGCTGGGAGGGATTGGGGGCAGGAGGAGAAGGGGACGACAGAGGATGAGATGGCTGGATGGCATCACTGACTCGATGGATGTGAGTCTGAGTGACCTCCGGGAGTTGGTGATGGACAGGGAGGCTTGGCGTGCTGTGATTCATGGGGTCGCAAAGAGTCGGACATGACTGAGCGACTCATCTGATCTGATCTGACTAAGGAACTGTATTTCTACATATTCGTAATTTGTAATCTCAAAAGAATTGCTAGTGGATTTAGGGGTAGTACAAATTCATTTCAGCAACATGACAACAGAGTACAGAAAGTTTGCTGATGTGCAACTTGCACAAACTTCAGTGAATTTATTATTATGCCAGTTCAGTAGCATAAAAGGTACAGAGAGATACTGTACTTGTTTCTAGGATCAACTTGATTACACACTTTCTGTTCACAATGTCTTATTTTGTCAAAGATAATTAAAAAATCCATTTTATACTATTTTATTCTAAGAATGCACACCGTAAGAAAGCATATACTAACTGTACTATATACTAAGAAAGCACAAGGAAAAATGTTTTGAATGACTGTTGTGAAGTATTTGTTTAGATTAAGTAGGATGTAAAAGTATTTTCTGAATACATTTTCAGCTTATATTTATCATAGGACACTTGGTCTTCAGAATATGTCCCTATATGGTAATTGCTATTCTTAGCAATTGTTCTTTTCAGGAAACATTAAAATCAGAATCCCTTCCTTCTTTTCTTTCTTCTTCCTGTCCTTGCTTCCTTCCTGCCATCCAAAAGGAGTAGTGAATAATATTCTTTGAGAGATGAATATTACAACTGGCCACAGACTAATTTTTGCATTAGTCGAATTCTGACTTTGGTGACTACATTTCTGTTTCATGGTCTTACTCCCCATTATGATTCCTTCTCAGTTTGGGAAGTTTTCTGCACTGTCCACATAACCACCCATGCATAGAGAATTCCATATGCTGTAGAAGGACCTTTCTTTCCATAAGAATGACTCTCATATTCATATCAAACAGATCATAATATGAATGGTGAATGATGTATATATGGAAACAGTATAAATTTTATCAGGACACTATGCTAATCCAAAGGGTTTAAGCTTTTACTTTTTTCCCTTACTGCCTGTCAAATAATTCTGCATATTTGTATTATGGATTTGACTAATCATAAAAAATGAATACTCCAGTATTCTTTCCAGGAGAATTCCATGGACAGGGGAGTCTGGCAGGCTACAGTCCATAGGGGTCACGGACAGTTGGGCACAATTGAGCAACTAAAACACACACACACACACATAAGAATGACCCAGAGGGATGGTATGGGAACGGAGGCGGGAGGAGGTTTCAGGATGGGGAACATGTGAATACCTGTGACGGATTCATGTTGATGTATGGCAAAACCAATACAATATTGTAAAGTAATTTACTTCCAGTTAAAATAAATAAATTTATATTAAAAGAAAGAAGAATGCTTAATCACTGAATATAATTTGGAAAAGTGGAACATAATTATATAATGAAAATCATTACTAATCTCAAACCCAATTATTTTTTGTAGTTTTCTCATTCTTTTGTAAGCATAATTTACATGTATTTTAGCAATATTAAAAAATATGGCATATTTTATATTATGCATATTTCATATACCAAGATATTGTGATAATGATGAATAGGCATTGCATGTATGTAATTAATTTTATTGACTATAACAATCTAATCAATAGATACATTATATTCAACATTTTGCTATTCTGAAACATTAAAGTTATTTTTTCTAGTTTTTTAAATCATGCAAATATACCAGCAATGCCTATCCTAGCATGTAAATATGTATGTGCATTGATTTTATATCTCAAGCGTTTTCTTAAGGAGAAGTTGACAAATGATATTATTAATATGATTTAAAATAACATTCCTTTATTCTTTTAAATTACTGGTGATGTTTAAAATTTTTCAGTATGAAATTTTTTGCATTTATATGCTAATCTTTTGAAATTGGACTTTATTTAGTATTAGTAATTATTTGCTATATGAACCTAATTTTAATAGGATTTTTAATAATTAGATCTCAGGATAGTAATTATGTATAAATTATGTCAAAATATTTTATTCTACCTTGTCTTTTTACTTCTTATTTTATTATTTCACTGTGCTAGCTGATAAACCAGCTCACTGTTCTTTCCAGGACACAATCCTGTTTTGCTTAATGTACTTTGCCATCTTTAAGTTCAGACAAGAGTATCCTTGAATCCAGGCATACAGATAATTAAAGATAACAGATTTCATATCTTTACTAGCTAATATCCAATGTGACAAATAAAATGTTATTAAGTGAATGTTTGTTCACACATTACAGGTTTATTCATGAATCCTGTGGCTGCATACAATAATATTTAAAAAACAGGGTTTTCTTGGAGGCAGAGACAAGGAGTCTGATGCTTATACTACCATTTACTGCCTGTGTAATTATAAGCCATTTACTACCTATGTAATCCAGGACTCACACCAGAGAGTTTGTATATTTTTCACAGCTTTTTCCACTTTGATACAGTGCATTTTGAGAATTTTTAATCCTTAGAAGTGTGGGTAAATGGAGGGAATAGTAAAAACATCCATGGAAAACACAAACTTTTAAAATATAAATATATATATATAGAGAGATATATATATATCAAAACTTTTTTGATATAAATATATACTACTTGGTAGAAATGTGTCCAACATAAGTAAAAAAAGGAAAAATTTAGTCCTACTTATGTTAACTTCTACTAACTATTTCTTGGCTAAATGTGATAATAAATTAATTCTATAAGGGATTGTCTTTGGTCCTTGGAATTTTATGTGTATTAACTTAATTACAATAAGCAGAAAGGAGACATACAGCAATTAAAAAGCAGGATTTATATTCTTTAACTGCCAGTGCCTATCAAAGATGGTAAATTTCATCTGCTATAATATAAATGCATTAAAATCAGCAAGAAAGTGAACTGAATTGAAAAAAATAAGTTAAAAAGTATATCGAGGGAATTAGACATTTAACGAAGCTCCAATGAAGTCTCGGTGTCTCTCCATCTTAACAGATCAGCACTTTCTTTTTGCAACGAATATTGTGTAATACCTCTTTACAATATTTACTTTTGTAATACCTCTACTTAGTTAGCTATGTGCTTACCAAATGAAAGTCATGGCTTAAAATATGGTTGTTAAAATATAGATATATTATCGTTAACTCTCATTCTTCTTGCCTAGGTAATAAAAGGAAATACACTAATGATTTTATTTGTTTCAGCATCCCCTACCCAGTTTCTCTATTACATGTAGGTTCATGAACCATCATTAAGTTCTAAGCAAAGGCTAATCAAGCTCCAAAATCTGCCTGTGGTGTTTCCAGCAAGTAGAGCCAGAGCAATGAGAAGATTCAATAACACTCTTCATCACTCTAAGGGCTTTGTTCTGGTGGGCTTCTCAGAATGCCCCAAACTAGAAATGGTTCTTTTTGTGGCCATCTCCGTTTTCTATGTAATGACTCTCCTTGGGAATCCGGCCATCATTATCTTGTCCTGCCTTGATCCTAGGCTCCACACCCCAATGTATTTCTTTCTGGCTAATCTCTGTTTTTTTGGACCTTTGCTATACTACCTCCACTGTCCCCCAGATGCTGGTCAACATACAGAGCCGCTGGAGAAATATTGGCTACAGAGGCTGCATAGCTCAACTATTCATCTTCCTTGGCTTAGGATCCACTGAATGAGTCCTTCTCTCAGTAATGGCCTTTGATCGTTATGTAGCTATCTGCCAGCCTCTGCATTACACAGTTCTCATGCATTCTCGGCTATGCCAACAACTGGCAGCGGTGGCTTGGGTAACAGGTTTTAGCAACTCTCTGGTGCAAACAGTGTTGACTTTCCTGTTACCTTGCTGTGGTCAATATCAGGTGGAGAATTTCTTCTGTGAAGTACCTGCCATGCTTCAATTATCATGTGTTGATACATGGATCAATGAAGTGGAGATGTATGCTGTGGTGGTCATATAAGTTATCCCAGTGGGATTAATCTTGTTCTCTTACATCAACATTGTTAGGTCTGTGGTAAGAATCCAGTCTTCTGAGGGTCAAAAGAAGGCCTTCAACACATGTGGGTCTCATCTGCTTGTGGTCGTTATGTTCTATGGCTCAGCCATTAGTGGTTATGCATATATGGCACCCAAGAGCAATTCTGCCAAGTTGAAGGGCAAGCTTCTTGCACTCTTCTATGGACTTGTAACTCAAATGCTCAACTCCCTCATCTACACCTTGAAGAATAACAATGTAAAGGAAGCAGTAAAGAAGCTGCTGAGCAAGGGTGGAAAATGGCTTAGGACAATATAGTCCTCTTACAATTCAAACGTGTGAGGAGGGGAGAGGGAGGAGGGTTAAGGATGGGGAACACGTGTATACTGGCGGCGGATACATCTTGATGTATAGTAAAAGCAATACAATATTGTAAAGTTAACCAAAATAAAAAATAGAAAAAAAAAATAATAATAATTCAAACACCACACTCTCAGAATGTCTTTACCAACTTTCATTATTCCTTTCACTCCCAAGTAACAGTGGCTGATTGTTACTGTTATCACTCAAGTATTTCATAGAAAGTCAAATGTTGATTATTCTCCTCTTGAAATAATGAAGCAGTTTAAAATGTGGATAATGAATATTTATAGGTTTTAATTAAATATTTCATTTTTACTCTGTCTTTTCTAATGAAGTTTAAAAATTAATATCCAAATATGATTTCTTATACATAGAATACTAAAACTGGTGATTAAGGAAGCCATCTTGAGACTTCTTTAAAAAGCAGAAAGATGACTACTTGAAATGACTAAATCATCCTACAAAATTAGGGGCATGTACCTAGGACCATCAAGAGGGCAATTCATTTCTTCTTTTCATATACTTTCTTCAAAATGCTGTCAGTGTAACTGTTGTATATGTAATATAATATAAATCAAATGAAAATGGAAGCTCCTCTGGGAGCCAAGTACATGCTGTGGTTCTCTACACTGTTCTGAAGAAAAGGGGCGTACCTACAGAAAGCTCTGTGCCTCTGACTGTTCGTCCACTTATCCTTTCCTGCTAGCAACCTCTCACAGAATATTTTTACCACTCTGCATGCCATTCTACAGAAGTTTTTCCTCATGGCACTCATCTCACACACTAGCAAAGTAATGCTCAAAATTCTCCAAGCCAGGCTTCAACAGTACGTGAATTCTGAGCTTCCAGATGTTCAAGCTGGATTTAGAAAAGGCAGAGGAACCAGAGATCAAATTGTCAACATGTTGGATCATTGAAAAAGCAAGAGAGTTCCAGAAAAACAGATACTTTTGCTTTATGGACTATGCCAAAGCCTTTGACTGTGTGGATCAAAAAAAACTGTAGAAAATTCTTCAAGAGATGGGAATATCAGACCACCTGACCTGCCTCTTGAGACATCTGTATGCAGGTCAAAAAGCAACAGTTAAAACTGGACATGGAGCAACAGACTGGTTTCAAATTGGGAAAAGAGTACGTCAAGGCTGTATATTGTCTCCCTGCTTATTTAACTTATAAGCAGAGTGTGCATCATGAGAAATGCTGGACTGGATGAAGCACAAGCTGGAATCAAGATTGCCGGGAGAAAAATCAATAACTTCAAATATGCAGATGACACCACCCTTATGGCAGAAAGTGGAGAGGAGCTAAAGAACCTCTTGATGAAAGTGAAAGAGGAGCGTGAAAAAGCTGGCTTAAAACTCAACATTCAGAAAATGAATATCTTGACATTATTTCATGGCAAATAGATGGGAAAACAATGGAAACAGGGACAGACTTTATTTTGAGGGGTTCCAAAATCACTGCAGATGGTGACTGTAGCCATGAAATTAAAAGATGCTTACTCCTTGGAAGGAAAGTTATAACCAACCTAGACAACATATTAAAAAGCAGAGACTTTACTTTGCCAACAAAGGTCCATCTAGTTAAAGCTTTGTTTTTTCCAGTAGTCATGTATGGATGTGAGAGTTGGATTATAAAGAAAGCTGAGTGCTGAAGTATTGATGCTTTTAAACTGTGGTGTTGGAGAAGACTCTTGAGAGTCCCTTGGACTGCAAGGAGATGCAACCAGTCCATCCTAAAGGAGATCAGTCCTGACTATTCATTGCAAGGACTGATGCTGAAACTGAAACTCCACTACTTTAGCCACTTGATGCAATTGACCCATTAGAAAAGACCCTGATGCTGGGAAAGATTGAAGGCAGAAGGAGAAGAGGACAACAGAGGATGAGATGGTTGGATGGCATCACCGACTCAATGGACATGAGTTTAAGTAAGCTCTGGGAGTTGGTGATGGACAGAGAAGCCTGGCATGCTGCAGTCTATGGGGTTGCAAAGAGTCGGACACGACTGAGAAATTGAACTGAACTGAACTTATGGGGAACATGTACATCTCTCAGTAATGGTGTTTTATCTAAAAACATCTTGTTGCCCAAACAGTATATATTTTATTCTTGGTGCTCAATCCTCTTTATCAGCATTGTAATAGCTATTCTCAGCAGGCCAAATGGAAAAACTATTTTTTCTTCGAGTTGAAATGAAGGAAATCATATAGCTTCCTTACACAGGTTTTATTTCCCTAACCCATGTTTTACAAATTCTGTGTTTTTATGTAATGACTACTGGATGTAAAAGCTTGTGCTGTACTGTGCTTAGTCATTCAGTCCTGTGCAACTCTGCGACCCCATGTACTATAGCGCACCAGGCTCCTCTGTTCATGGGGATTCTCCAGGCAAGAATTCTGTGTTGGGTTGCCATACCCTCCTCCAGGGGATCTTCCCAACCCAAGGACTGAATCCACGTTTCCCACATTGTGGGTGAATTCTTTACTGTCTGAGCCACCAGGAAAGCCCAAGAATACTGGGGTGGATAGCCTATCCCTTCTTCAGGGAATCTTCCCTACCCAGGAATTTTTACCAGCTGAACTACCAGGGAAGCCTGGATGAAAAGCCTACCTCTCAGCAACAGTGTCTGGGCTTGAAACAGTCTAGAGCCTCTTGCATGTACTCTGAAAATAGCCCAAAAGTTCCTACATGGATACATGGCACTATATATTAATCACATCTTTTCTTACCTTCTTATGTAAATTATGATGTTCACGTTGGGAACATAGGAGGAAAAGCAGACTGAGTGGATTTAACACAATGTACAAAAAAGCATCCACTCTCAAAGATTGTAATGCAATAGGTCATTTTATTAATGGTGATGCACACTTGTCCCTTCCAGATATGTTTCAGCAGTGGATATATAGTTTATTTCTCCTAAAGAGTATGGAAGTGAGTTGCTTGAAGATGTTATAAAATGCCCATCATCTTTTTTTCTCAGATTATTTTTTAAGAGTAGTTTTAGCTATAAGGGCTTCCCTTATGGTTCATCTGCTAAAGAATCAGCCTGTAATGTGGGAGACCTGGGTCAATTTCTGGGTTGGGAAGATCCCCTGGAGAAGGGAAATGCTACCCACTCTAGCACTCTGGCCTGGAGAATTCAGTGGACTGTATAGTCCATGGAGTCACAAAGAGTCTGACACAACAGAAACTTTCACTTTCACTTAGATTTACAGCAAGTTTAAGAAACAGGTTCAGAGATATTCCATATATCTGCCCCACCTCCCTCTCACCACCCCTTGCTCCCACCACTCCACAAAAAACACAAAGCCTCACAATCAACATCCCACATCAGAATGTTACATTCGTTTTAACTAATGAACCTATACTGATACATGATTATCTCTCAAAGTCCATGCTTTATATTAGGGTTCATTCTTGGTGTTGTACATTCTGAGTTTGAATACATTTCTAATGACATATGTCCACCATTGAAGTATCATACAGGATATTTTCACTGTCCTAAAAATCCTCCGTGCTCTGCCTATTCATCCTTCCTTCCACCCTAACTCTGGGCAAACACTAATCTTTTTGATCTCCATTGTTTGCCTTTTCAGTATATCATATAGTGAGAATCATTATAAACTGTAGCCTTTTCAGACTGGCCTCTTTCACTTAGTGATATGCATTTCAGTTTCTTCTATGGCTTTCCAATGCTTGATAGTTCATTACTTTGTAGCATTGAATAAGATCCCATTGCCTGGAAGTATCACAGTTCATTTATTTATTCACTTACTGAAGGATATCTTGGTTGCTTCCAAGTTTTGGCATTTACAAGTGGAGCTACTGTAAACATCCATGGGCAGGGTTTTGTGTGAACATAAAATTTCAACCCCTTTGCATAAATATCAAGGAGTATAATTTCTAGGTCACAGGATAATAGTACTGGAGTGGATTGCCATTTCCTTCTCCAAGAGATCTTCCCAACCCGGGGATCGAACCCAGGTCTCCCGCATCTTAGAGAGATGCTTTACCATCTGAGCCACCAGGGAAGTCCTAGATTTGTAAGAGACTGCCAAACTATCTTCCAAAGTGGGTATACCATTTTTCAATCCGACCAGCAATGAATGAGAGTTTCTTGTGCTCTACATGCTCACCAGCACTCACTAGCATTCAGTGTTGTCAATGTTCTGAATCTTGGCAGTACTTTTAGGTGTATAGTGGTATCCTATTGTTTTAATGTGCATAATTTGCATTTCCCTGATGACCTGATATGGAGCATCTTTTCATATGCTTATTTGCCATCCATGTATCTTCTCTGATGAGGTGGCAAACTATTTTCCCATTTTTAAAATTGAAATGTTTAATTACTGTTGAGTTGTAGTACTTCCTTATATATTTTATTTATTTTTTAAAATTTTACTTTATTTTTTAACTTTACAATATTGTATTGATTTTGTCATATATTGAAATGAATCTGCCACAAGTATACATGTGTTCCCCATCCTGAACCCTCCTCCCTCCTCCCTCTCCATACCACCCCTCTGGGTCATCCCAGTGCACCAGCCCCAGGCATCCGTTATCAGGCATCGTACCTGGACTGGCGACTCGTTTCAAATATGATATTATACATATTTCAATGCTATTCTCCCAAATCATCCCACCCTTTCCCTCTCCCAGAGTCCAAAAGACTGTTCTATATATCAGTGTCTCTTTTGCTGTCTCGTAAACAGGGTTATCGTTACCATTTTTCTAAATTCCATATATATGCGTTGCTGCTGCTGCTGCTGCTGCTAAGTCGCTTCAGTCATGTCTGACTCTGTGCGACCCCATAGACGGAAGCTCACCAGTCTCCCCTGTCCCTGGGATTCTCCAGGCAAGAATACTGGAGTGGGTTGCCATTTCCTTCTCCAATGCATGAAAGTGAAAAGTGAAAGTGAAGTCGCTCAGTCTTGTCGGACTCTTAGCGACCCCATGGACTGCAGCCCACCAGGATCCTCTGTCCATGGGATTTTCCAGGCAAAAGTACTGGGGTGGGGCGTTAGTATACTGTATTTGTGTTTTTCTTTCTGGCTACTTCACTCTGTATAATAGGCTCCAGTTCTGTCCACCTCTTTAGAACTGATTCAATGTATTCTTTTTAATGACTGAGTAATAATCCATTGTGTATATGTACCATGGCATTCTTATCCATTTATCTGCAGATGGACATCTAGGTTGCTTCCAAGTCCTGGTTATTGTAAACTGTGCTACTATGAACATTGGGGTACACGTGTCTCTTTCAATTCTGGTTTCCTCAGTGTGTATGCCCAGCAGTGGGATTGCTGAATCATAAGGCAGTGCTATTCTCAGTTTTTTGAGGTATCTCCATACGGTTCTCCATAGTGGCTATATCAGTTTGCATTTCCACCAACAGTGTAAGAGGGTTCCCCACGGCCGAGAGGAGCTACCCCACGACTGAGGTCAGGAAAGGCGGCGGTGAGGAGAGACCCCTCATCCAAGGTAAGGTGCAATGGCTGTGCTTTGCTGGAGCAGCTGGGAAGAGATACCCCACGCCCAAGGTAAGAGAAACCCAAGTAAGACGGTAGGTCTTGCAAGAGGGCATCAGAGGGCAAATACACTGAAACCATACTCACAGAAAACTAGTCAATCTAATCACACCAGGACCACAGCCTTGTCTAACTCAATGAAATAAAGTCATGCCTGTGGGGTAACCCAGGATGGGCGGGTCATGGTGGAGAGATCTGACAGGGTGCGGTCCGCTGGAGAAGGGAATGTCAAACCACTTCAGTATTCTTGCCTTGAGAACCTCATGAACAGTATGAAAAGACAAAATGATAGGATACTGAAAGAGAAACTCCCCAGGTCAGTAGGGGCTCAATATGCTACTGGAAATCAGTGAAGAAATAACAACAGAAAGAATGAAGGGATGGAACCAAAGCAGAAAGAATACCCAGTTGTAGATGTGTCTGGTGATAGAAGCAAAGTCCGATGCTGTAAAGAGCAATATTGCATAGGAACCTGGAATGTCAGGTCCATGAATCAAGGCAAATTGGAAGTGGTCAAACAAGAGATGGCAAGAGTGAATGTTGACATTCTAGGAATTAGCGAACTAAAATGGACTGGAATGGGTGAATTTAACTCAGAGGACCATTATATTTACTACTGTGGGCAGGAATCCCTCAGAAGAAATGGAGTGGCCATCATGGTCAACAAAAGAGTCCAAAATGCAGTACTTGGATGCAATCTCAAAAACGACAGAATGATGTCTGTTCGTTTCCAAGGCAAACCATTCAATGTCACAGTAATCCAAATCTATGCCCCAACCAGTAATGCTGAAGAAGCTGAAGTTGAATGGTTCTATGAAGACCTACAAGACCTTTTAGAACTAACACCCAAAAAAGATGTCCTTTTCATTATAGGAGACTGGAATGCAAAAGTAGGAAGTCAAGAAACACCTGGAGTAACAGGCAAATTTGGCCTTGGAATACGGAATGAAGCAGGGCAAAGACTAACAGAGTTTTGCCAAGAAAATGCACTGGTCATAACAAATACCCTCTTCCAACAACACAAGAGAAGACTCTATACATGGACATCACCAGATGGTCTACACCGAAATCAGATTGATTATATTCTTCGCAGCCAAAGATGGAGAAGCTCTATACAATCAGCAAAAACAAGACCAGGAGCTGACTGTGGCTCAGACCATGAACTCCTTATTGCCAAATTCAGACTGAAATTGAAGAAAGTAGGGAAAACCACTAGACCATTCAGGTATGAACTAAATCAAATCCCTTATGATTATACAGTGGAAGTGAGAAATAGATTTAAGGGCCTAGATCTGATAGATAGAGTACCTGATGAACTATGGAATGAGGTTCGTGACATTGTACAGGAGACAGGGATCAAGACCATCCCCATGGAAAAGAAATGCAAAAAAACAAAATGGCTGTGTGGGGAGGCCTTTCAAATAGCTGTGAAAAGAAGAGAAGTGAAAAGCAAAGGAGAAAAGGAAAGATATAAACATCTGAATGAAGAGTTCCAAAGAATAGCAAGAAGATTTAAGAAAGCCTTCTTCAGCGATGAATGCAAAGAAATAGAGGAAAACAACAGAATGGGAAAGACTAAGGATCTATTCAAGAAAATCAGAAATACCAAAGGAACATTTCATGCAAAGATGGGCTCGATAAAGGACAGAAATGGTATGGACCTAACGGAAGCAGAAGATATTAAGAAGAGGTGGCAAGAATACACAGAAGAACTGTACAAAAAAGAGCTTCACGACCCAGATAATCACGATGGTGTGATCACTGACCTAGAGCCAGACATCCTGGAATGTGAAGTCAAGTGGGCCTTAGAAAGCATCACTATGAACAAAGCTAGTGGAGGTGATGGAATTCCAGTGGAGCTATTCCAAATCCTGAAAGATGATGTGGTGAAAGTGCTTTACTCAATGTGCCAGCAAATTTGGAAAACTCAGCAGTGGCCACAAGATTGGAAAAGGTCAGTTTTCATCCCAATCCCAAAGAAAGGCAATGCCAAAGAGTGCTCAAACTACCGCACAATTGCACTCATCTCACACGCTAGTAAAGTAATGCTCAAAATTCTCCAAGCCAGGCTTCAGCAATATGTGAACCGTGAACTTCCTGATGTTCAAGCTGGATTTAGAAAAGGCAGAGGAACCAGAGATCAAATTGCCAACATCCGCTGGATCATGGAAAAAGGAAGAGAGTTCCAGAAAAACATCTATTTCTGCTTTATTGACTATGCCAAAGCCTTTGACTGTGTAGATCACAATAAACTGTGAAAAATTCTGAGAGAGATGGGAATACCAGACCACCTGATCTGCCTCTTGAGAAATCTGTATGCAGGTCAGGAAGCAACAGTTAGAACTGGTCATGGAACAACAGACTGGTTCCAAATAGGAAAAGGAGTACGTCAAGGCTGTATATTGTCACCATGTTTATTTAACATATATGCAGAGTTCATCATGAGAAATGCTGGACTGGAGGAAACACAAGTTGGAATCAAGATTGCTGGGAGAAATATCAATAACTTCAGATATGCAGATGATACCACCCTTATGGCAGAAAGTGAAGAGGAACTCAAAAGCCTCTTGAAAGCGAAAGTGGAGAGTGAAAAGGTTGGCTTAAAGCTCAACATTCAGAAAATGAAGATCATGGCATCTGGTCCCATCGCTACATGGTAGATGGAGAAACAGTGGAAACAGTGTCAGACTTTCTTTTTCTGGGCTCCAAAATCACTGCAGATGGTGACTGCAGCCATGAAATTAAAAGACGCTTACTCCTTGGAAGGAAAGTTATGACCAACCTAGATAGCATATTGAAAAGCAGAGACATCACTTTGCCAACAAAGGTTCGCCTAGTCAAGGCTATGGTCTTTCCTGTGGTCATGTATGGATGTGAGAGCTGGACTGTGAAGAAGGCTGAGTGCCAAAGAATTGATGCTTTTGAACTGTGGTGTTGGAGAAGACTCTTGAGAGTCTCTTGGACTGCAAGGAGATCCAACCAGTCGATTCTGAAGGAGATCAGCCCTGGGATTTCTTTGGAAGGAATGATGCTAAAGCTGAAACTCCAGTATTTTGGCCACCTCATGCGAAGAGTTGACTCATTGGAGAAGACTCTGATGCTGGGAGGGATTGAGGGCAGGAGGAGAAGGGGACGACAGAAGATGAGATGGCTGGATGGCATTACTGACTCGATGGATGTGAGTCTGAGTGACCTCCGAGAGCTGGTGATGGATAGGGAGGCCTGGCGTGCTGCAGTTCATGGGGTCGCAGAGTCAGACACGACTTAGTGACTGATCTGATCTGATCTGATCTCCAGCATTTATTGCTTGTGGACTTTTGGATCACAGCCATTCTGACTGGTGTGAAATGGTACCTCATAGTGGTTTTGATTTGCATTTCTCTGATAATGAGTGATGTGGAGCATCTTTTCATGTGTTTGTTAGCCATTTGTATGTCTTCTTTGGAGAAATGTCTGTTTAGTTCTTTGGCCCATTTTTGATTGGGTCATTTATTTTTCTGGAATTGAGCTGTAGGAGTTGCTTGTATATTTTTTAGATTAGTTGTTTGTCTGTTGCTTTATTTGCTATTATTTTCTCCCATTCTGAAGGCTGTCTTTTCACCTTGCTTATAGTTTCCTTTGTTGTGCAGAAGCTTTTAAGTTTAATTAGGTCCCATTTGTTTATTTTTTATTTTATTTCCATATTCTGGGAAGTGGGTGATAGAGGATCCTGCTGTGATACATGTTGGAGAGTGTTTTGTCTATGTTTTCCTCTAGGAGTCTTATGGTTTTTGGTCTTACATTTAGATCTTTAATCCATTTTGAGTTTATTTTTGTGTATGGTGTTAGAAAGTGTTCTAGTTTCTTTCTTTTGCAAACGTTTGAGCAGTTTTCCCAGCGCCATTTTTTAAAAAGATTGTCTTTAATCCATTGTATATTCTTGCCTCCTTTGTCAAAGATAAGGTGTCCATATGTGCGTGGATTTATCTCTGGGCTTTCTATTTTGTTCCATTGATCTATATTTCTGTGTTTGTGCCAGTACCATACTGTCTTGATGACTGTGGCTTTGTAGTAGAGCCTGAAGTCAGGCAGGTTGATTCTATCAGTTCCATACTTCTTTCTCAAGATAGCTTTGGCTATTCGAGGTTTTTTTCTATTTCCATACAAATGGAGAAATTATTTGTTCTAGCTCTGTGAAGAATACCGTTGGTAGCTTGATAGGGATTGCATTGAATCTATAAATTGCTTTGGGTAGTATACTCATTTTCACTATATGGATTCTACCAATCCATGAACATGGTATATTTCTCCATCTATTAGTGTCCTCTTTGATTTCTTTCACCAGTGTTTTATAGTTTTCTATATACAGGTCTTTAGTTTCTTTTTTTTTTTTTTTTCTTGTTTTTTTTTTTTTTTATTATTATTATTTTAATTTTTCTTAACTTTACAATATTGTATTACTTTTACTATACATCGAGATGGATCCGCCACCAGAATACACGTGCTCCCCATCCTGAACCCTCCTCCCTCCCCCCTCCCACACCATCCCTCCAGGTCATCCCAGTGCTCCAGTCCCAGGCATCTGTTATAGGGCATCGTACCTGGACTGACTCGTTTCAGATATGATATTATACATATTTCAATGCTATTCTCCCCAATCGTCCCACCCTCTCCCAGTCCCAGAGTCCAAAAGTCTGTTCTATACATCAGTGTCTCTTTTGCTGTCTCATAAGCAGGGTGATTGTTACCATCTTTCTAAATTCCATATATATGCGTTAGTATACTGTATTTGTGTTTTTCTTTCTGGCTTACTTCACTCTGTATAATAGGCTCCAGTTCCATCCACCTCATTAGAACTGATTCAAATGTATTCTTTTTAATGGCTGAGTAATACTCCATCGTGTATATGTACCACAGCTTGCTTATCCATTCATCTGTGGATGGGCATCTAGGTTGCTTCCACGTCCTGGCTATTGTAAACAGTGCTGCTATGAACATTGGGGTACACGTGCCTCTTTCAATTCTGGTTTTCTCAGTGATGGCTAACAAACACATGAAAAGATGCTCAACATCGCTCATTATCAGAGAAATGCAAATCAAAACCACTATGAGATACCATTACACGCCAGTCAGAATGGCTGCGATCCAAAAATCCACAAGCAATAAATGCTGGAGAGGGTGCGGAGAGAAGGGAACCCTCTTACACTGTTGGTGGGAATGCAAACTAGTACAGCCACTATGGAGAACAGTATGGAGATTCCTCAAAAAACTGGGAATAGAACTGCCTTATGACCCAGCAATCCCACTGCTGGGCATACACACTGAGAAAACCAGAATTGAAAGAGGTCTTTAGTTTCTTTAGGTAGATATATTCCTAAGTATTTTATTCTTTTCATTGCAATTGTGAGTGGAATTGTTTCCTTAATTTCTCTTTCTATTTTCTCATTATTAGTGTACAGGAATTAAAGGGATTTCTGTGTGTTAATTTTATATCTGCAACTTTACTATATTCATTGATTAGTTCTAGTAATTTTCTGGTGGACTCTTTAGGGTTTTCTATGTGGAGGATCATGCCATCTGCAAACAGTGAGAGTTTTACTCCTTCTTTTCCAATTTGGATTCCTTTTATTTCTTTTTCTGTTCTGATTGCTGTGGCCAAAACTTCCAAAACTATGTTGAATAGTAATGGTGAAAGTGGGCATCCTTGTCTTGTTCCTGACTTTAGAGGAAATGCTTTCAATTTTTCACCATTGAGGATAATGTTTGCTGTGGGTTTGTCATATATAGCTTTGATTATGTTGAGGTATGTTCCTTCTCTCTTGCTTTTTCCATCATCCAGCGGATGTTGGCAATTTGATCTCTGGTTCCTCTGCCTTTTCTAAAACCAGCTTGAACATCAGGAAGTTCACGGTTCACATATTGCTGAAGCCTGGCTTGGAGAATTTTGAGCATTACTTTACTAGCGTGTGAGATGAGTGCAACTGTTCGGTAGTTTGAGCACTCTTTGGCATTGCCCCTCTTTGGGATTGGGATGAAAACTGACCTTTTCCAATCTTGTGGCCACTGCTGAGTTTTCCAAATTTGCTGGCATATTGAGTGCAGCACTTTCACAGCATCATCATTCAGGACTTGGAATAGCTCCACTGGAATTCCATCACCTCCACTAGCTTTGTTCGTAGTGATGCTTTCTAAGGCCCATTTGACTTCACATTCCAAGATGTCTGGCTCTAGGTCAGTGATCACATCATCATGATTATCTAGGTCTTGAAGCTCTTTTTTATACAGTTCTTCTGTGTATTCTTGCCACCTCTTCTTAATATCTTCTGCTTCTGTTAGGTCCACACCATCTCTGTCCTTTATCGTGCCCATCTTTGCACGAAATGTTCCTTTGGTATCTCTGATTTTCTTGAAGAGATCCCTAGTCTTTCCCATTCTGTTGTTTTCCTCTATTTCTTTGCATTGACCACTGAAGAAGGCTTTCTTGTCTCTTCTTGCTATTCTTTGGAACTCTGCATTTAGATGTTTATATCTTTCCTTTTCTCCTTTGCTTTTCGCTTCTCTTCTTTTCACAGCTATTTGTATGGCCTCCCCAGACAGCCATTTTGCTTTTTTGCATTTCTTTTCCATGGGGATAGTCTTGATCCCTATCTCCTGTACAATGTCACGAACCTCATTCCATAGTTCATCAGGCACTCTATCTATCAGATCTAGGCCCTTAAATCTATTTCTCACTTCCACTGTATAATCATTAGGGATTTGATTTAGGTCATACCTAAATGGTCTAGTGGTTTTCCCTACTTTCTTCAATTTCAATCTGAATTTGGCAAGAAGACTGGTTCCAAATAGGAAAAGGAGTACGTCAAGGCTGCATATTGTCACCATATTTATTTAACTTATATGCAGAGTACATCATGAGAAATGCTGGACTGGAAGAAACACAAGTTGGAATCAAGATTGCCGGGAGAAATATCAATAACCTCAGATATGCAGATGACACGACTCTTATGGCAGAAAGTGAAGAGGGGCTAAAAAGCCTCTTGATGAAAGTGAAAGTGGAGAGTGAAAAGGTTGGCTTAAAGCTCAACATTCAGAAAACGAAGATCATGGCATCTGGTCCCATCACTGCATGGGAAATAGATGGGGAAACAGTGGAAACAGTGTCAGACTTTGTTTTTCTGGGCTCCAAAATCACTGCAGATGGTGACTGCAGCCATGAAATTAAAAGACGCTTACTCCTTGGAAGGAAAGTTATGACCAACCTAGATAGCATATTCAAAAGCAGAGACATTACTTTACCAACAAAGGTTCGCCTAGTCAAGGCTATGGTCTTTCCTGTGGTCATGTATGGATGTGAGAGCTGGACTGTGAAGAAGGCTGAGCGCCGAAGAATTGATGCTTTTGAACTGTGGTGTTGGAGAAGACTCTTGAGAGTCCCTTGGACTGCAAGAAGATCCAACCAGTCCATTCTGAAGGAGATCAATCCTGGGATTTCTTTGGAAGGAATGATGCTAAAGCTGAAACTCCAGTATTTTGGCCACATCATGCGAAGAGTTGACTCATTGGAGAAGACTCTGATGCTGGGAGGGATTGAGGGCAGGAGGAGAAGGGGACGACAGAGGATGAGATGGCTGGATGGCATCACTGACTCGATGGATGCGAGTCTGAGTGACCTCCAGGAGCTGGTGATGGACAGGGAGGCCTGGCGTGCTGCAGTTCATGGGGTCGCAAAGAGTCGGACACGACTGAGCGACTGATCTGATCTGATGTTCCTTCTATTCCTGCTTTCTGGAGAGTTTTTATCATAAATGGATGTTGAATTTTGTCAAAGGCTTTCTCTGCATCTATTGATATAATCATATGGTTTTTATTTTTCAATTTGTTAATATGGTATATTACATTGATTGATTTGGGGATATTGAAGAATCCTTGCATTCCTGGGATAAAGCCCACTTGGTCCTGGTGTATGATCTTTTTAATGTGTTGTTGGATTCTGATTGCTAGAATTTTGTTAAGGATTTTTGCATCTATGTTCATCAGTGATATTGGCCTGTAGTTTTCTTTTATTGTTGCATCTTTGTCAGGTTTTGGTATTAGGGTGATGGTGGCCTCATAGAATGAGTTTGGAAGTTTGCCTTCCTCTGCAATTTTCTGGAAGAATTTGAGTAGGATACGTGTTAGCTCTTCTCTAAATTTTTGGTAGAATTCAACTGTGAAGCCGTCTGGGCCTGGGCTTTTGTTTGCTGGAAGATTTCTGATTACAGTTTCAATTTCTGTGCTTGTGATGGGTCTGTTAAGATTTTCTATTTCTTCCTGGTTCAGCTTTGGAAAGTTGTACTTTTCTAAGAATTTGTCCATTTCTTCCACGTTGTTCATTTTATTGGCATATAATTGCTGACAGTAGTCTCTTATGATCCTTTGTATTTCTGTGTTGTCTCTGGTGATCTCTCCATTTCATTTCTAATTTTATGGATTTGATTTTTCTCCCTTTGTTTCTTGATGAGTCTGGCTAATGGTTTGTCAATTTTATTTACCCTTTCAAAGAACCAGCTTTTGGCTTTGTTGATTTTTGCTATGGTCTCTTTTGTTTCTTTTGCATTTATTTCTGCCCTAATTTTTAAGGTTTCTTCCTTCTACTAACCCTAGGGTCCTTCATTTCTTCCTTTTCTAGTTGCTTTAGGTGTAGAGTTAGGTTATTTATTTGACTTTTTTCTTGTTTCTTGAGATATGCCTGGATTGCTATGAACTTTCCCCTTAGGACTGCTTTTACAGTGTCCCACAGGTTTTGGGTTGTTGTGTTTTTTTTCATTTGTTTCTATGCGGATTTTGATTTCTTTTTTGATTTCTTCTGTGATTTGTTGGTTATTCAGCAGCGTGTTGTTCAGCCTCCATATGTTGGAATTTTTCATAGTTTTTCTCCTGTTATTGAGATCTAATCTTACTGCATTGTGGTCAGAAAAGATGCCTGGAATGATTTCAGTTTTTCTGAACTTACCAAGGCTATATTTATGGCCCAGGATGTGGTCTATCCTGGAGAAGGTTCCGTGTGCACTTGATAAAAATGTGAAATTCATTGTTTTGGGATGAAATGTCCTATAGAGATCAATTAGGTCTAACTGGTCTATTGTATCGTTTAAAGTTTGTGTTTCCTTGTTAATTTTCTGTTTAGTTGATCTATCCATAGGTGTAAGTGGGGTATTAAAGTCTCCCACTATTATTGTGTTATTGTTAATTTCTCCTTTCATACTTGTTAGCATTTGTCTTACATATTTAGTTGCTCCCGTGTTGGGTGCATATGTATTTATAACTGTTATATGTTCTTCTTGGATTGATCCTTTGATCATTATATAGTGACCTTCTTTGTCTCTTTTCACAGCCTTTGTTTTAAAGTCTATTTTATCTGATATGAGTATTGCTACTCTTGCTTTCTTTTGGTCCCTATTTGTATGAAAAATCTTTTTCTAGCCCTTCACTTTTAGTCTGCATGTGTCCCCTGTTTTGAGGTGGGTCTCTTGTAGACAGCATATGTAGGGGTCTTGTTTTTGTATCCATTCAGCCAGTTTCTGTCTTTTGGTTGGGGCATTCAGCCCATTTACATTTAAGGTAATTATTGATAAGTATGACCCATTCCCATTTACTTTATTGTTTTCGGTTCGAATTTATATACCCTTTTTGTGTTTCCTGTCTAGAGAATGTCTTTTAGTATTTGTTGGAGAGCTGGTTTGGTGGTGCTAAATTCTCTCAGCTCTTCCTTGTCTGTAAAGCTTTTGATTTCTCCTTCATGTTTGAATGAGATCCTTGCTGGGTACAATAATCTGGGCTGTAGGTTGTTTTCTTTCATCACTTTAAGTATGTCTTGCCATTCCCTCCTGGCTGAAGAGTTTCTATTGAAAGATCAGCTTTTATCCTTATGGGAATTCCCTTGTGTGTTATTTGTTGTTTTTCCCTTGCTGCTTTTAATATTTGTTCTTTGTGTTTGATCTTTGTTAATTTGATTAATATGTGTCTTGGGGTGTTTCGCCTTGGGTTTATCCTGTTTTGGACTCTCTGGGTTTCTTGGACTTGAGTGATTATTTCCTTTTCCATTTTAGGGAAGTTTTCAACTATTATCTCCTCAAGTATTTTCTCATGGTCTTTCTTTTTGTCTTCTTATTCTGGGACTCCTATGATTTAAATGTTGTAAGGTTTAATATTGTCCTGGAGTTCTCTGAGATTGTCCTCATTTCTTTTAATTCGTTTTTCTTTTTTCTCCTCTGATTCATTTACTTCTACCATTCTATCTTCTAATTCACTAATCCTATCTTCTGCCTCTGTTATTCTACTATTTGTTGCCTCCAGAGTGTTTTGGATCTCATTTATTGCATTATTCATTATCTATTGACTCTTTTTATTTCTTCTAGGTCCTTGTTAAACCTTTCTTGCATCTTCTCAATCCTTTTCTCCAGGCTATTTATCTGTGATTTCATTTTGATTTCAAGATTTTGGATTAATTTCACTATCATTATTCAGAATTCATTATCAGGTAGATTCGCTTTTTCTTCCTCTTTTGTTTGGTTTGGTGGGCATTTATCCTGTTCGTTTACCTGCTGGGTATTCTTCTGTCTCTTCATCTTGTTTAAATTGCTGAGTTTGGGTTGTCCTTACTGTATTCTGGCAATTTGTGGAGTTCTCTTTATTGTGGCATTGCCTCACTGTGTGTTGGTTTGTACAGGTGGCTTGTCAAGTTTTCTTGGTTAGGGAAGCTTGTGTCGATGTTCTGGTGGATGGAGCTGGATTTCTTGCCTCTGGAGTGCAATGGAGTGTTTAGTAATGAGTTATGAGATGTCTATGATTTGGGGGTGACTTTGGGTAGCCTGTATATTGGAGCTCAGGGCTGTGTTCCTGTGTTGCTGGAGAATTTGCTTGCTATGTCTTGCCATGGAACTTGTTGGCCCTTGTGTGGCGTTTGATTTCAGTGTAGGTATGGAGGCATTTGATGAGCTCCTGTCAATTAATGTTCCCTGGAGTCAGGGTTTGGACTTCAGTCTCCTGCTTCTAGTTATCGGTTTTATTTTTACAGTAGTCTCAAAACTTCTCCTTCTATACTGCACTCCACAACTGGACCACTCAGAGATGTTCACGGAGTTATACAGAGAAGAGAAGAGGAAGAAAGGAGACAGAGGTGGTCAGGAGGATAAAAGGAGGTAATGAATGGAGAGAGACAGATCCAGGCAGTAATCAGTTCCCTAAGTGTTTTCCTTTATTTGGAACACACAGAAATTCACAGAGTTGGATAGAGTAGAGAGGGGTTAGGGAGGAGATGCAGGTGACCTGGCGGAGAAAAGGAGAGTCCGGAGGTGGAGAGAACAGTCAAGCCAGTAATCTCACTCCCTAGTAAAAAGTGGGTACTGAAGATTAGGTTCTTAAAGGTACAGAATTGGTAACAGATACCTAAAAGCAAAAATTAAAAATCTAGTGTAGAGTTTGGAGTTTCAAAAATACAATGTTAAAGAAAAGAAGAAGGAAAAGAAAAAGAGAAAAAGAAAAAGAAAAAAAAAAGAGTCACAAAATGTATAAAGAAAATATAGGTACAAAATGATAACCAATATCAAAAAGCAAAAGTTAAAAATCTAGAGTAGAGTTTTGAGTTTCACCAATACAATGTTAAAGAAAAGAAGAAGAAAAAGAAAGATAGAAAGAAAGAAAGAAAAAAAAAAAACCAAAAACAAAAACAAATAAAGTCACAAAAATTATAAAGAAGATAGAGGCACAAATTGATTACAAATACCAGAAAGCATAAATTAAAGATATAGATTAGAGTTTGGAACTTCAGGAATACAATGTCAAAGAAAAGATGAAGAGATAGAAAGAGGGAGGAAAAAAAGAGTCACAAAAGTTATACAAAAAAAAATAGGTACAAAATTGATAACAATTACCAATAAGCTAAACTTAAAAATCTAGAGCAGAGTTTGGAGTTTCAAAAATACAATGTTAAAGAAAAGAAAAAAAAAAAAAAAAAAAGAAAAAAAGGGTCACAAAAGTTATAAAAAATATATATATGAAGTTTTTTTTTAAAGGGTCTTTTATTTATTATTTTTACAAAGTAATAGTAGGTTATAAAAGTGAAAATTAAAGGAGTACTAGAGGATAAAAAAATTTTTTTTTAAAAAAAAAAAGAAAGAAAAAA
Source organism: Tragelaphus eurycerus (assembly GCA_935064755.1). Classification (NCBI taxonomy): domain Eukaryota; kingdom Metazoa; phylum Chordata; class Mammalia; order Artiodactyla; family Bovidae; genus Tragelaphus; species Tragelaphus eurycerus. Next base: position 24,669,087 of record CAKXYN010000031.1, read on the forward strand.
AATGATGGTAAAAATAGTAAAAATATACGTAGGACTTTCTCTGATATTGTTGTGGGTATTGTGGGTTCAGTTCATTTTCGGCTAGTTCCTTGTTCCAGCTTAAATTTCTCAAGATGACTATGAAGAAGGCTGAGCGCCAAAGAATTGATGCTTTTGAACTGTGGTGTTGGAGAAGACTCTTGAGAGTCCCTTGGACTGCACGGAGATCCAACCAGTCCATTCTGAAGGAGATCAGCCCTGGGTGTTCTCTGGAAGGAATGATGCTAAAGCTGAAACTCCAGTATTTTGGCCACCTCATGCGAAGAGTTGACTCATTGGAGAAGACTCTGATGCTGGGAGGGATTGGGGGCAGGAGGAGAAGGGGACGACAGAGGATGAGATGGCTGGATGGCATTACTGACTCGATGGATCTGAGTCTGAGTGACCTCCGGGAGTTGATGATGGACAGGGAGGCCTGGCGTGCTGCAGTTCATGGGGTTGCAAAGAGTCGGAAACGACTGAGCAACTGATCTGATCTGATCTGATCAAAAAGCTAAAATTAAAAATATAGAGTAGAGTTTGGAATTTCAAAAATACAATGTTAAAGAAAAGAAGAAAAAAAAAACAAGGTCACAAAATTTATAAAAAAATATATATATATATGTATGAAGTTTACTTTTTAAAAAGAAAAATAGGGTGTTTGTTTGTTTGTTTGTTTTTGCAAAGTACTAGTAGGTTATAAAAGTGAAAATTTAAAAAGTAATAGAGGACTTAAACATTTTTTAAAAAATTTTAAAAATAAAGAATGATCATAAAAATAGTAAAAATATATCTAAGACTTTCTCTGGTGTTATTGTGGGTATTGTGGTATCAGTTCATTTTTGGCTAGTTCCTTGGTCTGGCTTATATTTCTCAAGATCTATAGGCCCCTTCCTATGCAGTCGGTACTAACCACAGGGTTTTAATCTATTGCCTGTACTTCCAAAGCGGTTCCCTCTGTTATAGCTTCTTCTGTTTGCTGGTGTCTTCAGTGTCTGATTTCTGCCCTGACACAAAGGGGATGGTGGTAGACACTTTTTTTTTTTGGCTCACCTGTTCAGTTGCACTGTGGGGATGGAGGGACGCTGCAAACAAATAACGCTGGCATGTCCCAGTAGTTTTGGGCTCTGTCTCTTGGTCACACATGTTACTTATGATTTTGGACATAGTTTAATTCCATTTAAACTAATTTAAAATTTAATTCCATTTAAGCCAACAATCATTGGTTCTTCAAAATTTTGCTAGCTATTGTTAGGCATAAGTAGTGATTTTCTCTTATAAGACATTTATAGCTACACTTTATCATATTAATAATGTTCCCCTCTAATGCTAGTATGCCAAATGTTATTATGTTTTTATGGTATCATGAATGGATGTTGAATTTTATCAAGGAACTTTTCTGCACCTATTGAAATGATCCTATGGTTTTTCCCCCTTTTTATTAATACAGTATATTCCATTGATTGACCTTTCAACATTAACACAACTTTGAATTCTTGGAATAAAATCCTCTTGGTCATAATCTATTCTCCTTTTGATATATTTTAGATTCAAATGCTAATAATTTGCTTAGAATTTTTCATTATGTTCATGAGTGAGAGATAGATCTATAATTTTCCCCTTCAAACAAAGTGGGAAGACTTGGGAATCTTGATATGAAGATTTATTATTAATAATAAATGTCTTATGGGCACAAGAATAGACAAGAAAAATAATTAAGCAGAATGGAGAATCCAGAAAGAGACCCACATGACTTTAGACACTAGATTTATAACGAACTTGATTCTGAAAGAAGAGAGGAAACTGATTTTTAAATAGTGCTTTGCCAATTGCATATTCATAAAAAATAAATATTGGCATTTCTCTAACAAAGATTATTTTAGAGAATATAAATGTAGATTTTAGAGACTATAAATGTGAATGGCAAACATCAAACCATCTGGAAAGTAACACTGATCAATATGTTTATGATTTGGGGGTTGGAAAGAAAAGTTTTTTCTTTTTTAAAATAATGCATAAATAGCACTAATATAAGGAAGTCATTGATAAATCAGATTTCATTAGCAACTTTTTAAAACACAAGATAGCATTAAGAAAGTGAAATGTCAAACCATGGTGCAGGATAATATGTTTATAAAACTTACTACAGCAAAAGTTAGACCAGAAAATAAAAATATCCACAAATCCAGAAGAAAAAGCAGATAATCTAACATAAAAATGTCCTAAAATCTTGAATAGGCGCTTCACAAAAATTAATTCTTAAATGACCAATCAACATACAAAAAAGATGCTCAACTACTTTAGCCATCATGGAAGTGCAAGTTAAACTCACAATTTAATACTACTATAAGATTCCCAAAATACCTAAACTGAGACAGACTAATACTTCCAAGTGTTATTAAAAATGTGACCAGAAGGAATTCTCATATATGGCTGATGGGAGTCTACAATGGTTCCTCCAACTGAAAATTGTTAGGCAGTCCACCTACTGAAGCTTAATATGTGCATTCCATACTACTTAGAAATTCCAATACTAGATACACTCATCAAAATATTTAAATTAAAACATTCATACAAGCAGTACTGATAATAAAACCAAATAGAAATGGTCAAATATTTAGTAGCTAAATAATCAATAAATTGTGCTATATTCATAATATAGAGTACTATACGGCAATGAAAGCAAAATACTTCTACATGCAATATTCTGGATGAATCTTACAAACAAGTGAAATGAAAAGATTACGTATGGCACTATTCAATCTATGCAAAGTTCATAAACAAGTAAAACAAACTTTGTTTTTAGACATCTGGGTAGTGATTATATATGAGTAAGAAAATTAATGAATGGAATAGGAATAAGGGGGCCTTGGAGAGTGGGTAATGTTCAAGTTTCATATCTGGCAAATGGCCGCATGTGTTTTTATTTTCTTTTTGTGATTAATCAAGTTGACAGTCATGTTGAGTGTTTTCTTCTTTATGTCAAGATTGTATAACTAGAAATGTATGCTAACATTCTTACAAGGAGAAATACATAGAGGAATTTTTAATGACAAAATTATTAAGCAGTCTAACATTTCAAAAGAATAAACTTATGTAATGGTAATACATATATGTTTTCCATACATAATTACATATCACATTTAAAGACTTTAAAATTGTTCGAAAATGATGCAACTTGATTCAATTTTATTTTATCATGTAGCCAATAATAAAAGCCATTAATTAGATTCAGAAAATATTTTTGAACTTGGAGTTACAATTTGAACAAAAAAACTTCTAAAAAGTCAATCCATAATTTAAAGCAAAATGATAAATGATCTTAGAAATATAAGTTTCTTTTGCTTTAGGTTGATATAGCATGTAGCTTACCTTTGTAAATCAGCCATAACACCATGGCATTTTTAAAAAATTATATTTTAATTAATTATCTCCCCTTCATGAAGAAAAGAAATACTGATTTGTTTACTTAAAAATTATTTATAAAAATTTACAATATTCAGATCAGATCAGATCAGTCACTCAGTCGTGTCCGACTCTTTACGACCACATGAACTGCAGCATGCCAGGCCTCCCTATCCATCACCAGCTCTCGGAGGTCACCCAGACTCACATTCAGCGAGTCAGTGATGCCATCCAGCCATCTCATCCTCTGTCGTCCCCTTCTCCTCCTGCCCTCAATCCCTCCCAGCATCAGAGTCTTCTCCAATGAGTCAACTCTTCGCATGAGGTGGCCAAAATACTGGAGTTTCAGCTTTAGCATCATTCCTTCCAAAGAAATCCCAGGGCTGATCTCCTTCAGAATGGACTGGTTGGATCTCCGTGCAGTCCAAGGGACTCTCAAGAGTCTTCTCCAACACCACAGTTCAAAAGCATCAATTCTTTGGCGCTCAGCCTTCTTCACAGTCCAGCTTTCACATCCATACATGACCACAGGAAAGACCATAGCCTTGACTAGGCGAACCTTTGTTGGCAAAGTGATGTCTCTGCTTTTGAATATGCTATCTAGGTTGGTCATAACTTTCCTTCCAAGGAGTAAGCGTCTTTTAATTTCATGGCTGCAGTCACCATCTGCAGTGATTTTGGAGCCCAGAAAAAGAAAGTCTGACACTGTTTCCACTGTTTCTCCATCTATTTCCCATGTAGTGATGGGACCAGATGCCATGATCTTCGTTTTCTGAATGTTGAGCTTTAAGCCAAACTTTTCACTCTCCACCTTCACTTTCATCAAGAGGCTTTTTAGTTCCTCTTCACTTTCTGCCATAAGGGTGGTATCATCTGCATATCTGAGGTTATTGATATTTCTCCCGGCAATCTTGATTCCAGCTTGTGTTTCCTCCAGTCCAGCATTTCTCATGATGTACTCCGCATATAAGTTAAATAAACATGGTGACAATATACAGCCTTGACATACTCCTTTTCCTATTTGGAAGCAGTCTGTTGTTCCATGACCAGTTCTAACTGTTGCTTCCTGACCTGCATACAGATTTCTCAAGAGGCAGATCGAGTGGTCTGGTATTCCCATCTCTCTCAGAATTTTTCACAGTTTATTGTGATCTACACAGTCAAAGGCTTTGGCATAGTCAATAAAGCAGAAATAGATGTTTTTCTGGAACTCTCTTGCTTTTTCCATGATCCAGCGGATGTTGGCAATTTGATCTCTGGTTCCTCTGCCTTTTCTAAATCCAGCTTGAACATCAGGAAGTTCACAGTTCACATATTGCTGAAGCCTGGCTTGGAGAATTTTGAGCATTACTTTACTAGCGTGTGAGATGAGTGCAATTGTGCGGTAGTTTGAGCACTCTTTGGCATTGCCTTTCTTTGGGATTGGGATGAAAACTGACCTTTTCCAATCTTGTGGCCACTGCTGAGTTTTCCAAATTTGCTGGCATATTGAGTACAGCACTTTCACCGCATCATCTTTCAGGATTTGGAATAGCTCCACTGGAATTCCATCACCTCCACTAGCTTTGTTCGTAGTGATGCTTTCTAAGGCCCACTTGACTTCACATTCCAGGATGTCTGGCTCTAGGTCAGTGATCACACCATCGTGATTATCTGGGTCGTGAAGCTCTTTTTTGTACAGTTCTTCTGTGTATTCTTGCCACCTCTTCTTAATATCTTCTGCTTCCGTTAGGTCCATACCATTTCTGTCCTTTATCGAGCCCATCTTTGCATGAAATGTTCCTTTGGTATTTCTGATTTTCTTGAATAGATCCTTAGTCTTTCCCATTCTGTTGTTTTCCTCTATTTCTTTGCATTGATCGCTGAAGAAGGCTTTCTTATCTCTTCTTGCTATTCTTTGGAACTCTGCATTCAGATGTTTATATCTTTCCTTTTCTCCTTTGCTTTTCGCTTCTCTTCTTTTCGCAGCTATTTGCAAGGCCTCCCCAGACAGCCATTTTGCTTTTTTGCATTTCTTTTCCATGGGGATGGTCTTGATCCCTGTCTCCTGTACAGTGTCACGAACCTCATTCCATAGTTCATCAGGCACTCTATCTATCAGATCTAGGCCCTTAAATCTATTTCTCACTTCCACTGTATAATCATAAGGGATTTGATTTAGGTCATACCTGAATGGTCTAGTGGTTTTCCCTACTTTCTTCAATTTAAGTCTGAATTTGGCAATAAGGAGTTCATGGTCCGAGCCACAGTCAGCTCCTGGTCTTGTTTTTGCTGATTGGATAGAGCTTCTCCATCTTTGGCTGCAAAGAGTATAATCGATCTTATTTCGGTGTTGACCATCTGGTGATGTCCATGTATAGAGTGCTCTCTTGTGTTGTTGGAAGAGGGTATTGGTTATGACCAGTGCATTTTCTCGGCATCAATTCATAAATATTAGATAAGTAAATGTAGTAGAAAATGATTTAAAGTAGAAACAGAGCACTGCTACATAGTAAAGAAAAAAGAAATAAAGACATATAATTAAATATCATTAGATCTCTCAAGAGGCCTCATTAGTGAGAAAACTTAGTAGTATTATGACTCCCTTTTGAATTTGACAAGACATTCTCTTTTCTCAGAATCCATGCCCTTCAATAATGGCATTGGTTTCCCTTAGTTTTCCTTTTAAAAGGCTAACTTGTTTATGGTTTTGAGAATATTAAATCTTGATTGATACTGCTGTAGGTAACCCTCATTTTTCTGAATCATTTTGTATGATTTGCAATGGCATAACTTTTTTCTCTCTGCTTTACTCAACCTATTTAGAGAGTTTTGAAAGAACACTCATTTCAAATAATCTAATCATTTGAAAGTTTTGGCAAACCAATCAAAGAAATCCAAATGTGAGAAGTTAGGGATTCAGTTTCCTTTTAGTTTGCTGCTGTTGCTAAGTCACTTCAGACGTGTCCAACTCTGTGTAACCCCATAGATGGCAGCCTACCAGGCTCCACTGTCCCTGGGATTCTCCAGGCAAGAACACTGGAGTGGGTTGCCATTCCCTTCTCCAATGCATGAAAGTGAAAAGTGAAAGTGAAGAGGCTCAGTGGTATCTGACGCTCAGCGACCCCATGGACTGCAGCCTTCCTACATCCATGGGATTTTCCAGGCAAGAGTACCAGAGTGGGGTGCCATTGCTTCCTCAGATCCCTTTAGTTTAAGGCTTTTAATTATGAACCTTTACTAAAGCCAAAAATACAAGAGACTCAGGAGACCCAGGTTCAATTCCTAGGTCAGGAAGAATCCTGTAGTATGAAATGGCACCTACATCAGTATTCTTAGCTGGAGAATTCCATGGGCAGAGGAGGCTGGTGGGCTGTAGTCCATGGGGCTGCAAAGAATCAGACATGACTGAGCACATTACACACAAAGCCAAAAATACATGTAAGAGAGGGTGGCATATCAAGATATACAAACTCCATTTTTGCAGACACTGACAATTACTGAACTGAAAATGAATATATATTTAAAAAATCAGAGTGCTGGGAGGAGGAAAAAAGGTTCTAACTGCTAAGAAATCAGAACACTCATACTGGGGCAAACACAAAACACACAGAGAGGAATCCTTCAAATGTCAGAAAGACAAAGGACTAAAAACCTCTCAACCCTATATCTCTCCCATGTCAGGAAATACAACTGCTAGAAATACTGGTACCCTGAGACACACACACACTCACTCACTCATGAAATGAAATGAATTAGATTTAAATGCTCTGTCACTTTTCACATGGCAAGGACTGGATCCTATAATCTGTCACTGGATAGAATTCATTTAATCATCTAAATGCAAAATGAAAACTCAAAATCCACATTGCTGGCACCAGTGTGGACACAATTTCTATGGACAATCAAAGTGTCAAGGAAAAGCTAACCTGACAAAGACTCAAATTAGACTGTAAGAGTGAGAAACAAACAAACAAAAAACTTAACAGCAGACTTAAACAGAATGGCCAAGGGATGGTGTGTTGCAGAGTCAAGGAGTTCAGTGCAGATGAGGTGGATTCTCAAGTTAAAGGCTTCTACTGGTCCAAGGATGGGATCCAGATGGGCAATACTGCACCAGACCACCAGAAATAAACTGCTAAAGAGTAGTAGTTGTAGTAGTAGTAGTAGTAAAACTACTAGGTTTAAAAACACCTAGCTCATGAGTATCACACAGTTTATTTATACAAAGGACCTACCAATAGATTGATTTCATTTAACAAGGCAAAGCCAAGACTTACCTAAGAGAAAGGGCAGAGAGGGAAGAAAATTAGCCACAGAGATTTTGGAAATAGTCAAAATTTGTAATTTATTGACTGACAGATAACAAAGATGTCTGTTTAGACAGTTTATCCTCTAGTACTTAAGGAAGGAAATGAAAGAAAGTTATTTCAGGCTTATGGATTCTCTAGAAAGTCTTGCAGGTTTGGTTTTGCAGCATATATGTGAAGCTGTCTCCAGATAAGGCCATCTGGTACATCTTCCCTTCAGCACCTCAACCTTAGTCAGGCCATATCTATACTTTTACCTCATCAGAGTTTCTCACTCTGCTCTGCTCTACCTTTCTGTACCAGCCTCTTTAAAGCCCCCTTTACATCTTTGTTTCTCAGAGTGTAAATGAGAGGGTTAAGGGTGGGAGTTACAACGGTATACAAAAGGGTTATGAACTTTCCTTGACTGTGGGCATAAGAGCTGTTGGGCTGGATATAGACAGCTGTGGTGGTTCCATAGAAGAGAGTTACTACCAAGAGGTGGGACCCACAAGTGCCAAGGGCTTTTTGCCAGGCTTGAGCTGACCTGATCCTCATTACTGCTTGAGCAATGCATCCATATGAGATCAAGATAAGTGTCAGAGGGAGGAGGATAAGCACCAAGGAAGCCATAAAGAGCTGGACCTCATTGGCATGAATGTTTACACAGGCCAACTTGACCATGGCAGGCACTTCACAGAGGAAGTGGTAAATCCTGCGGTTCCCACAGCGGGGCAGCCGAAGGGTGATGGTGCCCTGAATTAGGGTGTTGCCCACTCCACTCAACCATGCCATTCCTACCAGAGACTGGCAAAGTCGTGAGTGCATAACTGTGGCATAATGGAGTGGTCGACAAACAGCAGCATAGCGATCAAATGCCATGACAGCGAGGAGAACAGCTTCAGTGGATCCCAGTGCCAGGGATACATAGAGTTGAATGGCACAGCCTGTGGGACTGATTGTCTTGTATGGACCACGGAGGTTCCGTAGCAGTTGGGGAGCGATGCTGGTGGTAAAGCAGAGGTCAACAAAGGAGAGATGGGTAAGAAAATAATACATGGGTGTGTGGAGCATGGGATCCAGATAAGAGATCAAGATGATTGCTGTGTTGCCAACCAGTGTCAGGAGATAGGAGATTAACACAACCACAAAGAGGATCTTCTCAAGCTGCGGGTGGTTGGAGAAGCCCACCAGTATGAAATCCCCTGCCAAAGTCTCATTAATTGTGGTCATCACCCTGCTCTTGAAAACGAGAGAGGCACATGTGAAAATATAGAAGTCAGATAGTGAGAAACAGTTAAGATCAGAAATACAGTTGGGAGAAACTGATCCTGAATGTGAGACAAGAGGGGTATGCCATTTGGGGGAAGAGAGAGAACCGTTTGTCTCTAGGAGGAAATTAAAAGTGTGCGAGAGCTTATAGAAAACTATTAAACATATGATGACATAAAGTGGCCCATATAAAAAAATGATTAATCATTAATTATTGCTCCAAAGTGTTTCATTTTTCCTTATAAATCTACCCTCATTCCCCAGTAACATCCTGTAAGCTTGTAAGTTAAAGAAAATGAGGAGATATTATCCCATCAAAAAGCATCTTTGTAGACATTCTATCAGTTGTCAATAATAAAAAGAGCAATAAGAATATTTTTTGAAAACAATTATATAATTATTTCCATACTCTACAGTAACACATGCAATTCTCAAAGTCATGCTAAGGGTAATGTGAAAAACCTAATCATCATAGAGTTTTAATTAGTTATTAGATACCGTCTATACAAATAGTTTTCTCTCAATATTTTTTCATAATGAAAAAAATGGGTAGTCTAGTTTAAAGGTGTTACAGGGTCTTCAGAGAGAAGCATTGTTGTAAGTTGCAAGTAAATATTTAGCTCCTCATTAAAAACATTTTGTTTTTTATCAGATATTTTATTTTTATATTAATTAAAGGATCCAAAGCTTCTCAAAATGTTCATTTATTTCATAAAACTTTTTGGAATATTATGAATTTTTCTTTATATAACTTTGTATTATATAGTATCAGAATATCAAGTCTGTTTGATTCCTTTGTGATATGTCACTAACTTCATAACACTTTCATTTCATAGTAACTGCTAACTCGCTGCTGAAGAATTTGATGATAAGAGACAAAAACCATTTTTGGAAAGGAGATAAAGATGCAGTACATTTTTAAAATGACAGCCTTTTTTGGCAATGAAGTAGAAAGCGAATAAGAGCTTACTAGTGGATAAGAGGAAGTAGCTTGGTAAGGCTTTAAATCGAAAAGGCACTGAGGAGCTGAGAAATATCTGAGAAATATCCCTGAATAAGGAACATGATGGGCGAAGTGTCTTATGGTTAGACTGCAATAGTAAGCAAACAAAATAATCAAGAGAAATGTTTGAGATTCATATTTATCCAAAGCACCTTAAAGGTTATCCTTTGAGGGATTTATAAACAGTTCAAGGGGTAACGAATGTCAGGAGGGAGTCAATAATTGACATGTTCTTTTTGTTCCTTTGCTAAGTCATGTCCAATTCTTCATAACCTCATGAACTGCAAAATGCCAGGCATTCCTGTTCATCACTATCTCCCGGAGCTTGCTCAAACTCATGTCCATTGAGTTGGTGATGTCATCCAACTATCTCATCCTCTGTCACCCACTTCTCCTCTTGCCTTCAATCTTTCCCAGCATCAGAGTCTTTTCCAATGAGTTGACTCTTTGTATCAGGTGGCCAAAGTGTTGGAGCTTCAGCATCAGTCCTTCCAGTGAATATTTGAAGTTGATTTCCTTTAGGATTGATGGGTTTGATCTCCTTGCTGTCCAAGGGACTCTCAAGAATCTTCTGCAGCACTGCAATTCAAAAGCATCAATTCTTTTGTGCTCATGTTGTTTGTGTTTAAAAAACAGCTGGCCTCAGATTGCAGAATGGATTGACAGGTAGTGAATGAACAGGGGAACTGGTTAGGAGGCTGTTGCAATACTTCAGGAAACAGATGGCTTGGTGGTAGCAGGGAAGATTTATATTTTTAGACAGACTCTACAGACTAAGTCTAGACAAACTTGAGACTCTGGATGCAGAAAGGGAGAAGGAAATGTCAATAATGGATCACAGGTTTATTTCTTGAAAATTTGCATGTCATCTACAGAGAAGCATAAAAGCTGAAAAATTTTTGTAGAGAAAATTCTAGATATACATATCTGTGTTGATGATTTTTAAAAAGTTGAATGGGTAAGAATGTCAAGCATGATTCAATTCTACTTTTGATTCTTTGTCACACATCTTCTTCCTAAGTCATCCAGTTTGGACATACCTCAGTTCAGTTCAGTTGCTCAGTCATGTCTGACTCTTTGCGATCCCATGGACTGCAGCATGCCAAGCCTCCCTGTCCATCACCAACTCCCAGAGCTTATTCAAACTCATGTCCATTGTGTCAGTGATGCCATCCAACCATCTCATCCTTTGTTGCTCCCTTCTCCTTCTACCTTCAGTCTTTCCCAGCATCAGGGTCTTTTCAAGTGAGTCGATTCTTCACATCAGGTGGCCAAAATATTGGAGTGTCAGCTTCAGCACCAGTTCTTCTAATGAATATTCAGGGTTGATTTCCTTTAAGATGGACTGGTTGGATCTCCTTGCAGTCTAAAGGACTCTCAAGAGTCTTCTCCAACACCACAGTTCAAAAGCATCAATTTTTGGTGCTCAGCTTTCTTTATAGTCCAACTCTCACATCCATACATGACTACTGGAAAAACCATACCTTTGACTAGATGGGCCTTTGTTGGTAAAGTAATGTCTCTACTTTTTAATATGCTGTCTAGGTTGGTCATAACTTTTCTTCCAAGGAGCAAGCATCTTTTAATTTCATGGCTACAGTCACCATTTGCAGTGATTTTGGAGCCCCCCAAAATAAAGTCTCCATTACTTCCCCATCTAATTGTCATGAAGTGATGGGACCAGATGCCATGATCTTCATTTTCTGAATGTTGAGCTTTAAGCAAACTCTTTTACTCTCCTCTTTAACTTTCATCCAGAGGCTCTTTAGTTCTGCTATAATTGGAAACTGGCAGTACTTTCCCTGACAAAAGAAATTTTCACTTTGCAATATTCTATCAATTGTATTCATCATTTGGATAACATAGCTACCCAAATTTAAGTTTGAATGTGATGATACAATCCTGCATTTTAACCAATATATTCTTATTTCATTTAATTTTCTAAGAAGACTTAATTGATATCATCCTAGATGGCAACACATTCTAGATGGTCTCATATCTTTTGTTTTGTATTCTTCATTACCTTCCTGTACATGATTGTCAGAATCATACAACAATGGGATATTTATCAAGATACAACTTCTATTTCTTAAAATGTAAAATTGACTTTAAGGCTCTGTGCAATTTCAGTTTCCCCTTCTGCTTTCAGAATTATGCCCCATCATTTAGAACTTGTTCTGGCCAAATCAATCTCTCTGTTTCCATAAGGTTATAATATACTGAAACTGCTTGCTAACTCCAAGTCTCCTCCTTTGAATGTCTTTGAATTCACTTCTTTCACTCTTGACAAACTCTACTTACCTGTTAATATTCATCTGTATATCAACATCTTCTAAGATGCACTCACATCCTTACTGTACAATACACTTGTCTTCTGAAATCCTGAATTACTTTGTAATACTGTGTCAATATGCATAAGGACTTTTTTCATTAAGCATGCCAAGTGTTATAAAATGGAAAGTAACCTCTTAATGGGCTAAGATTTCTATCTTAAATATCTTTTGTATTATCCTTAGCATACAGGTCTTTTTAAAAATAGTCAAAGCCAAATAAATATGTTTTGAATAAACTAATAACTTTGCTAATTCTACTAAACCACTCTTCCCCTGAACTAGCAAAAGACATGTCTCAAACATGTTTAAACATAAAGCAACATAGCTACATATAATAATGTAGATACTTGAAAAACCAAGTATCTATTTCAAAAGACCTACGTTATTCAACTGCTGCACCAACTCCCCCCATTATTTAGTCAGTGAATTTTAATGTCATCAACAGCAATATCAGAAGACTCATTTTTAAAAATGTAAAGCTCTGTAAAATACTTCCCAGAAATGTTAGGGGGTTTTCTTAGATAGATTGAGAAAATCTCCAAGTATTTCTTCTGATACAGTGATGATGCCCATATATATTTAACGCACTCATTAACCCAGTGCCATTCATGCAACTTGTCCCTAGGAAAATAGAATACATGAGCATCACAGTTTATTGCCTCCCACATTTTAAACTGCATAGATTTAAATATGAATGGAGTCTCTTCAATCCTCTATCACTTTTGAAAAAATAAAATGATTCCAAGACTAAGGGGAGGAAAAACACACACATACAAACATAACATAAACATACATATATGTATGAATAGAAATGTATGACTTTATCAGAAGAGTTCATATCTTCAATACCTTAACAAACTGTATAAATGGAAATAATTTAAGAAAGCTAAGAGTGAGAAAGAAATTCTTCCAAATGTAGAGAAAGCACACTCTTTATTTTCTGTTTCTGCCTTTACCCATCCTGAATGTACATTCTTCAAAATTAAAGGACGTGTACAAACAGCTTACTTCAAATTGAACTCCCTTCTAAAATAGTAAGTTTAAAATGAAGTTCAGAAATGAAAACACGTTATAGACAATGGACATGAAAGCTGGGAGAATTATTATTGGTCAGGATGGCTTGAGGAAGACACATGAGTGATTGTAGAAAGTAATTATTATTTTGTCTTTATATAGATAACTTTTAGAATATGTAAGTAAGCAAGAGAAAATATGTGGTTCTCATTATTTCCTCACCTCTGAAAATTTTGGCCTTCACTCTTCTAACTAGTTAAATAAGCCAGGAAAGTGATGCTTATGCATGAGCTTTCCAAACCACAGAGTTCTAACTATATATCTCTAAATCCAAGACCAAGCTGAGGTGGTAGTGTTTATTTCTGGAGCCAGAATAAACTAAAGTTTTTTACTATAGGAGGAATTGATATCAAGTCTGGAATGGAACCTTAGAGACTCTATATTCCTAATAGGACAATTAACACCAAGCTCAATAGTGACCAAGAACAAAGGTCTCATAGGAAAACTATATGGAAAGAATTACTTCTGATCACACAGATCTTCAGTCTTGAAGACGTATAGACTCCAATGTACATGCTAAAATAAGATCTTAGAAAAGTGAAAATGAAGTTCTCACTCTCAGCACAGTGTATGTATCTTCCCAACCTAGGGGGCAAACTCATATCTCCCACATTGCATGTAGACGCTTTACTGTCTGAGTCACTAGGGAAGCCCAGTGTATGTATAGAGGCATGATTTCCATGCAGTTATCACCATTACTTTCATGTTTAAATAATCACTATATAATCATCAAGACCTCAGAAGTGGAATACATGTATATGTGCCACAAATTGAAGCATGCCTATAGGACAGGAGACTCCAATAGAAGACTTGGTAGTAACACATTTACTTTGGCCAGCATTTCCAAAACTTTTCAAAAGTTTCTCTGGTCAAATAAGTTTGAGAAACTCAGTATATACACTCCTTAGAAATCCACAAAGTACACTGGTATGGTAAAGGCAATGCCTGTTTTCATTAGACTTCTTCTAGAATATCCCCAAATTATTGGTCCACAAAACATTTTATTGAGTAATGCTGTGAACATCTTGTGTAAAGAGGATAGTGGAACAAGTTTTCAGGGACATCTAAACACTTTACAACGAACATGGATTTTATGGAGAGTAATTGTAAAATGTGAGAGTTGGACTATAAAGAAAGCTGAGCATCAAAGAATTGATGTTTTTGAACTGTGGTGTTGGACAAGACTCTTGAGAGTCCCTTGGACTGCAAGGAGATCCAACCAGTCCATCCTAAAGGAGATCAGTCCTGGGTGTTCATTGGAAGGACTGATGCTAAAGCTGAAACTCCAATACTTTGGCCACCTCATGAGAAGAGTTGACTCATTGGAAAAGACCCTGATGCTGGGAAGATGAGGGCAGGAGGAGAAGGGGATGACAGAGGATGAGATGGACATGGGTGGACATGTCCACTGACTCGATGGACATGGATTTGAGTGGATTCTAGGAGTTGGTGATGGACAGGGAGGCCTGGTGTGCTGCAGTTCATGGGGTCGCAAACAGTCAGACAAGACTGAGAGACTGAATTGAACTGAACTGAATTATAAAATGTTTAAAGTTAGACAGAGGAGGATAAAGGGAACTTTTACCTACTTATGACTCTGAGAGGATCCTGAAATTGGCTCCAGTTTATTACGTTTTACAAAAAACAAGCTAATAGAAGACATTACATACAAATATGTGAAATTGCTATTTATATGCTAAGTCACTTCAGTTGTGTCCGACTTTGTGTGACCCCATAGACGGCAGCCCACCAGGCTCCCCCGTCCCTGGGATTCTCCAGGCAAGAACACTGGAGTGAGTTGCCATTTCCTTTTCCAATGCATGAAAGTGAAAAGTGAAAGGGAAGTCGCTCAGTCATGTCCAACCCTTAGCAACCCCACAGACTGCAGCCTACCAGGCTCCTCCATCCGTGGGATTTTCCAGGCAAGAGTACTGGAGTGGGGTGCCATTGCCTTCTTTATATATATATTAAAAATAAGGGCATTACTATATGCAGATGAAATTGTTAATAATCCTTCGTGAACAGATTAACTGGTAGATCCAAAATAGCCAAAATTATAAATTATTTAAAAACTTAAAAGAGCATGAGAGATAGGAAATAATAAATAAAAACATATAAAATTCTAATATCTTCTCACAGTTTGTAGAAAAAAATGTGTTTAAAAGTGATCATTACAGTTTGAGGGTAAAGGAAAACATGCACAAAGAACTAAAGCATATCAAAAAAATAATGTGTAAACAGAATGTGAAATCATCAAATTGGTGAAATAGACGTTTTCTACCATCTTTCCCCCAATAACGGTATTTTTGAGACTTTCTTTATGGAACTCGAGGAATCCAGAGATTCTGAGGACGGAGGCATTGACAAAGGTAAAAGAACAGTTTCACTTTACTTGTGTCCCCTTTCCCCCATGGTGGCCCAGTTCCTGCGAAGAGAGATATTCTTGGCCTGTGATTTCTCCCATGGGGAAAAGTGAGACAAGGGAGTGAGTGCCCAGCTTCCTGGGCAGTGTGGGATGCTGCCACAGAGACCCACTTCTTTTAGAATACTGAGGGCTGTAGCATGGCTAAGCTAAGCTAAGTTAAATCACTTCAGTTGTGTCTGACTCTGTGCGACCCCATAGATGGCAGCCCACCAGGCTCCCCTGTCCCTGGGATTCTCCAGGCAAGAACACTGGAGTGGGTTGCCATTTCCTTCTCCAAAGCATGAAAGGGAAAAGTGAAAGTGAAGTAGCTCAGTTGTGTCTGACTCTTCACAACCCCATGGACTGCAGCCTACCAGGCTCCTCCATCAATGGGATTTTCCAGGCAAGAGTACTGGAGTGGGGTGCCACTGGGTAGGAAAAGGCTGGGAAAACAGCAGCCAGGGCTCTTGGAGTGCATCAAAGAGACAGGGATCCTACTAACCAAGTTCTGGATCCCCTTAGGAAGCTTGGCCTTGAGTCACTGAGGATGCCTTATCTGAAGATCCCTCAAAGGGTCCATGGGTATTCCAGAGGCTCTGCATGCCTCACCCACACACTTCTCTAGCCAGTGGCCAGCTTTTTGTATGCACTGGAGGCAAGCCTTTGCAGATGGCTGCAGAGTTTGTGCAGAAACCTGATCCAACTCTGTGACTGGGAGAAAACACACGAACTTGAGCATTCAGCACTGTCCTAGGGAAAGTAAACAGAAGACTATTGGTACCAAGCCAGGCTTTTCAGGGTAAAGAGAAGGCACACAAACTTAAAATTTTTCTCCGCAAAGGAGACATTTGTCCTTATTGTGTGAGCTGCTCTGTGAGTCAGCCATCACACTGAATTCCAGGCAATAGATGGATTGTTGTTTAGTCGCTGGGTCGTGTGCGACTCTTTGTGACCACGTGGACTGTAGCCTGCCAGGCTCCTCTGTCTATGGGATTTCCAAAGTAAGAACACTAAAGTCCATTGCCACTTCCTCCTCCAGGGGATCTTCCTGAACCTAGAATCGAACCCATTTCCTTTTTATTGGCGGGTGGATTTTTTACCACTGAGCCCCACCAGGGAAGTCCTTGAGCATCTCACTCTCTTTCTGTACACAATGATTGAAATTAAACTGTCTTTGTATGTACATAAATCTGACCTCTACTATATGGATCTCAGGGTCTCCAGACAAAGGTCAGCATAGAATAAATCCTGAAAACAGTAGAAGTGTAATGAAAAAAATCAGATATTACCTGGTTTGGCATTATTCTAAGTGACAGGCACAGAGAAGAGAATTTGACTGCAGTTGCTTGTATTCTTACCTCCAGTGAGACCTATGTATTTATTTCTATGTCATTAGCATTTATTTCTAGACAGAGTATCATTATTTGTCAGTTTAAATATTGAAAAACACTCACAGACCATAACTACTTCTGATATTGTATTTTCTTAACTGACCCTGAATTTTGTGAACATTTAGGTGGCATTTTGATGTACGTGTGTATTTTCGCTTTTATCTTTTTATCATGGAAAATGAATAGACAAACATGAACTGGAGACAAAGATGATAAACAGGGGGGCTACTAATGGATAGTGACATCAAATTCTACAAGAGGGAATGTGTTTTATTGTTCAATCGATCAGTCACGTCTGACTTTTTGTGACCCCATGGACTGCAGCATTCCAGGCTTACCTGTCCTTCACCATCTCCCTGAGCTTGTTCAAACTCATGTCCACTGAGTCAGTGATGCCATCCAACCATCTCATCCTCTGTTGTCCACTTCTCCTCCTGCCTCAATCTTTCCCAGCATCAGGATCTTTTCTAATGAGTCAACTCTTTGCATCAGGTGGCCAAAGTATTGGAGCTTCAGCATCAGTCCTTCCAAAGAATACTCAGGATTTATTTCTTTAGGATTGACTGGTTGGATCTCCTTGCAGTCCAAGGGACTCTCAAGAGTTTTATCCAACACCACATTTCAGAAGCATCAGTTCTTTGAGTTCAGCCTTCTCTATGCTCCAACTCTCACATCCATACATGATGACTGGAAAAACCATAGCTTTGACTATATGGAACTTTATTGGTAAAGTAATGTCTCTGCTTTTGAATATGCTGTCTAGATTTGTCATAGCTTTTCTTCCAAGGGGCAAGCATTTTTTAATTTCATGCGGCAGTCACCATCTGCAGTGATTTTGGAGCCCAAGAAAATAAAATCTGTCACTGTTTCCATTGTTTCCCCATCTATTTGCCATGAAGTGATGGGACCACATGCCATGATCTTTGTGTTTTGCATGTTGATTTTTAAGCCAACTTTTTCATTCTCCTCTTTCACCCTCATCAGGAGGCTCTTTAGTTCCTCTTCAACTTCTGCCATAAGGGTGGTTTCATCTGCATATCTGATATTTCTGCATATTGACATTTCTCCTGGCAAACTTGATTCCCAGCTTGTGCTTCATCCAGCCCAGCATTTCTCATGATTTATTCTGCAAGTAAGTTAATTAAGCAGGGTGACAATATACAGCCTTGACGTACTCCTTTCCCAATTTTGAACTAGTCCACTGTTTCATGTCCGGTTCTAACTGTTGCTTCTTTACCTGCATACAGAAAGATAAGAGAGAGTGTATATGAAGTAAATTTATCATGACAGTGTGCTTGTATTATATATAGGTACTGCTCTAGCTAACACTTATTAAGTACATTGCCATCTTTCAAGTGCTTTTAAGGGAATTAACCCATGTACTCTTCACTGCAACCCAAATAGGGAGGTATTATTATCACATCTTTTTACATATGGGAAAATTGAGAAACAGATATTAAAGAAAATTTTAATTTTGAACCTAGTTTAGATGATTGTACTAGGAGCTGAACCCAGATAGAATATATCCAGAATACCCATTTCTATGCTATTCAGTATGGATTTGAATGTGTGTGCTTCTATGAGTGTAGGTGGGTTCACGTATATGTAAAAATACACATTTTATACATACTCTTTGGTGAATGCCCCCAGTACATTTGCTGTTCATAATAATTTGGAGCCTCAAAAAGCATACTATTGTGTTTTTTTTTGTATTATGGCATCAAACGTTAATGAGGAATAGGCAATAATGTGTTATGAACAAATATATAAGCATAAGCTGAGATGATGCTAATAAACAGATAAGAGTCCAGAGGAATGGCGGTAAAGCCTCTTCATTCTTCTGCCATTTTTATGGAAAAAATTGTTCAGAATTTAGGTTGATAACATTTCAGAAGAACAAGCTAAGCTGTGGTACGTCCACAAAAAGAACAAGGAATATTTTCTCAGGGATTGATAATGATGATCAGATTGAGAGAAAAATAGCTATAACATTTGAGATATTTGAGGAAGAGAGATTTATCCATAATTAACTTCAGAAAACAGAATATGTGCCAATGGGCAGAATATATGGACAGCCAGAGTAAAGCTTAGCATTCATAAAATTCTTCACTCTGTGTCTGTGTCTGGGACTATGCTCAGGAAGACATGAACAGTTAATTGTCCTTGGGGTAGTGTAAGTGTTCAAATAGCAGTTATAGAGTGGTGGAAACACAGAGTGGAAGGGGCATGCAAGTGACTATTATGGGGGTAAGGGAGAGGAGTTGTTGGGAAGAAAGTTCAAGAGAGGAGATGAAGCTATGCTAGACTTGAACACAGGCTACTTAGTAGATGGACAAATGAGGAGGCAAATGTCAAGCCCCTTACCCCCAGGAAAATAAACACAAAGAAAAGGAAATACATGCAATACTGGGCATAACTGTCATTTTTATTATTTTTTTAAAATGTGATGTCTATTTGAAATAATAAGAATTTAAATTATTTGGATAATCATATTGTTTATTAGAAATTTGGCTGCCCTAAACCATAAATGAAATAATTTATTTTGAATATTACTACAATAATAATTATTGGGATTCCCTGGTGGCTCAGACAGTAAAGAATCTGCCTGCAAAGCAGGAGACCTGGGTTCAATCCCTGGTTGGGAAGATCCTCTGGAGAAGGGAAAGGCTACCCACTCCAGTATCCTTTCCTGGAGAATTCCATAGACAGAGGAGCCTGACAAGCTACAGTCCATAGGGCTGCAAATTAATACTAACCAGTTTGTCTTATGAATAGAGAAATACAGTTTACAGAGATAACACTTACGTTTACGTTATCAAAGTCTTCTGACTTCATCATGTTTTTCTTCTCTAATATGGTTGAATATTTTTTGACCATTCCACTTAACTTTGTATTATATTCAGCTAGAGTTTCTGATCTTTGTTAAAAGATTCATTAGGATTAGCTTCTATTAAGTATATTCAAAGCCACACTTATAAAAGAATCACATGTTGCAAGTATGCCTAACCAGGCTCTAGAATTAAAGCCAGTAAGAATCTAGATTATACTGATGCAGAGATGCGAAAGGCAAAGGAGAAAAAGAAGATATACTCATTTGGATGCAGAGTTCCAAAGAATAGCAAGGAGAGATAAGAAAGCCTTCAGCAGAAATCAATGCAAAGAAAAAGAGGAAAACAATAGAATGGGAAAGACTAGAGATCTCTTCAAGAAAATACCAAGGCAACATTACATGCAAAGATGGGCTCAATAAAGGACAGAAAAGGTAGGGACCTGACAGAAGCACAAGATATTAAGAACATATGGCAATAATACACAGAAGAACTGTACAAAAAGGATCTTCATGACCCAGATAATCACGAAGGTGTGACCACTCAACTAGAGTCAGATATCCTGGAATGTGAAGTCAAGTGGGCCTTAGGATGCATCACTATGAACAAATCTAATGAAGGTGATGGAATTCCAGTTGAGCTATTTCAAATCCTAAAAGATGATGTTGTGAAAGTGCTGCACTCAATATGTCAGGAAAATTGGAAAACTCAGCAGTGGCCACAGGACTGGAAAAGGTCAGTTTTCATACAAATCCCAAAGAAAGGCAATACCAAAGAATGCTCAAACTACCACACAATTGCACTCATCTCACACACTAGTAAAGTAATGCTCAAAATTCTCCAAGCCAAACTTCAGCAGTATGTGAACTATGAAATTCCATATGTTCAAGCTGGTTTTAGAAAAGGCAGAGAAACCAGAGATCAAATGGCCAACATCCGCTGGATCATCGAAAAAGCAAGAGAGTTCCAGAAAAACATCTATTTCTGCTTTATTGACTATGCCAAAGCCTTTGACTGTGAGGATCACAATAAACTGTGGAAAATTCTGAAAGAGATGGAAATACCAGATCACCTGGTCTGCCTCTTGAGAAACCTGTTTGCAGGCCAAGAAGCAACAGTTAGAACTGGACATGGAACAACAGATTTGCTCCAAACAGGAAAAGGAGTACATCAAGGCTGTATATTGTCACCCTGCTTATTTAACTTCTATGCAGAGTACATCATGAGAAATGCTGGGCTGGAGGAAGCACAAGCTGGAATCAAGATTGCCAGGAGAAATACCAATAACCTCAGGTATGCAGACGACACCACCCTTACAGCAGAAAGTGAAGAAAAACTAAAGAGCCTCTTGATGAAAGTGAAAGAGGAGAGTCAAAAAGTTGGCTTAAAGCTCAACATTTAGAAACGAAGATCATGGCATCTGGTCCCTGCACTTCATGGCAAATAGATGGGGAAACACAGGAAACAGTGACAGACTTTATTTTTCTGGGCTCCAAAATCTCTGCAGATGGTGACTTCAGCCATGAAATTAACAGACACTTGCTTCTTGGAAGAGAAGCTATGACAAACCTAGAGAGTGTATTAAAAAGCAGAGACATTACTTTGCCAAGAAAGGTCCATCTAGTCAAAGCTATTGTTTTTCCAGTGGTCATGTATGGATGTGAGAGTTGGACTATAAAGAAAGCTGAGCACACAAGAATTGATTCTTTTGAACTGTGGTGTTGGAGAATACTTCTGAGATTCCCTTGGACTGCAAGGAGATCCAATCAGTGCAACCTAAAGGAAATCAACTCAGAATATTCATTGGAAGGACTGATGTTAAAGCTAAAATTCCAATCCTTTGGCCCCCTGATGTGAAGAACTGACTCAGTTCTATGATGACCCTGATGCTGGGAAAGATTGAATGTGGGAGGAGAAGGGGATGACAGAGAATGAAATGGCTGGATGGCATCACCGACTCAATGGACATGAGTTTGAGTAAACTCTGGGTGTTGGTGATGGACAGGACTGGCATGCTGCAGGCCATGGAGTTGCAAGGAGTTGGACACGACTGTGCAACTGAGCTGAACTGAACTGACTGAAGGATCTTGATAATATTTTATAAATAAATAACCACTGTGAATATATGGGAAAAAGTCAATATTTTAAAGATGTTATTGGAACAACTAAAAATGTTATATTCAATATGAGGAAAAACAATTGTGTATTTTCTACAAAAGTATATTACCTATAAAAGTGAATAACATATCGGAGACAAAAGACATTTTTTGTAAAGATATCTCTTTACTTTGTCAAATTAAATATTCCCATTTAATGACAACACTTAAAGCTGTATTTGCATATGTACTTAGAGTCCAGATATAAAGCTAAATAATTGATCAAAAGAGATTGAGAGGTATTTTGTGCTGACAAGACATGCATGAAAGAGCAATACTCACCTCATAGCTCATAGCCCTTAGAAGCTTTCCCTGTGGGTAGAGGAGATCTTCAAAACCCCAGGTGTACTTAATCCCAGATTCCTCTAGTGAATGAACTGGAGTCAACAATCCTCCAAATAAGAAAAACTTTAGGTAGCTGTGGCTCTTTCAGTGAACCTTTTCATTTCATATAAACTGTGCACAGAACACATATGGCCTAGGAACTATTGAGTGGGAGACCTGGAGAGCGATAGGAGGGTCTCAGGTAAACCCCCACATCTGCAGCTATGATGTGAGCTCTACCAGGATGAGGCAGAAGATTTCTTCTGTGATGAGAAAACAGATCTGTCATAACAGTATCATTATCATTAGTGAGTATCTGTCACTAGTTAATCACTAGAGCAGTAACTCCAGACTTATGAAAGCATAATACAATACATGTGCACATAATATAAATATTTATTTAATCATAGAATCTTTACAAAATAGAGATACAACATTTCTGAGAAGAGAATAAGAAGAATTTAGAATTGGTAACTTCAAGATGTCATTGAAAGAAAATTTCAAACCATTTTATTCAGGAAATTTAGCTGTGATCCTCATAAGTGAAAGGAAAAACCAGAAGTAGATGATGTTAAAAGTTCCCAGCATCTGGAGGACTGTATGAGGATGGCTCACGTTTCTCCTTAGCTTGAATCTCTTTCCACTAACCTTCTTAGTGCCCACTTAACTTCTTTATTTCTCAAGGTGTAGATCAAAGGATTAAGTGAGGGTGTCACTACAGTGTAGAAGAGGGTGAGGAATTTGCTGTAATTCCGTGTGTATTTGCTCTTGGGTTGGATGTAGACAGAAATTATTGTCCCAAAAAACAAAACCACAACAATTAGGTGGGACCCACAAGTCCCAAATGCTTTCCTCCTGCCTTCAGTGGATTTTATCCTCAGTACACTCCTAACAATGCAGCCATAGGAGGCCAGAATAAGCCCCAGAGGTATCACCACATACAGAACAATAGCTATGGAGAGCTCATTTTCCAGGAAGGTTGTGTTCACACAGGCAATCTTAATCAGGGCAGGCTCCTCACACATGAAGTCATCCACCATGTGATGGCTGCGGAGAGGCAACTGGAAAACAAGGATGGTCTGAACCATGGACTCCACAAAGCCACTGATCCAGGCCAGAGCTGCTAGTTGCTGGAGAAGCTTTGGGTGCATGATCACTCCATAGTGGAGGGGTCGACAGATAGTCTTGAAGCGGTCATAGGCCATAACAGTCAGCAGGACACACTCTGTGGAGCCCAGCCCCAAAGCAACATACAGCTGGATCACACAACCAGTGTAACTAATGGTCTTGTCAGGCCCCTTGAGATTCCAAAGCATTTGTGGGACAATACTGGTGGTGAAACAGAGGTCCAGGAAGGAGAGATTGGAAAGGAAGAAATACATGGGTGTGTGGAGTTTGGGGTTAAAGTATGAGACCAGTATGATCGCTGTGTTTCCCATCAGTGTCAGAACGTATATGATCGAGACGACAAGAAGGAGAACCATCTCCAGGTGGGGCTGGTCAGAAAAGCCCAGTAGGATGAAACCTGCCGGAGTGCTAGCATTTGTTCCTTTCATTGCTTAATTGTGAGTCACCATTCTTGGTCATTCCTATTTTGTTCTTGTGGGAAAGAAAGTCAGATATCATAACAAAAATATATATAACAAACTAAGTAAAGTGAGCACTTTGACACTGATTTTTTAATATAGAGAAATGACAGAGTAAAAGTATGCAAAATAAATAGTATAGTAGATTGTCTTGTTATGAAGAGACACACAGAGTCTGAAAACATCAAATTCATTGCAAGGAAATATAAACATAGAATAGACTTTAGAGAATAACCCAGAACAGATGTGAGAAGTATCTCAAATTCTCTGAAGACAAAATACATGGGCCGTCAACTTACATAGTGTGAAAAACCAAAGAAATGGAAAGTAATATGATTGTTAGACATACACATGCATGATAGATGATAGATATAAAGGAAAATATTGACAAATACATTGAGTGAGCAAGAGTCCCAGAAACGAGGCATATAGAATTCAAAACATGGAACAAAATAGGAATTGTTAGAATTTTCAAAAATGAAGGGTTAAAGATAATTATCATTAATATTCATCGTTTTTCTGTGAAGCAAATAATTACTGATCTAATAAGTGTGGAGGAAAACTTCTGAAATCTCTCCATTTGAGTCACAGGTCTGCTATTTTAGGAATATACTCTCCAGGAAATTGTATTTACAATCCCCTATAAGTAAGCTCTACCTTATATGACATGAACAGTTCACATGCTTTACTGTAGTTTTATTACAGGAGTTCATGAATTCAGCCACTAATGCAATCCAGTGACCTTCCATTAAGTAAGTTATTTTCATTTATCAGTGTCTTTACACTATTAACTTGCAAAGATTAAGAAACACAGGTATGAAAATTTGTACTTCCGAATGGTTAATTTCGAAGTCTTCAAAACAGGTAGAGTCATTTATCTTGGAAATCAAATCAAAAAAAGTTCCTTAAAAACAAATGAATAAACAACAAAACCATCCAATGACAATTACTGATTTCCCCTTAAGTATCCTAGCAAGAAAATTAAACTTACTTCTAAGAATCCTTCACCTTTATATCACCTCTCAGGAAATTATTGCACAGTCCAGTTTAGAGAGAATAAGTGGCTTATTTTCTTTGGCATCCATAGTAATAATAAGTTGCAATTTAAATTTTGGCCAAATCAAAACTCTTATGTGTTTTGCATAGAGAATGATAATTATTTCCAGAATGATAGCAAAAGAAAGAAACTGATCTTGGTGGTCACATTGGTTAATATTTTTCTACCTGTTAAACATTTTGGTGGTATAATTAAAACCCTGAGTGTTATGATGCACCAAAATTGACATTGACCTTACCTGGCTAAATTTCCTCTATTATTAGGTAAAGTGTAAAACATCTGTGCTTTTGAAAGATCCAACATCTCCTAGGAAAAGACAGCACATGAGTGGCCTCACTTTGCTTGATGTAACTCTACAATGTAATAATATTTCCTTGTATATTTATGTTACAAGAAAAACCAACTATTTCTGAGCAGACACCACACTGAAACTGGTCTCGCTCCCTTTCACATTTCTGTTCTTAATCAAGATGAGGATAAAAGGATTTAAATCTGCAAAGAGACGAAGCTGGAAAGTATTCCATAATTAAGAGTCAATGTCAATTTATACATGAAAAGCTGCTTTTGTTCACTGCTGAAGGCAAGTAATTCTGGATTTCTTAAACTTTTAAAATGGATTTTCTTTTTCTTCCCCCACCTAAACAGCAAAGTACTACTTTCCAGAAAGAATGACAATCCAGCTGTGGAGATTCTTGGGGATTTTGATGAGAAGTTCATTTATGATCACAGATCTAGGACAAGCAGTGGAGGAACCCCATGTGTGCAGTTTGTTGGCTCCTTTTTCCTGTAATCTCATGGTTCAAGTCTCTGCAGATGGATGGTGGTTAGCTTGCTTCCTCTGCACACACCTCTGGAGTTCTTCCCAGGCCACTTCCTATTATTATATTAGAGAGGAAGACATTCCCTGGAGAGAGAAGAGCCATGGAGACCGTGCTTCTGTTGCTGCTGAAAGACAATCAATTGCACACCACCTGCTAAATACACATGTGCAAAATTGTCAATGTTATAGAGATAGTATCTTAAAAGATTTATTTTTTGAAATTCATTAAAATTTTTATTGGTTAAACTCAGTTTTGTACATAGTATGGAGACATGCATATATCTGGAAATACATGCTTGAAGTTTATATACAATTAATGAAGATTCAAGAATAGATCTATAGACTTCTGGGTAATAGGAAATGTTGGGGAAGAAGTAGAGTCTAGTATCTAGTATAAAAGGGGAGAGACTATTTCACATTCATGACCTCTTCTTAGAAGTGGCTAAAAATAAAGTTTTTATATCAGAAAAGATTTATGCTACACACATAGCATTGTTATTACTTCTTGAAGAATTGGCATTTTTTTATAGTTGCTTTTAAAATACATGGTGTACATCCTGCTTTGTGTGAAATGATTCACTGGGTGGAGTTTATTTTTACAATGGATATATGTGTAAAATAATACATGCATATACTTAAAGTTTAGATACTGCAGTTGTCTATGCTAAAATTCAACCTAGTAAATCTGAAGATCTAATTGGTTTCATTGAATGAGTCATGAATTGGGCAGCATCCCATTTATCAAGAAGAGAAGAGCTGTACAAAACAGGAGGAATTTATATGCCAAAGGGGAAAGAGTGGATTGTTTCAGGCTTAGGTCACCTGTGTGTGAGGAACGGTCTGGGTCTATGTGTCAAGCTACCTTACTGGTGCTGACTAGAAAATTGCAGTCTGGTTAAGACTACACTGCTTGGAGAGGTTGTATTTAACTTAGGTACTTGGTCTTGGTTTGCTGAAGTGGTCTGAGAACAGCTGACTTCACTTGGGGCCTTGTGTTTCTTTTTTCAGTTCAGTTCTGCTCAGTTTGTTTGCTCAGTTGTGTCTGACTCTTTGCAAGCCCATGGACTGTAGCACGCCAGGCCTCCCTTCCATCTCCAACACGTGAAGTCTGCTCAAACTCATGTCCATCGAGTTGGCTATCCAACTATCTCATTCCCTGTTGCCCCCTTCTCCTCCTGCCTTCAATCTTTCCCAGCATCAGGGTCTTTTCCAAGAGTCAGTTCTTCGCATCAGGTGACCAAATTAATGGGAGTTTCAACCTCAACATCAGTCTTTCCAATGAATATTCAGGACTGATTTCCTTTAGGATTGACTGGTTAGATCTCCTTGCAGTCCAAGGGACTGTCAAGAGTTTTCCCTACACCACAATTCAAAAGCATCAATTCTTCTGCAATCAGCTCTCTTTACAATCCAACTCTCACATCCGTACATGACTACTGGAAAAGCCAGAGCTTGACTAGACAGAACTTTGTCAGCAAAGTAATGTCTCTGCTTTTTAACATGTTGTCTAGGTTGGTCATAGCTTTTCTTCCAAGGAGCAAACATCTTTTCATATCATGATTGCAGCCACTGTCCGTAATGATTTTGGACCCCAGGAAAATAAAGTCTGTCACTGTTTCCATTGTTTCCCCACCTATTTGCCATGAAGTGATCAGCCAGATGCCATGATCTTAGTTTTCTGAAATGTTGAGTTTTCAGCCAACTTATTCCCTTTCCTCTTTCACTTTCCTCAAGAGGCTCTTTAGTTCTTCTTTGCTTTCTGCCATAAGGGAAGTGTCAACTGTGTATCTGAGGTTATTAATATTTCTTTTATATATTGTTTCTTTTTTAACATCAAGTAAAAGTCAAAATAGCACAAAATTCGATTCTCCATATTCTTACTTCTATCTTTCATGACATTCATCTTATGTTCAATCAGTAGACACCAGCTGTTTCTGAATTTGTTTTCCTTTCATTAAATTTATGGAAATTACACTGTATACTTCTCAAAGTCCAACTTAAATCTCATCTTTCACAAATGTGTCTTTCATGTTCTAATCAATGAAAGTATGAGAAACACATCTTTTAGGGAATTAAGCTATTCTATTATATCTAGGGGAGCAAGAGTGTAATAGAAAATGACAAGAAATACACTTGAAAGATTTTAAAAAATACCGTATCAGAAGGGGAGTGATATATATTATGCTAAGCAAGTTGGAATTCCTATGATCCCAAGGAGAGTATTTCATATTAGATAAGATCACAGACTCCAGATTCAGATCAACTTAGATTCTAATTCCTCCGGCAAGTTGTTGAACCTCTAGAAGGTAAAGTTTTCAAATCAATAGTGAGTGGAATAAAACAGTTTCAGGTTCCTAGGGTGGTAGGTGATAAGTGAGTTACCACACATAACATACTTGGCAGAGTACCTGGCACCTAGCAAAACTCAGCCCATGTTTACCCACTGATATATTAATGATGAGACTACTCATGGAGTGTGGTTAAAACACAACACGTTTTATTCCTTTATTCATCTTGCCTGTCCCATGTAGCAGTTCTTTGCTTGGTCCTGGTTTAAAACTTTAGAGTGTGCTATAACCTTTTTGGTCATTTACAAATGGTAAAAGTGTCCACTTTTAGTAATAAAGTATTTTCACATTAGTAATTAAATGTCCACTGTAGAGTGACACTTGATTTACATGTAAAGATTCTGTGTTTCCTGAGCTTCAGCCTGCTCCCGTCTGTAACCTTGCAGTGGCGATTTGGTTGAGCTGAGTCCCTGCTTCCCACCTTGTGCATGTTCCTCTGTGCTTCTACCTTAATAAGCGCAATTTCAGAACTTGTCAGGGCAAGCCTGTGCAGAGGGAAAAGGAGAGGTTAGGCAGGAAAGTTTAGTTGACTAAATAGATGAAACTAAATTGGTATGATACTGATCATATTAAAGTGCTTGTTAACATACATGGGTTTATTTGAAATTATCCTATATCCATTTTCCATATTAGAAATTTTTACACATTAAGAGCACTAATCCTTTGTTCACTGTGTCACTGATTTCTGGGCTCGTTTGATTTTTTTCTAGACAAAATGCTCTAATGCTTTTAAACTTCTGAAATGTATTCATTTATTATTCAATATATGACAATGTTTTATAAATGTCCTGTGTGTGCCTGAAAAATTTTGTATGTCTTCATGCCTTCAGTGTTTTCACTATATTAATTTTGTCATTTTTGCTGTGCTCTTTTTGTTTTCTATGTCCGCATTCATTTATGTTTGTATATCTTTTCTACCAGTTATCCATCCAATTCTGGCTGTGAATTTGCCTATTTGCATTCTTACTTCTTCAGTTTTGCTTTATATTTTGAAGTTATTTTATAGAAATAATATTAATTAAAGATTACTATAGCTTTCAAGTTAACTAAATAGTTTACATTATGCAATGTCTCTCTTTATTCCCAATAATAGTTCTTCCCTTAAAGGCTACCTTTTCTGATACTAGTTAGATCATGCCAGCCTTCCTTATTGGCTAGTATTCATGTGGTATGTCTTTTTTGTATTATTTACAGTGCATTTTCTAATAGGCATCTTATTACAAAAAGAATATATGGAAAGTATTAATGTTCTATCCTAGTGTGGGCATAAGGATATCATTTTAATACCTTTTAAAATTTTACTGGAGCTTCCCTGGTGGCTCAGAGGTTAAAGCGTCTGCCTAGAATGCGGGAGAGCCGGGTTTGGTCCCTGGGTGAGGAAGATCCCCTGGAGAATTTTATTGTATAGTTAAAATTATAAGATTTTAAATGATTTGGGTAATCTTAGTGCTTGGAATGCATTACTTGTCCTAATCAATCAGTGAAGTAATTTGATTTGAATATAACCAGTTTTAATTCTTAATGCCAATAAAATTTTATCTTATGAACAGAGATATAGAAAGTTTACTTAAATGCCACTTGTTAACCTTATCAATGCCTCTTAACTAGATCATTTATTTTCTTCTCCAATATAGTTGCTTTTCTTTACTAATTTATTCCACTTAATATATCCAGATAGTATTATTTATCTTTGTTAAAATGATTCCTAGGATTTAATCCCTGTTAAAAGAATTAATGTTTTTGGGAGCAGCACACAGTACCTGGGAAATTAGTTCCCCAACCAGGGATCAAACCATGCCTCCTGCTTTGGAAGCATGCAGTCTTAACCACTGGACCACCAGGGAAATTCCTATTTAAGAAAAAAAGCAGACTACATTTATAAAACCATAGCATGTTGCAAGTATATCTAAGCAGGCTCTAGAATTAAAGCCAATAAATGGTTGATAATATTTAATAAGCATATAACTATGTGGATATGTGTAAAATAAGGTCAATATTTTTAAACTGAACATATTACCAAGATTTTAAAGTATGTTATTAGAATAGATAAAATTTTATATTCAGTATGAAGAGAATTATTCTCTCAAGTTATGATATCCATAAAAGTGAATAACATATAGGAGGCCAAAGACATGTTTTGGTAAAGAAA
Source organism: Tragelaphus eurycerus (assembly GCA_935064755.1). Classification (NCBI taxonomy): domain Eukaryota; kingdom Metazoa; phylum Chordata; class Mammalia; order Artiodactyla; family Bovidae; genus Tragelaphus; species Tragelaphus eurycerus. Next base: position 24,699,523 of record CAKXYN010000031.1, read on the forward strand.
TCTATATATTGTGACAAGTATAGATATTTAGATCAAATAACAATAGTCTTTTTTTGTAGCTTTTAATCTGACTTTAATTTCTGACAATATCTTTTTTTTAATTTAACTTAATTTTATTTAACTTTACAATATTGTATTGGTTTTGCCATATATCAAAATGATTCTGCCACAGGTATACATGTGTTCCCCATCCCGAACCCTCCTCCCTCCTCCCTCCCCATACCATCCCTCTGGGTCATCCCAGTGCACCAGCCCAAGCATAGAGTATCATGCATCGAACATGGACTGGCAATTAGTTTCATATATGATATTAAACATATTTCAATGCCATTCTCCCAAATCATCCCACCCTCTCCCTCTCCCAGAGTTCAAAAGACTGTTCTATACATCAGTGTCTCTTTGCTTCTGCACAACAAAGGAAACTATAAGCAAGGTGAAAAGACAGCCTTCAGAATGGGAGAAAATAATAGCAAATGAAGCAACAGACAAACAACTAATCTCAAAAATATACAAGCAACGCCTACAGTTCAATTCCAGAAAAATAAATGACCCAATCAAAAAATGGGCCAAAGAACTAAATAGATATTTCTCCAAAGAAGACATACAGATGGCTAACAAACCCATGAAAAGATGCTCAACATCACTCATTATCAGAGAAACGCAAATCAAAATGACTGGGAGGTACCATTTCATGCCAGTCAGAATGGCTGTGATCAAAGTCTACAAGCAATAAATGCTGGAGAGGGTGTGGAGAAAAGGGAACCCTCTTACACTGTTGGTGGGAATGCAAACTAATGCAGCCACTATGGAGAACAGTATGGAGATTCCTCAAAAAACTGGGAATAGAACTGCCTTATGATCCAGCAATCCTACTGCTGGGCATACACACTGAGAAAACCAGAAATGAAAGAGACACGTTTACCCCAAAGTTCATCGCAACACTGTTTATAATAGGCAGGACATGGAAGCAACCTAGATGTCCATCAGCAGATGAATGGATAAGAAAGCTGTGATACATACACACAATGGAGTATTACTCAGACAATACTTTAAAATTCTAATAGATATTTTCTTAGATTCCAGATAGAGAGTTAAAGAATTGATCAAAAGAGATTGAGAGTCATTATGTGAAGACAAGAGATGTATAAATGAGAAATACTCAGTCTCATGGCTCATATCTCTTGGAAACTTTCTCTGTGGGTGGAAGAGATCAGAAAAATCCCTGGAGGTACTTAGTCTCAGATGTCTCTAGTAAGTGATCAAGAATCAATAATCCCCCCCAAAAGAAAACTTGTTAGTTAATTGTAGGTTTTCCAGTGGACCTTTATGCTTGTATGTAAACAATGGACAGAACAGTTATGGCCTGTGGAACTACTGAATGAGAGATCTGGAGAACAATAGAAAGTTCTCAAGAATTATCTCTATGAGGCAGGTGATTTCTTCTGTGATGAGAAAATAGATCTGTCATGAACATAGCCACCCTGCCATTAGTTAATCTCTACAGCATAACTCCAGGATCTATATAATTATAATACGTATACATATGCACCACTATAAATATTTATTGATTTATTCACAGAATCTTTAGAAAACAGCCAAAAGAAAAAAGAGATGTAGCATTTCTGGAAAGGAATATGAGAACAAATTACAGTAGGCAGCTTTAGGATGTCACTGAAAGATAATTTCATATCATTTTATTCAGGAGATTTAGCTGTGATATTTACAAACAAAAGGAAAAACCAAAGTTAGATGATGCTCAGATCAGATCAGTTGCTCAGTCATGTCCGACTCTTAGCGACCCCATGAATCACAGCACACCAGGCCTCCCTGTCCATCACCAACTCCTGGAATTCACTGATACTCACATCCATCGAGTCAGTGATGCCATCCAGCCATCTCATCCTCTGTCGTCCCCTTCACCTCCTGCCCCAAACCCTCCCAGTATCAGAGTCTTCTCCAATGAGTCAACTCTTCACATGAGGTAGCCAAAGTACTGGAGTTTCAGCTTTAGCATCATTCCTTCCAAAGAAATCCCAGGGCTGATCTTCTCAAGAATGGACTGGTTGGATCTCCTTGCAGTCCAAGGGACTCTCAAGCGTCTTCTCCAACACCACAGTTCAAAAGCATCAACTCTTTGGAGCTCAGCCTTCTTCACAGTCCAACTCTCACATCCATACATGACCACAGGAAAAACCATAGCCTTGACTAGACGAACCTTTGTTGGCAAAGTAATGTCTCTGCTTTTGAATACGCTATCTAGGTTGGTCATAACTTTCCTTCCAAGGAGTAAGCGTCTTTTAATTTCATGGCTGCAGTCACCATCCGCAGTGATTTTGGAGCCCAGAAAAATAAAATCGGACACTGTTTCCATTGTTTCTCCATCTATTTCCCATGAAGTGATGGGACCGGATGCCATGATCTTCGTTTTCTGAATGTTGAGCTTTAAGCCAACTTTTTCACTCTCCACATTCACTTTCATCAAGAGGCTTTTGAGTTCCTCTTTACTTTCTGCCATAAGGGTGGTGTCATCTGCATATCTGAGGTTATTGATAATTCTCCCAGCAATCTTGATTCCAACTTGTGTTTCTTCCAGCCCAGCGTTTCTCATGATGTACTCTGCATATAAATTAAATAAGCAGGGTGACAATATACAGCCTTGATGTACTCCTTTTCCTATTTGGAACCAGTCAGTTGTTCCATGTCAAGTTCTAACTGTTGCTTCCTGACCTGCATACAGATTTCTCAAGAGGCAGATCAGGTGGTCTGGTATTCCTATCTCTTTCAGAATTTTCCACAGTTTATTGTGATCCACACAGTCAAAGGCTTTGGCATAGTCAATAAAGCAGAAATAGATGTTTTTCTGGAACTCTCTTGCTTTTTCCATGATCCAGGGGATGTTGGCCATTTGATCTCTGATTCCTCTGCCTTTTCTAAAACCAGCTTGAACATCAGGAAGTTCACAGTTCACGTATTGCTGAAGCCTGGCTTGGAGAATTTTGAGCATTACTTTACTAGCGTGTGAGATGAGTGCAATTGTGTGGTAGTTTGAGCACTCTTTGGCATTGCATTTCTTTGGGATTGGAACTAAAACTGACCTTTTTCAGTCCTGTGGCCACTGCTGAGTTTTCCAAATTTGCTGGCATATTAAGTGCAGCACTTTCACAGGACCATCTTTCAGCATTTGGAATAGCTCAACTGGAATTCTATCACCTTCACTAGCTTTGTTCATAGTGATGCTTTCTAAGGCCCACTTGACTTCACATTCCAGGATGTCTGGCTCTAGGTCAGTGATCACACCATCATGATTATCTGGGTCATGAAGCTCTTTTTTGTACAGTTCTTCTTGTATTCTTGCCAACTCTTCTTAATATCTTCTGCTTCTGTTAGGTCCATACCATTTCTGTCCTTTATCGAGCCCATCTTTGCATGAAATAGTCCTTTGGTATCTCTGATTTTCTTGAAGAGATCCCTAGTCTTTCCCATTCTGTTGTTTTCCTCTATTTCTTTGCATTGATCGCTGAAGAAAGCTTTCTTATCTCTTCTTGCTATTCTTTGGAACTCTGCATTCAGATGTTTATATCTTTCCTTTTCTCCTTTGCTTTTCACTTCTCTTCTTTTCACAGCTATTTGTAAGGCCTCCCCAGACAGCCATTTTGCTTTTTTGCAGTTCTTTTCCATGGGGATGGTCTTGGTCCCTGTCTCCTGTACAATGTCATGAACCTCATTCCATAGTTCATCAGGCACTCTATTTATCAGATCTAGGCCCTTAAATCTATTTCTCACTTCCACTGTATAATCATAAGGGATTTGATTTAGGTCATACCTGAATGGTCTAGTGGTTTTCCCTACTTTCTTCAATTTCAGTCTGAATTTGGCAATACGGAGTTCATGGTCTGAGCCACAGTCAGCTCCTGGTCTTGTTTTTATTGACTGTATAGGGCTTCTCCATCTTTGGCTGCAAAGAATATAATCAATCTGATTTTGGTGTTGACCTTCTGGTGATGTCCATGTATAGAGTCTTCTCTTGTGTTGTTGGAAGAGGGTGTTTGTCATGACCAGTACATTTTCTTGGCAAAACTCTATTAGTCTTTGTCCTGTTTCATTCTGTATTCCAAGGCCAAATTTGCCCTTTACTCCAGGTGTTTCTTGACTTCCTACAATTACATTCCAGTCCCCTATAATGAAAAGGACATCTTTTTGGGTGTTAGTTCTAAAAGGTCTTGTAGGTCTTCATAGAACCGTTCAACTTCAGCTTCTTCAGCGTTACTGGTTGGGGCATAGACTTGGATTACTGTGACACTGAATGGTTTGCCTTGGAAACGAACAGAGATCATTCTGTCGTTTTTGAGATTGCATCCAAGTACTGCATTTCGGACTCTTTTCTTGATCATGATGGCCACTCCATTTCATCTGAGGGATTCCTGCCCATAGTAGTACATATAATGGTCATCTGAGTTAAATTCACCCGTTCCAGTTCATTTCAGTTCGCTGATTCCTAGAATGTCGACATTCACTCTGGCCATCTCTTTTTTGACCACTTCCAATTTACCTTGATTCATGGACCTGACATTCCAGGTTCCTATGCAATATTGCTGTTTACAGCATTGGACTTTGCTTCTATCACCAGTCACATCCACAGCTGGGTATTCTTTTTGCTTCGGCTCCATCCCTTCTTTCTTTCTGGAGTTCTCTCTCCACTGATCTCCAGTAACATATTGGGCACCTACTGACTTGGGGAGTTTCTCTTTCAGTATCCTACCATTTTGCCTTTTCATACTGTTCATGGGGTTCTCAAGGCAAGAATAATGAAGTGGTTTGCCATTCCCTTCTCCAGTGGACCACACCCTGTCAGATCTCTACACCTGACCCGCCCATCTTGGGTTGCCCCACGGGCATGGCTTAGTTTCATTGAGTTAGACAAGGCTGTGGTCCTAGTGTGATTAGATTGACTAGTTTTCTGTGAGTATGGTTTCAGTGTGTTTGCCCTCTGATGCCCTCTTGCAACACCGACCGTCTTACTTGGGTTTTTTTTACCTTGGACGTGGGGTATCTCTTCATGGCTGTTTCAGCAAAGCACAGCCTTTGCTCCTTACCTTGGACGAGAGGTCTCTCCTCACCACCGCCCTTCCTGATCTTCAATGTGGGATAGCTCTTCTAGGCCCTCCTGCACCCGTGCAGCCACGGCTCCTTGAACGTGGGATTGGTCGTCCTGGCCTCTGCCCCTGGCCTCAGGCTTGGGGGATGGGGTATCTCCTCTGGGCCGCCGCCCCTGTCCTCGGATGCAGGTAACTCCTCTCAGCCATTCCTGCAAAAGTCCTTAATATCTGAAGGACTGTATGAGGATATTTCACATTTCTCCCTAACTTGGGTCTCTTCCCAGCAACCTTCTTAGTGCCCATTTAGCTTCTTTGTTTCTCAAGGTGTAGATCAAAGGATTAAGTGAGGGTGTCACTGCAGTGTAGAAGAGGGTGAGGAATTTGCTGTAATCTTATGGCAGAAAGTGAGGAGGGGCTAAAAAGCCTCTTGATGAAAGTGAAAGTGGAGAGTGAAAAGGTTGGCTTAAAGCTCAACATTCAGAAAACGAAGATCATGGCATCTAGTCCCATCACTACATGGGAAATAGATGGAGAAACAGTGGAAACACTGTCAGAATTTATTTTTCTGGGCTCCAAAATCACTGCAGATGGTGACTGCAGCCATGAAATTAAAAGATGCTTACTCCTTGGAAGGAAAGTTATGACCAACCTAGATAGCATATTCAAAAGCAGAGACATTACTTTACCAACAAAGGTTCACCTAGTCAAGGCTATGGTCTTTCCTGTGGTCATGTATGGATGTGAGAGCTGGACTGTGAAGAAGGCTGAGCGCCGAAGAATTGATGCTTTTGAACTGTGGTGTTGGAGAAGACTCTTGAGAGTCCCTTGGACTGCAAGAAGATCCAACCAGTCCATTCTGAAGGAGATCAGCCCTGGGATTTCTTTGGAAGGAATGATGCTAAAGCTGAAAGTCCAGTATTTTGGCCACCTCATGCGAAGAGTTGACTCATTGGAGAAGACTCTGATGCTGGGAGGGATTGAGGACAGGAGGAGAAGGGGACGACAGAGGATGAGATGGCTGGATGGCATCACTGACTCGATGGATGTGAGTCTGAGTGACCTCCGGGAGCTGGTGATGGACAGGGAGGCCTGGCGTGCTGCGGTTCATGGGGTCGCGAAGAGTCGGACATGACTGAGCAACTAATCTGATCTGATCTGATCTGTGTGTATTTGCTCTTGGGTTGAATGTAAATGGAAGCTAGAGTCCCAAAAAACAAAACCACAACAATTAGGTGGGACCCAGAGAAGCAAAAAGCAAAGGAGAAAAGGAAATATATAAGCATCTGAATGCAGAGTTCCAAAGAAGAGCAAGAAGAGATAAGAAAGCCTTCTTCAGCGATCAATGCAAAGAAATAGAGGAAAACAACAGAATGGGAAAGACTAAGGATCTATTCAAGAAAATCAGAGATACCAAAGGAACATTTCATGCAAAAATGGGCTCAATAAAGGACAGAAATGGTATGGACCTAACGGAAGCAGAAGATATTAAGAAGAGGTGGCAAGAATACACAGAAGATCTACAAAAAAGAGCTTCACGACCCAGATAATCATGATGGTGTGATCACTGACCTAGAGCCAGACATCCTGGAATGTGAAGTCAAGTGGGCCTTAGAAAGCATCACTAGGAGCAAAGCTAGTGGAGATGATGGAATTCCAGTGGAGCTATTCCAAATTCTGAAAGACGATGCTGTGAAAGTGCTGCACTCAATATGCCAGCAAATTTGGAAAACTCAGCAGTGGCCACAAGATTGGAAAAGGTTAGTTTTCATCCCAATCCCAAAGAAAGGCAATGCCAAAGAGTGCTCAAACTACCGCACAATTGCACTAATCTCACACGCTAGTAAAGTAATGCTGAAAATTCTCCAAGCCAGTCTTCAGGAATATGTAACCGTGAACTTCCTGATGTTCAAGCTGGATTTAGAAAAGGCAGAGGAACCAGAGATCAAAATGCCAACATCCGCTGGATCATCAAAAAAGCAAGAGAGTTCCAGAAAAACGTCTATTTCTGCTTTATTGACTATGCCAAAGCTTTTGACTGTGTGGATCACAATAAATTGTGGAAAATTCTGAGAGAGATGGGAATACCAGACCACCTGATCTGCCTCTTGAGAAATCTGTATGCATTTCAGGAAGCAACAGTTAGAACTGGTCATGGAACAACAGACTGGTTCCAAATAGGAAAAGGAGTACGTCAAGGCTGTATATTGTCACCCTGTTTATTTAACTTATATGCAGAGTACATGATGAGAAATGCTGGACTGGAGGAAACACAAGTTGGAATCAAGATTGCTGGGAGAAATATCAATAACCTCAGATATGCAGATGATACCACCCTTATGGCAGAAAGTGAAGAGGAACTAAAAAGCCTCTTGATGCAAGTGAAAGTGGAGAGTGAAAAGGTTGGCTTGAAGCTCAACATTCAGAAAACGAAGATCATGGCATCTGGTCCCATCACTACATGGGAAATAGATGGAGAAACAGTGGAAACACTGTCAGAATTTATTTTTCTGGGCTCCAAAATCACTGCAGATGGTGACTGCAGCCATGAAATTAAAAGCACTTACTCCTTGGAAGGAAAGTTATGACCAACCTAGATAGCATATTCAAAAGCAGAGACATCACTTTGCCAACAAAGGTTCGCCTAGTCAAGGCTATGGTCTTTCCTGTGGTCATGTATGGATGTGAGAGCTGGACTGTGAAGAAGGCTGAGCACCGAAGAATTGATGCTTTTGAACTGTGGTGTTGGAGAAGAAGACTCTTGAGAGTCCCTTGGACTGCAAGAAGATCCAACCAGTCCATTCTGAAGGAGACCAGCCCTGGGATTTCTTTGGAAGGAATGATGCTAAAGCTGAAAGTCCAGTATTTTGGCCACCTCATGCAAAGAGTTGACTCATTGGAGAAGACTCTGATGCTGGGAGGGATTCAGGTCAGGGGGAGAAGGGGACGACAGAGGATGAGATGGCTGGATGGCATCACTGACTCGATGAATGTGGGTCTGAGTGACCTCCGAGAGCTGGTGATGGATAGGGAGGCCTGGCGTGCTGCAGTTCATGGGGTCGCAAAGAGTCAGACACGACTGACGGACTGATCTGATCTGATCTGACAAGTCCCAAATGCTTTCCTCCTGCCTTCAGTGGATTTTATCTTCAGCACACTCCTTACAATGCAGCCATAGGAGCCCAGAATAAGCCCCAGGGGTATCACCACATAGAGGACACATAGAGTTGGAAAGCACGTGTTATAGTACCAAGGCTACTTAGTCCTACAGCTTGATCTCATCAGCTCTTAGATTATCTTCCTGCTGGTTTTCAAGTCTTCCATTTCACTCTTCTCCACAGCAGTGCTCCTGGTATGCCTGTCATTTCAAATCCAAGTTCCAAAGATTCCTAAATGCCTTAGGGTGGTCTTACCCTCAGACCCCAGCCTAATTATCCTATCTCTTTATTTCTGCTATGCTAACTATACAGTCTATTTTGGTGAATGCTGTATGTGTTTTTTTTTTTTTTTTTTTTTTTAAAGTTTGATTCACTTCAACTAGTTCAAGTTGGCTGAAGAGAAGAACAGAAGTCACTCAGTCGTGTCTGACTCTGCGACCCCATGGACTGTAGCCCACCAGGCTGCTTGGTCCATGGGATTTTCCAGGCATGAATACTGGAGTGGGTTGTCATTTCCTTCTCCAGGGATCTTCCCAACCCAAGGATCAAATCCCAGTCTCCTGCATTGTAGGCAGATGCTTTGGTTTTCAAATACATTCTGTATTGTTATTACGTTCTTGTCTAGTTGTCCTACTCATTATTGAGAGAAATGTGTTGATAGTCCCAATGATGTTTGTACATTGTCCATTTGTCCTTTGATGTTTTCAACTTCTGCTTCATGAAGTTTGAGATTTTATTAGGTGCACACACACTTGTGACTCTTACCTATTCAAGATAGACTACCAATTTAATCTTTATATAATATTTCACTTTTTCTCTTATAGTGCTTCTTGTCTTGGAGTCTGATTTATTTGATATGAACATAGTTAAATCTGCTTCTAAAGCTTTGTGTTTGAATGATATATTTTACTAACTCTTTTAGTAAAAAGAGTTTAAAAACAGTCAATTTATCTTTTATTTTTAAAGTCTATTTCTTGAAAATAGGATATAGTTGGATGTTGTTATTTCTTAAGCATAACAATTTCTGCCTTTAGTTTGGAATGATTTTTCTGTTTTCGTGTAAAATAAATGAATTAAAATATGGTTGGGTTCAAGTCTACAATTTTTTGCTTGTTTTCTATTTGTCTCAAATCTTCTGTTTTTGTTTTATTTCTCCTTTGCTGCCTTCTTTTGTATGAATTCTTTTTTTTTTTTTTTACTATTTCATTTTATCTCCTTTATTAACTTCTTAGATTGTGTCTTTTTTTGTTGTTGAAGTTGCTTTAGTGGTGAAAATACGTATTTTTAACTGATAGGAGTGCACCATCAAGGCATTTTATTCTAATTCAGAAACAATAAAAGAAAATTAAAGCAATATAATTCCACGTCCTTCTCTCTTCCTTGTGCTCTTGTTGTCATCTATAGATTTTATTTCAATACATGCCAAATACTACATATGCATTTTCCACACACATTTTTATTTTTTAAACAGTCAGTTGTTTTTAAACCAATTTATACATACATACATAAAACAGACAAATCTTTGAAATATTTATCCACATATTAATACTTTTATATCTTGTTTGTTCTATATTTTCAGATTTCCCTTCAGCCTGAAAGGCTTGAACTTTTCCTGTAGAGCTTTTCTTGTGCAGATGAATTATTTTAAACATTTAAAAAATCTGAAAATGCTTATTTTGCCTTAATTTTGAAGGTCATTTTCACTCAATATAATATTCTAAGTTGATAACTTTTTCCACATCTTAAATATGACATTTTATCGTCTTTTGACTTTCATTGTTTCTGATAATAAATCACTCATTGTTATCATTATCACCCTATATTCTTTTCTCTGACTTCTTTCAAGCTTTTCTCTTTGTTTTTAGTTTTAATCAGTTAGATGTAAGTTGGCTACATTTATTTTGTTTTTATTTATCTAGATTTGTGTTTGGTGAATTTTTTAAAATTAGTAGTGTGTTATTAACCAATTTTGTATTATTCCAAGCCATTACTTCCCTGATAGCTCAGTTGGTAATGAATCCACCTGCAATGCAGGAGACCATAGTTTGATTCCTGGATTGACTGGAAGAACTGACTCATTGGAAAAGACCCTTTCCCAGTTGGGAAAGATTGAAGGCAGGAGGAGAAGGGAATGACAGAAGATGAGATGGTTGGATGGCATCACTGACTCAATGGACGTGAGTTTGAGTAAGCTCTGGGAGTTGGTGATGCACAGGGAAGCCCGGTGTGCTGCAGTCCATGGTCACAGAGTCGGACACGACTGAGCAACTGAACTGACTGACTGAAACCATTATTATCTTTTCAAATAATCTAATTCTTCTTTTCTCTTGTCATGTTATAGGACTTCAGTTACTCATACGTTAGAGGAATTGATTTATCTAGAGAACATGAATGCTCTGAGTTTTGTTTTCTGATACTGAAACTTTTATATCTAATATTTACACTTTTCTGTATAATGCTCATCTCTTTGATGAAGTCCCCTGTATGTTCATAAATATTGTCTGCCTTCACCACTAAAACTTTAAACATATTTGTTACAGCTTATTAAAATCCTCATAATTCTCAGGAAAATGCAAATTAAATCATAATGAGATATCCTTTATGTACCAAATAGAGAGAATACTTTTTTTGAAAAGTTGGCATTTCCGAGTGAAGAAGCTATAAAGGAAATAAATGCTCAAATTTGGAAATTTATTGGCAGTTTTTAATTAAAAATGAGTATCAGATCAGATCAGTTGCTCAGTCGTGTCCGACTCTTTGCGACCCCATGAACCGCAGCATGCCAGGCCTCCCAGTCCATCACCAACTCCCGGAGGTCACTCAGACTCAGATCCATCGAGTCAGTGATGCCATCCAGCCATCTCATCCTCTGTCGTCCCCTTCTTCTCCTGCCCCCAATCCCTCCCAGCATCAGAGTCTTCTCCAATGAGTCAACTCTTCGCATTAGGTGGCCAAAATACTGGAGTTTCTGCTTTAGCATCATTCCTTCCAAAAAATTCCAGGATTGATCTCCTTCAGAATGGACCGGTTGGATCTTCTTGCAGTCCAAGGGACTCTCAAGAGTCTTCTCCAACACCACAGTTCAAAAGCATCAATTCTTCGGCGCTCAGCCTTCTTCACAGTCCAGCTCTCACATCCATACATGACCACAGGAAAGACCATAGCCTTGACTAGGCAAACCTTTGTTGGCAGTGATGTCTCTGCTTTTGAATATGCTATCTAGGTTGGTCATAACTTTCCTTCCAAGGAGCAAGCGTCTTTTAATTTCATGGCTGCAGTCACCATCTGCAGTGATTTTGGAGCCCAGAAAAATAAATTCTGACAGTGTTTCCACTGTTTCTCCATCTATTTCCCATGTAGTGATGGGACCAGATGCCATGATCTTCGTTTTCTGAATGTTGAGCTTTAAGCCAACCTTTTCACTCTCCACTTTCACTTTCATCAATACCATTTACACCAGAAATTTCAATCCAAAGTACAGACCCAAAGAAATATTTGATTTTTCCCCCTTGGCTATGCATGTGGCTTGTGGGGTCTTAGTTACACAACCAGAGTTAAAACTCAGGCCCTTGGCAGTGAAAGTGAGGAGTCCTAACCACTGAACCAGCAGGAAATTCCCCAGAAATGCAGAAATGTGTCCACTGAAAGACATATCCAATAATGTATATGTTGACACTATTTGTAATAGCCTTCCAATGAAACTATCCAAATGTAGGCAATAAAAATAAATTGCATTATATTCATAAATGTATAAGTATATGGTAATGAGAATGAATGACCTAATGGTACATGAAAAAAACATAGATGAATCTTACAGACACAACATTGAGACACAAAATGGTACACCTTAGATGAGTTTAGTTATTTAAATTTCAAAACCAAAAATATGGCTTATGGTTTTGGTAATCAAAAGAGTGTCTTAGGAGATAGGGACTATAAAGAGGCACAAGGGGAGCTTCTGACCTGATGGATATATTCTCTCTTGCTTCTATGTGCCACTTCACACGAGTCTTTCAACTCTATAAAATTCATTAAGCTTATACTTGTGACTTTTTCATTTTTCTATATATGTTTTACTATTATACAATAAAAAATGTAATAAGAGAAGTTAGCCACAAGTTACAATCAAAAACACCATATTCCTATTGTTGCTAAAGGGCCAATATCCTAATATATAAAAAGCTTCCCCAAACCAAGAGGAAACTTATAAACTCATAGTAAAATGGACAACAACATCTTCAAATACCAACAGCTGTTTCACAAATCGGCAGCAGCATCTGAACATACAGAAAGAACATCAACCTCATTCATTAGAACAGAAATACAAAATGCAATGACACGAAGATACAATTTCTTAACGATCAGGTTGACAAATAAATCCAAAAGTTTGACAATATACTATATTGGTGAAGCTCTGGACTAGCAAATGATGTAATTCATGTTAAGCTTTAATAAAAAGGTGCCAAGCCCTGATAGCTCAGTTGGTAAAGAATTTGCCTGCAATACAGGACACCCCGATTCGACTCCTGGGTCAGGAAGATCCCCTGGAGAGGGGATAGGCTACCCACTTCAGTATTCTGGCCTGGAGAATTCCATGGTCGCAAAGAGTTGGACATGACTGAGTGGCATTCACTTCACTTTCTTTCACTTTCAAGCACAAAGTAAACACCACTTATTCATTTTAAGATTTGTGAGTTTATATATTATGGCACAATTATGTACAATTCATTTGCTTTGTAAGCAGTTTATGATGCTATTTTTTGTTTTTTTTCCCCATGGCCCAAGCGCTTTTCTCTATGAGTTTTAATTGCAACTGGCAGATTGGTTCCCCAAGGTCAGAATTTCTAGCATGCCCCATCCTAAAGTCACTACATTCCCTGAGGAGTAAAAAACAAGGAGACCCTAGGTATCCTTGTATTCTTTTAAATATGGCATAGAAAAAGAGAGGAGAGTCACTATTGTGATGAGCTTTAGACACAAGGAATTTGTGCTAGGACTAACGAGAGTGAGACACCTTACAAGCTGAACAATGCAGCAAAACTGAGAAGTAAGTGACACAGAACCTACGAGAGGCTTCTTTCAGAGGAAAAGGAAACTTGGTTCCAAAAGAGGGGAAGTTACTTTTACTCTTTGTGCTATTCTTAGTCTTAGAAACTGTTGCTTAGAAGAGGGCCACTTTGACAATCAACAGGTTTGTTTGTGCAGACCGAGACTACAGACAACAGCAGAACGGAGAGGTACAACTATGGCATGTGAATTAAAATAACTTTATTAAAGATAAAATTAATTAGAGGTAAAAAAAGGAATAATGATATTTAAATATTTGAATATTAAGAGTGAGTATTTAGTTTCCTTTGGGTAACTTTTTTTCTTTTTTAATTTCCAAGATCGTTAATTTTGGGGAGAGTTCACTGGCATGTGAGGAAAATTATGCTGAGTAATCCTTCTAAAGCATGAACTGATCTCTCCCCCGAAGTCAGTGTAGATTTGGTAAAAAATCTTCTTAGAGTTTTGGGAAATGACCCAAATAATCAAGTGGATTTGTTCCTATTTACTAAGGAACTGTTGGAGAAGACTCTTGAGAGTCCCTTGGACTGCATGGAGATCCAACCAGTCCATTCTGAAGATCAGCCCTGGAATTTTTTTGGAAGGAATGATGCTAAAGCTGAAACTCAAGTACTTTGGCCACCTCATGTGAAGAGTTGACTCATTGGAGAAGACTCTGATGCTGGGACGGATTGGGGGCAGGAGGAGAAGGGGACGACAGAGGATGAGATGGCTGGATGGCATCACTGACTCGATGGATGTGAGTGTGAGTGACCTCCAGGAGTTGGTGATGGACAGGGAGGCCTGGTGTTCTGTGATTCATGGGGTTGCAAAGAGTCGGACACGACTGAGCGACTGATCTGATCTGATCTGACTGAGGAACTGTATTTCTACATATTTGTAATTTGTAATCTGGAAAGAATTGCTAGTGGATTTAGGGGTAGTACAAATTCATTTCAGCAACATGACAACAGAGTACAGAAAGTTTGCTGATGTGCAACTTGCACAAACTTCAGTGAATTTATTATTATGCCAGTTCAGTAGCATAAAAGGTACAGAGAGATACTGTACTTGTTTCTATGATCAATTTGATCACACACTTTCTGTTCACAATGTCTTATTTTGTCAAAGATAATTAAAAAATCCATTTTATACTATTTTATTCTAAGAATGCACACCGTAAGAAAGCATATACTAACTGTACTATATACTAAGAAAGCACAAGGAAAAATGTTTTGAATGACTGTTGTGAAGTATTTGTTTAGATTAAGTAGGATGTAAAAGTATTTTCTGAATACATTTTCAGCTTATATTTACCATCGGACATTTGGTCTTCAGAGTATGTCCCTATAGATTCCTATTCTTAGCAACTGTTCTTTTCAGGAAACATTAAAATCAGAATCCCTTCCTTCCTTTCTTCTTCCTGTCCTTGCTTCCTTTATGCCATCCAATAGGAGTAGTAAATAATATTCTTTGAGAGATGAATATTACAACTGGCCACAGACTAATTTTTGCATTAGTTGAATTCTGACTTTGGTGACTACATTTCTGTTTCATGGTCTTACTCCCCATTATGATTCCTTCTCAGTTTGGCAAGGTTTCTGCACTGTCCACATAACCACCCATGCATAGAACATTTCGTATGCTGTAGAAGGACCTTTCTTTCCATAAGAATGACTCTCATATTCATATCAAACAGATCATAATATGAATGGTGAATGATGTATATATGGAAACAGTATAAATTTTATCAGGACACTATGCTAATCCAAAGGGTTTAAGCTTTTACTTTATTCCCTTACTGCCTGTCAAATAATTCTGCATATTTGTATTATGGATTTGACTAATCATAAAAAATGAATACTCCAGTATTCTTTCCAGGAGAATTCCATGGACAGGGGAGTCTGGCGGGCTACAGTCCATAGAGGTCACGGACAGTTGGGCACAATTGAGCAACTAAAACACACACACACACACACACACACACACACACACAAGAACGACCCAGAGGGATGGTATGGGAACGGAGGCGGGAGGGGGTTTCAGGATGGGGAACATGTGAATACCTGTGACGGATTCATGTTGATGTATGGCAAAACCAATACAATACTGTAAAGTAATTTACTTCCAGTTAAAATAAATAAATTTATATTAAAAGAAAGAAGAATGCTTAATCACTGAATATAATTTGGAAAAGTGGAACATAATTATATAATGAAAATCATTACTAATCTCAAACCCAATTATTTTTTGTAGTTTTCTCATTCTTTTGTAAGCATAATTTACATGTATTTTAGCAATATTAAAAAATATGGTGTATTTTATATTATGCATGTTTCATATACCAAGATATTATGATAATGATGAATAGGCATTGCATGTATGTAATTAATTTTATTGACTATAACAATCTAATCAATAGATAAATTATATTCAACATTTTGCTATTTTGAAACATTAAAGTTATTTTTTCTAGTTTTTTTAAATCATGTAAATATACCAGCAATGCCTATCCTAGCATGTAAATATGTATGTGCATTGATTTTATATCTCAAGTGTTTTCTTAAGGAGAAGTGACAAATGATATTATTAATATCATTTAAAATAACATTCCTTTATTCTTTTAAATTATTGGTGATGTTTAAAATTTTTCAGTATGAAATTTTATTTGCATTTATATGCTAATCTTTTCAAATTGGATTTTATTTAGTATTAATAAGTATTTGTTATATGAACCTAATTTTAATAGGATTTTTAATAATTAGATCTCAGGATAGTAATTATGCATAAATTATGTCAAAATATTTTATTCTACCTTGTCTTTTTACTTCTTATTTTATTATTTCACTGTGCTAGCTGATAAACCAGCTCACTGTTCTTTCCAGGACACAATCCTGTTTTGCTTAATGTACTTTGCCATCTTTAAGTTCAGACAAGAGTATCCTTGAATCCAGGCATACAGATAATTAAAGATAACAGATTTCATATCTTTACTAGCTAATATCCAATGTGACAAATAAAATGTTATTAAGTGAATGTTTGTTCACACATTACAGGTTTATTCATGAATCCTGTGGCTACATACAATAATATTTAAAAAACAGGGTTTTCTTGGAGGCAGAGACAAGGAGTCTGATGCTTGTAATACCATTTACTACCTATGTAATTATAAGCCATTTACTACCTATGTAATCCAGGACTCACACCAGAGAGTTTGTATATTTTTCACAGCTTTTTCCACTTTGATACAGCACATTTTGAGAATTTTTAATCCTTAGAAGTGTGGGTAAATGGAGGGAATAGTAAAAACATCCATGGAAAACACAAACTTTTAAAATATAAATATATATATAGAGAGACATATATATATCAAAACTTTTTTGATATAAATATATACTACTTGGTAGAAATGTGTCCAACATAAGTAAAAAAAGGAAAAATTTAGTCCTACTTATGTTAACTTCTACTAAATATTTCTTGGCTAAATGTGATAATAAATTAATTCTATAAGGGATTGTCTTTGGTCCTTGGAGTTTTATGTGTATTAATTTAATTACAATAAGCAGAAAGGAGACATACAACAATTAAAAAGCAGGATTTATATTCTTTAACTGACAGTGCCTATCAAAGATGGTAAATTTCATCTGCTATAATATAAATGCATTAAAATCAGCAAGAAAGTGAACTGAATTGAAAAAAATAAGTTAAAAAGTATATCGAGGGAATTAGACATTTAACGAAGCTCCAATGAAGTCTCGGTGTCTCTCCATCTTAACAGATCAGCACTTTCTTTTTGCAACGAATATTGTGTAATACCTCTTTACAATATTTACTTTTGTAATACCTCTACTTAGTTAGCTATGTGCTTACCAAATGAAAGTCATGGCTTAAAATATGGTTGTTAAAATATAGATATATTATCGTTAACTCTCATTCTTCTTGCTTAGGTAATAAAAGGAAATACACTAATGATTTTATTTGTTTCAGCATCACCTACCCAGTTCCTCTATTACATGTAGGTTCATGAACCAGCATTAAGTTCTAAGCAAAGGCTAATCAAGCTCCAAAATCTGCCTATGGTGTTTACAGCAAGTAGAGTCAGAGCAATGAGAAGATTCAATAACACTCTTCATCACTCTAAGGGCTTTGTTCTGGTGGGCTTCTCAGAATGCCCCAAACTAGAAATGGTTCTTTTTGTGGCCATCTCCGTTTTCTGTGTAATGACTCTCCTTGGGAATTCGGCCATCATTATCTTGTCCTGCCTTGATCCTAGGCTCCACACCCCAATGTATTTCTTTCTGGCTAATCTCTCTTTTTTGGACCTTTGCTATACTACCTCCACTGTCCCCCAGATGCTGGTCAACATACAGAGCCGCTGGAGAAATATCGGCTACGGAGGCTGCACAGCTCAACTATTCATCTTCCTTGGCTTAGGATCCACTGAATGTGTTCTTCTCTCAGTAATGGCCTTTGATCGTTATGTAGCTATCTGCCAGCCTCTGCATTACACAGTTATCATGCATTCTCGGCTATGCCAACAACTGGCAGTGGTGGCTTGGGTAACAGGTTTCAGCAACTCTCTGGTGCAAACAGTGTTGACTTTCCTGTTACCTCGCTGTGGTCAATATCAGGTGGAGAATTTCTTCTGTGAAGTACCTGCCATGCTTCAATTATCATGTGTTGATACATGGATCAATGAAGTGGAGATGTATGCTGTGGTGGTCATATAAGTTATCCCAGTGGGATTAATCTTGTTCTCTTACATCAACATTGTTAGGTCTGTGGTAAGAATCCAGTCTTCTGAGGGTCAAAAGAAGGCCTTCAACACATGTGGGTCTCACCTGCTTGTGGTCATTCTATGGCTCAGCCATTAGTGGTTATGCATATATGGCACCCAAGAGCAATTCTGCCAAGTTGAAGGGCAAGCTTCTTGCACTCTTCTATGGACTTGTAACTCGAATGCTCAACCCCCTCATCTATACCTTGAAGAATAACGAAGTAAAGGAAGCAGTAAAGAAGCTGCTGAGCAAGGGTGGAAAATTGCTTAGGACAATATAGTCCTCTTATAATTCAAACATCACACTCTCAGAATGTCTTTACCAACTTTCATTATTACTTTCACTCCCAAGTAACAGTGGCTGATTGTTACTGTTATCACTCAAGTATTTCATAGAAAGTCAAATGTTGATTATTCTCCTCTTGAAATAATGAAGCAGTTTGAAATGTGGATAATGAATATTTATAGGTTTTAATTAAATATTTCATTTTTACTCTGTCTTTTCTAATGAAGTTTAAAAATTAATATCCAAATATGATTTCTTATACATAGAATACTAAAACTGGTGATTAAGGAAGCCATCTTGAGACTTCTTTAAAAAGCAGAAATATGACTACTTGAAATGACTAAATCATTCTACAAAATTAGGGGCATGTACGTATAGACCATCACGAGGGCAATTCATTTCTTCTTTTCATATACTTTCTTCAAAATGCTGTCAGTGTAACTGTTGTATATGTAATATAATATAAATCAAATGAAAATGGAAGCTCCTCTGGGAGCCAAGTATATGCTGTGGTTCTCTACACTGTTCTGAAGAAAAGGGGCGTACCTATAGAAAGCTCTGTGCCTCTGACTGTTCGTCCACTTATCCTTTCCTGCTAGCAACCTCTCACAGAATATTTTTACAACTCTGCATGCCATTCTACAGAATTTTTTCCTCATGGCACTCATCTCACACGCTAGCAATGTAATGCTCAAAATTCTCCAAGCCAGGCTTCAACAGTATGTGAATTCTGAGCTTCCAGATGTTCAAGCTGGATTTAGAAAAGGCAGAGGAACCAGAGATCAAATTGTCAACATGTTGGATCATTGAAAAAGCAAGAGAGTTCCAGAAAAACAGATACTTCTGCTTTATTGACTATGCCAAAGCCTTTGACTGTGTGGATCACAAAAAACTGTAGAAAATTCTTCAAGAGATGGGAATACCAGACCACCTGACCTGCCTCTTGAGACAACTGTATGCAAGTCAAAAAGCAACAGTTAAAACTGGACATGGAGCAACAGACTGGTTTCAAATTGGGAAAAGAGTACATCAAGGCTGTATATTGTCTCACTGCTTATTTAACTTATAAGCAGAGTGTGCATCATGAGAAATGCTGGACTGGATGAAGCACAAGCTGGAATCAAGATTGCCGGGAAAAAAATAAATAACTTCAGATATGCAGATGACACCACCCTTATGGCAGAAAGTGGAGAGGAGCTAAAGAACCTCTTGATGAAAGTGAAAGAGGAGAGTGAAAAAGCTGGCTTAAAACTCAACATTCAGAAAATGAAGATCTTGACATTATTTCATGGCAAATAGATGGGAAAACAATGGAAACAGTGACAGACTTTATTTTGGGGGGCTCCAAAATCACTGCAGTTGGTGACTGTAGCCATGAAATTAAAAGATGCTTACTCCTTGGAAGGAAAGTTATAACCAACCTAGACAACATATTAAAAAGCAGAGACTTTACTTTGCCAAAAAAGGTCCACCTAGTTAAAGCTTTGGTTTTTCCAGTAGTCATGTATGGATGTGAGAGTTGGACTATAAAGAAAGCTGAGTGCTGAAGTATTGATGCTTTTGAACTGTGGTGTTGGTGAAGACTCTTGCGAGTCCCTTGGACTGCAAGGAGATGCAACCAGTCCATCCTAAAGGAGATCAGTCCTGACTATTCATTGCAAGGACTGATGCTGAAACTGAAATTCCACTACTTTAGCCACCTGATGCAATTGACCCATTAGAAAAGACCCTGATGCTGGGAGAGATTGAAGGCAGAAGGAGAAGAGGACAACAGAGGATGAGATGGTTGGATGGCATCACCAACTCAATGGACATGAGTTTAAGTAAGCTCTGGGAGTTGGTGATGGACAGAGAAGCCTGGCATGCTGCAGTCCATGGGGTTGCAAAGAGTCGGACACGACTGAGAAATTGAACTGAACTGAACTTATGGGGAACATGTACATCTCTCAGTAATGGTGTTTTATCTAAAAACATCTTGTTGCCCAAACAGTATATATTTTATTCTTGGTGCTCAATCCTCTTTATCAGCATTGTAATAGCTATTCTCAGCAGGCCAAATGGAAAAACTATTTTTTCTTCGAGTTGGAATGAAGGAAATCATATAGCTTCCTTACACAGGTTGTATTTCCCTAACCCATGTTTTACAAATTCTATGTTTTTATTTAATGACTACTGGATGTAAAAGCTTGTGCTGTACTGTGCTTAGTCATTCAGTCCTGTGCAACTCTGCGACCCCATGTACTGTAGTGCACCAGGCTCCTCTGTTCATGGGGATTCTCCAGGCAAAAATTCTGTGTTGGGTTGCCATACCCTCCTCCAGGGGATCTTTCCAACCCAAGGACTGAATCCATGTTTCACACATTGTGGGTGAATTCTTTACTGTCTGAGCCACCAGGAAAGCCCAAGAATACCAGGGTGGATAGCCTATCCCTTCTTCAGGGAATCTTCCCAACCCAGGAATTTTTACCAGCTGAGCTACCAGGGAAGCCTGGATGAAAAGCCTACCTCTCAGCAACAGTGTCTGGGCTTAAAACAGTCTAGAGCCTCTTGCATGTACTCTGAAAATAGCCCAAATATCTGAAAGAAGTTCCTACATGGATACATGCCACTATATATTAATCACATCTTTTCTTACCTTCTTATGTAAATTATGATGTTCACGTTGGGAACATAGGAGGAAAAGCAGACTGAGTGGATTTAGCACAATGTACAAAAAAGCATCCACTCTCAAAGATTGTAATGCAATAGGTCATTTTATTAATGGTGATGCACACTTGTCCCTTCCAGATATGTTTCAGCAGTGGATATATAGTTTATTTCTCCTAAAGAGTATGGAAGTGAGTTGCTTGAAGATGTTATAAAATGCCCGTCATCTTTTTTTCTCAGATTATTTTTTAAGAGTAGTTTTAGCTACAAGGGCTTTCCTTATGGTTCAGCTGCTAAAGAATCAGCCTGCAATGTGGGAGACCTGGGTCAATTTCTGGGTTGGGAAGATCCCCTGGAGAAGGGAAATGCTACCCACTC
Organism: Tragelaphus eurycerus; assembly: GCA_935064755.1. Taxonomy (NCBI): domain Eukaryota; kingdom Metazoa; phylum Chordata; class Mammalia; order Artiodactyla; family Bovidae; genus Tragelaphus; species Tragelaphus eurycerus. The sequence continues at coordinate 24,720,907 of CAKXYN010000031.1, forward strand.
CAGCACTCTGGCCTGGAGAATTCTGTGGACTGTATAGTCCATGGAGTCACAAAGAGTCTGACAACTGAGAAACTTTCACTTTCACTTAGATTTACAGCAAGTTTAAGAAACAGGTTCAGAAATACCATATATCTGCCCCACCTCCCTCCCACCACCCCTTGCCCCCACTACCCCACGAAAAACACAAAGCCTCACAATCAACATCCGACATCAGAATGTTACATTCGTTTTAACTAATGGACCTATACTGATACATCATTCTCTCTCAAAGTCCATGCTTTATATTAGGGTTCATTCTTGGTGTTGTACATTCTGAGTTTGAATACATTTCTAATGACATATGTCCACCATTGAAGTATCATACAGGATATTTTCACTGTCCTAAAAATCCTCCGTGCTCTGCCTATTCATCCTTCCTTCCACCCTAACGCCGGGCAAACACTAATCTTTTTGATCTCCATCGTTTGCCTTTTCAGTATATCATATAGTGGGAATCATTATAAACTGTAGCCTTTTCAGACTGGCCTCTTTCACTTAGTGATATGCATTTCAGTTTCTTCTATGGCTTTCCAATGCTTGATAGTTCATTACTTTTTATCATTGAATAAGATTCCATTGCCTGGAAGTATCACAGTTCATTTATTTATTCACTTACTGAAGGATATCTTGGTTGCTTCCAAGTTTTAGCATTTACAAGTGGAACTACTGTAAACATCCATGGGCAGGGTTTTGTGTGAACATAAAATTTCAACCCCTTTGCATAAATATCAAGGAGTATAATTTCTAGGTCGCAGGATAATAGTACTGGAGTGAATTGCCATTTCCTTCTCCAAGGGATCTTCCCAACTCAGGGATCGAACCCAGGTCTCCCCCATCGTAGACAGATGCTTTACCATCTGAGCCACCAGGGAAGTCCTAGATTTGTAAGAGACTGCCAAACTATCTTCCAAAGTGGGTGTACCATTTTTCAATCCGACCAGCAATGAATGAGAATTTCTTGTGCTCTACATGCTCACCAGCACTCACCAGCATTCAGTGTTGTCAATGTTCTGAATCTTGGCAGTGCTTTTAGGTGTATAGTGGTATCCTATTGTTTTAATTGGCATAATTTGCATTTCCCTGATGACCTGATATGGAGCATCTTTTCATATGCTTACTTGCCATCCATGTATCTTCTCTGATGAGGTGTCAAACTATTTTCCCATTTTTAAAATTGAAATGTTTAATTATTGTTGAGTTGTAGTACTTCCTTATATATTTTATTTTATTTATTTATTTTTTAAAATTTTATTTTATTTTTTAACTTTACAATATTGTATTGATTTTGTCATATATTGAAATGAATCTGCCACAAGTATACATGTGTTCCCCATCCTGAACCCTCCTCCTTCCTCCCTCCCCATACCATCCCTCTGGGTCATCCCAGTGCACCAGCCCCAGGCATCCGTTATCAGGCATCGTACCTGAACTGGCGACTTGTTTCAAATATGATATTATACATATTTCAATGCTATTCTCCCAAATCATCCCACCCTCTCCCTCTCCCAGAGTCCAAAAGACTGTTCTGTACATCAGTGTCTCTTTTGCTGTCTCGTAAACAGGGTTATCGTTACCATTTTTCTAAATTCCATATATATGCGTTGCTGTTGCTGCTGCTGTTACTAAGTTGCTTCAGTCGTGTCCGACTCTGTGCGACCCCATAGACGGAAGCTCACCAGTCTCCCCTGTCCCTGGGATTCTCCAGGCAAGAATACTGGAGTGGGTTGCCATTTCCTTCTCCAATGCATGAAAATGAAAAGTGAAAGTGAAGTCGCTCAGTCGTGTCCGACTCTTAGCGACCCCATGGACTGGAGCCTACCAGGCTCCTCTGTCCATGGGATTTTCCAGGCAAAAGTACTGGGGTGGGGCTTTAGTATACTGTATTTGTATTTTTCTTTCTGGCTACTTCACTCTGTATAATAGGCTCCACTTCTGTCTACCTCTTTAGAACTGATTCAAATGTATTCTTTTTAATGACTGAGTAATACTCCATTATGTATATGTACCATGGCATTCTTACCCATTCATCTGCAGATGGACATCTAGGTTGCTTCCAAGTCCTGGTTATTGTAAACAGTGCTGCTATGAACATTGGGGTACACGTGTCTCTTTCAATTCTGTTTTCCTCAGTGTGTATGCCCAGCGTGGGATTGCTGGATCATAAGGCAGTTCTATTCTCAGTTTTTTGAGGAATCTCCATACTGTTCTCCATAGTGGCTGCACTAGTTTGCATTCCCACCAACAGTGTAAGAGGGTTCCCTTTTCTCCACACCCTCTCCAGCATTTATTGCTTGTGGACTTTTGGATCACAGCCATTCTGACTGGCGTGAAATGGTACCTCATAGTGGTTTTGATTTGCATTTCTCTGATAATGAGTGATGTTGAGCATCTTTTCACGTGTTTGTTAGCCATCTGTATGTCTTCTTTGGAGAAATGTCTGTTTAGTTCTTTGGCCCATTTTTGATTGGGTCATTTATTTTTCTGGAATTGAGCTATAGGAGTTGCTTGTATATTTTTGAGATTAGTTGTTTGTCTGTTGCTTTATTTACTATTATTTTCTCCTATTCTGAAGGCTATCTTTTCACCTTGCTTATAGTCCTTTGTTGTGCAGAAGCTTTTAAGTTTAATTAGGTCCCATTTTTTTTTTTTTTTTAATTTTATTTCCATATTCTGGGAGGTGGGTCATAGAGGATCCTGCTGTGATGCATGTTGGAGAGTGTTTTGCCTGTTTTCCTCTAGGAGTTTTATGGTTTCTGGTCTTACATTTAGCTCTTTAATCCATTTTGAGTTTATTTTTGTGCATGGTGTTAGAAAGTGTTCTAGTTTCATTCTTTTACAAGTGTTTGATCAGTTTTCCCAGCGCCATTTTTTAAAGAGATTATCTTTAATCCATTGTATATTCTTGCCTCCTTTGTCAAAGATAAGGTGTCCATATGTGCGTGGATTTATCTCTGGGCTTTCTATTTTGTTCCATTGATCTATATTTCTGTCTTTGTGCCAGTACCATACTGTCTTGATTACTGTGGCTTTGTAGTAGAGCCTGAAGTCAGGCAGGTTGAGTCCTCCAGTTCCATTCTTCTTTCTCAAGATAGCTTTGGCTATTCGAGGTTTTTTCTATTTCCATACAAATGGAGAAATTATTTGTTCTAGCTCTGTGAAGAATACCGTTGGTAGCTTGATGGGGATTGCATTGAATCTATAAATTGCTTTGGGTAGTATACTCATTTTCACTATATTGATTCTGCCAATCCATGAACATGGTATATTTCTCTATCTATTAGTGTCCTCTTTGATTTCTTTCACCAGTGTTTTATAGTCTTCTATATATAGGTCTTTAGTTTCTTTAGGTAGATGTATTCCTAAGTATTTTATTCTTTTCATTGCAATGGTGAATGGAATTGTTTCCTTAATTTCTCTTTCTATTTTCTCATTATTAGTGTACAGGAATGAAAGGGATTTCTGCATGTTGATTTTATATCTGCAACTTTACTATATTTATTGTTTAGTTCTAGTAATTTTCTGGTGGACTCTTTAGGGTTTTCTATGTAGGGGATCATGCCATCTGCAAACAGTGAGAGTTTTACTTCTTCTTTTCCAATTTGGATTCCTTTTATTTCTTTTTCTGCTCTGACTGCTCTGGCCAAAACTTCCAAAACTATGTTGAATAGTAATGGTGAAAGTGGGCATCCTTGTCTTGTTCCTGACTTTAGAGGAAATGCTTTCAATTTTTCACCATTGAGGATAATGCTTGCTGTGGGTTTGTCATGTATAACTTTTATTACACTGAGGTATGATCCTTCTATTCCTACTTTCTGGAGAGTTTTTATCACAAATGGATGTTGAACTTTGTCAAAGGCTTTCTCTGCATCTATTGATATAATCATATGGTTTTTATTTTTCAATTTGTTAATGTGGTGTATTACATTGATTGATTTGCAGATATTGAAGAATCCTTGCATTCCTGGGATAAAGCCCACTTGGTCCTGGTGTATGATCTTTTTAATGTGTTGTTGGATTCTGATTGCTAGAATTTTGTTAAGGATTTTTGCATCTATGTTCATCAGTGATATTGGCCTGTAGTTTTCTTTTTTTTGGCATCTTTGTCAGGTTTTGGTATTAGGGTGATGGTGGCCTCATAGAATGAGTTTGGAAGTTTGCCTTCCTCTGCAATTTTCTGGAAGAGTTTGAGTAGGATACGTGTTAGCTCTTCTCTAAATTTTTGGTAGAATTCAGCTGTGAAGCTGTCTGGACCTGGGCTTTTGTTTGCTGGAAGATTTCTGTTACAGTTTCAATTTCCATGCTTGTGATGGGTCTGTTACGATTTTCTATTTCTTCCTGGTCCAGTTTTGGAAAGTTGTACTTTTCTAATAATTTGTCCATTTCTTCCACGTTGTCCATTTTGTTGCCATATAATTGCTGATAGTAGTCTCTTATGAATCTTTGTATTTCTGTGTTGTCTCTGGTGATCTCTTCATTTCATTTCTAATTTTATGGATTTGATTTTTCTCCCTTTGTTTCTTGATGAGTCTGGCTAATGGTTTGTCAATTTTATTTACCCTTTCAAAGAACCAGCTTTTGGCTTTGTTGATTTTTTCTATGGTCTCTTTTGTTTCTTTTGCATTTATTTCTGCCCTAATTTTTAAGATTTCTTCCTTCTACTAACCCTAGGGTCCTTCATTTCTTCCTTTTCTAGTTGCTTTAGGTGTAGAGTTAGGTTATTTATTTGACTTTTTTCTTGTTTCTTGAGGTATGCCTGGATTGCTATGAACTTTCCCCTTAGGACTGCTTTTACAGTGTCCCACAGGATTTGGATTGTTGTGTTTTCATTTTCATTCGTTTCTATGCAGATTTTGATTTCTTTTTTGATTTCTTCTGTGATTTGTTGGTTATTCAGCAGCGTGTTGTTCAGCCTCCATATGTTGGAATATTTCATAGTTTTTCTCCTGTTATTGAGATCTAATCTTACTGCATTGTGGTCAGAAAAGATGCTTGGAATGATTACAATTTTTCTGAACTTACCAAGGCTAGATTTATGGCCCAGGATGTGATCTATCCTGGAGAAGGTTCCGTGTGCGCTTGATAAAAATGTGAAATTCATTGTTTTGGGATGAAATGTCCTGTAGAGATAAATTAGGTCTAACTGGTCTATTGTATCATTTAAAGTTTGTGTTTCCTTGTTAATTTTCTGTTTAGTTGATCTATCCATAGGTGTGAGTGGGGTATTAAAGTCTCCCACCATTATTGTGTTATTGTTAATTTCTCCTTTCATACTTGTTAGCATTTGTCTTACATATTGAGTTGCTCCCGTGTTGGATGCATATATAATTATAATTGTTATATATTCTTCTTGGATTGATCCTTTGATCATTATGTAATGATCGTCTTTGTCTCTTTTCACAGCCTTTGTTTTAAAGTCTATTTTATCTGATATGAGTATTGCTACTCCTGCTTTTTTTTGGTCCCTATTTGCATGGAAAACCTTTTTACAGCCCTTCACTTTCAGTCTGTATGTGTCCCCTGTTTTGAGGTGGGTCTCTTGTAGACAACATATGTAGAGGTCTTGTTTTTGTATCCATTCAGCCAGTCTCTGTCTTTTGGTTGGGGCATTCAACCCATTTACGTTTAAGGTAATTATGGATAAGTATGATCCCGTTGCCATTTACTTTATTGTTTTGGGTTCAAATTTATATACCCTTTTTGTGTTTCCTGTCTACAGAATGTCCTTTAGTATTTTTTGGAGTGCTGGTTTGGTGGTGCTGTATTCTCTCAGCTTTTGCTTGTCTGTAAAGCTTTTGATTTCTCCTTCATGTTTGCATGAGATCCTTGCTGGGTAGAATAATCTGGGATGCAGGTTATTTTCTTTCATCACTTTAAGTATGTCTTGCCATTCCCTCCTTGCTTGAAGAGTTTCTATTGAAAGATCAGCTGTTATCCTTATGGGAATTCCCTTGTGTATTATTTGTTTTTTTTCTCTTGCTGCCTTTAATATTTGTTCTTTGTGTTTGATCTTTGTTAATTTGATTAATATGTGTCTTGGGGTGTTTCGCCTTGGGTTTATCCTGTTTGGGGCTCTCTGTGTTTCTTGGACTTGAGTGATTATTTCCTTGTGCATTTTAGGGAAGTTTTCAACTATTATCTTCTCAAGTATTTTCTCAAGGTCTTTCTTTTTGTGTTCTTCTTCTGGAACCCCTGATTCGAATGTTGTAGCATTTAATATTGTCCTGGAAGTCTCTGAGATTGTCCTCATTTCTCTTAATTCGTTTTTCTTATTCCCTCTCTGATTCATTTATTTCTACCATTCTATCTTCTAATTCACTAATCCTATCTTCTGCCTCTGTTATTCTACTATTTGTTGCCTCCAGAGTGTTTTTGATCTCATTTATTTCATTATATATTGGCTCTTTTTTATTTCTTCTATGTCCTTGTTAAACCTTTCTTGCATCTTCTCAATCCTTGTCTCCAGGCTATTTATCTGTGATTCCATTTCGATTTCAATATTTTGGATCAATTTCATTATCATTATTCAGAATTCTTTATCAGGTAGATTCCTTGTCTCTTCCTCTTTTGTTTGGTTTGGTTGGCATTTATCCTATTCCTTTACCTGCTGGGTATTCCTCTGTCTCTTCATCTTGTTTAAATTGCTGAGTTTGAGGTGTCCTTTCTGTATTCTGCAAGTTTGTGGAGTTCTCTTTATTGTGGCATTTCCTCACTGTGTGTTGGTTTGTACAGGTGGCTTGTCAAGGTTTCTTTGTTAGGGAAGCTTGTGTCGGTGTTCTGGTGGGTGGAGCTGGATTTCTTCTCTCTGGAGTGCAATGACGTGTCCCGTAATGAGTTATGAGATGTCTTTGGTTTTGGGGTGACTTTGGGTAGCCTGTATCTTGGTGCTCAGGGCTGTGTTCCTGTGTTGCTGGAGAATTTGCTTGGTATGTCTTGCTGTGGTACTTGTTGGCCCTTGTGTGGTGCTTGGTTTCAGTGTAGGTATGGAGGTGTTTGATGAGCTCCTGTCAATTAATGTTCCCTGGAGTCAGGATTTTGACTTAAGCCTCCTGTTTCCAGTTATCGGGCTTGTTTTTACAGTAGTTTCAAAACTTCTCCTTCTATACAGCACCATTGATAAAACATCTAGGTTAAAGATGAAAAGTTTCTCCACCATGAGGGTCACCCAGAGAGGTTCACAGCATTACATGGAGAAGAGAAGAGGGAGGAGGGAGTTAGAGGTGACCCGAGTGAGATGAGGTGAAATCAATAGAGGAGAGAGCAGGCTAGCCAGTAATCACTTCCTTATGTGCACTCCACAACTGGACCGCTCACAGATGTTCATGGATTTATACGGAGAAGAGAAGAAGGAGAAAAGAGACAGAGGTGACCAGGAGGATAAAAGGGGGGAATGAAATGGGGGGAGACAAATTCATCCAGTAATCAGTTCCCTAAATGTTCTCCACCGTCTGGAACACACAGAAATTCACAAAGTTGGGTAGAGTAGAGAGAGGTTAGGCCGGAGACCCAGGTGACCTGGTGGAGAAAAAGGAGATTCCAAAGGGGGAGAGAGCAGTCAAGCCAGTAATCTCGCTCCCTAGTAAAAAATGGGTACTGAAGATTGGGTTCTTAAAGGAACAAAATTGGTAGCAAATACATAAAAGCAAAAATTAAAAATCTAGAGTAGAGTTTGGAATTTCAAAAATATAATGTTAAAGAAAAGAAAAAGGAAAAGAAAGAGAGAAAAAAAAAAAAAAAAAACAAAGTCATAAAAATTATAAAGAAAATATAGGTACAAAATTGATAACAAATAACATAAAGCAAAAGTTAAAAATCTAGAATAGATTTTGGAATTTCAAAAACACAATGTTAAAGAAAAGAAGAAGAAAGAGAAAGAGAGAAAAAGAAAACAAAAGGAAACAAACAAACAAAAAAAACAAATTTGCCAAAATTATAAAGAAAATATAGGTACAAAATTGATAACAAATACCAAAAAGCATAAATTAAAAGTCTAGGGTAGAGTTTGGATTTCAGATACACAATGTTAAAGAAAAGAAGAAGATAAAGAAGAGAGAGAATAAAAAGTCACAAAAATTATAAAAAAAAAATATAGGTTCAACTGGTCATGGAACAACAGACTGGTTTCAAATAGGAAAAGGAGTACGTCAAGGCTGTATATTGTCACCATGTTTATTTAACTTATATGCAGAGTACATCATGAGAAATGCTGGGCTGGAAGAAACACAAGTTGGAATCAAGATTGCTGGGAGAAATATCAACAACCTCAGATATGCAGATGACACCACTCTTATGGCAGAAAGTGAAGAGGGGCTAAAAAGCCTCTTGATGAAAGTGAAAGTGGAGAGTGAAAAGGTTGGCTTAAAGCTCAACATTCAGAAAACGAAGATCATGGCATCTGGTCCCATCACTACATGGGAAATAGATGGAGAAACAGTGGAAACAGTGTCAGACTTTATTTTTCTGGGCTCCAAAATCACTGCAGATGGCGACTGCAGCCATGAAATTAAAAGACGCTTACTCCTTGGAAGGAAAGTTATGACCAACCTAGATAGCATATTTAAAAGCACAGACATTACTTTGCCAACAAAGGTTCGTCTAGTCAAGGCTATGGTCTTTCTTGTGGTCATGTATGGATGTGAGAGCTGGACTGTGAAGAAGGCTGAGCGCCGAAGAATTGATGCTTTTGAACTGTGGTGTTGGAGAAGACTCTTGAGAGTCCCTTGGACTGCAAGAAGATCCAACCAGTCCATTCTGAAGGAGATCAGCCCTGGGATTTCTTTGGAAGGAATGATGCTAAAGCTGAAACTCCAGTATTTTGGCCACCTCATGCGAAGAGTTGACTCATTGGAGAAGACTCTGATGCTGGGAGGGATTGAGGGCAGGAGGTGAAGGGGACGACAGAGGATGAGATGGCTGGATGGCATCACTGTGTCGATGGATGATCTAAGTGATCTCCGGGAGTTGGTGATGGACAGGGAGGCCTGGCATGCTGCAGTTCATGGGGTCGCAAAGAGTCGGACACGACTGAGCGACTGATCTGATCTGATCTGATCAAAAAGCTAAAATTAAAAATCTAGAGTAGAGTTTGGAATTTCAAAAATACAATATTAAAGAAAAGAAAAAAAAAAAAAACAAGGTCACAAAATTTATAAAAAAAAAAATATATATATATATATATGAAGTTTGCTTTTTAAAAAGAAAAATAGAGTGTTTGTTTGTTTTTGCAAAGTACTAGTAGGTTATAAAAGTGAAAATTTAAAAAGTAATAGAGGACTAAAACATTTTTTAAAAAATTTTAAAAATAAAGAATGATCGTAAAAATAGTAAAAATATATCTAAGACTTTCTCTGGTGTTATTGTGGTATTGTGGGGTCAGTTCATTTTCAGCTAGTTCCTTGGTCTGGCTTATATTTCTCAAGATCTATAGGCCCCTTCCTATGCAGTCGGTACTAACCACAGGGTTTTAATCTATTGCCTGTTCTTCCAAGGCGGTTCCCTCTGTTATAGCTTCTTCTGTTTGCTGGTGTCTTCAGTGTCTGATTTCCGCACTGACACAAAGGGGATGGTGGTGGACACTTTTTTTTTTGGCTCACCTGTTCAGTTGCACTGTGGGGAGGGAGGGACGCTGCAAACAAATAACACTGGCGTGTGCTCGCAGTGCCTCAGCCACACTGGGCCTGCTCCCGCTCACGGTGCATGTAGCCTCCCTGCCCACACTGCTCAGGCTCTAGGTTTCTCCAGCAGGAAACATCCGGGGCCGGCACTGGTCTGCGTGCAACTCCCAGATCTAAGCTGCTCAGGTTCAGGTACTTGGGTAGCCCTCAGAGGCGCAGACTCGGTTGGGCCTGCGTTTTGTGCCCTTCCCAGGTCTGAGCAAGCTCAGGTGATGAGGTGTTTGGTGAGTGCAGTTGCTGTGACTTATTGCCTCCCTGCCACTAGGTTATCTAGGTGTACAATCAGTGCACCTTCTCAGGCAGATGTTGACCGTCCAGAACCGCAAGAAGTTTTAGTTAGCAAAGAAGCCTGCTTACAGCTTGGTAGATAATGTCTCTCTTGGGCTGCAATTGCCCCCTTTTGGCTCTGGCTGCCTGTCACCAGAGGGGGATGGTCTGCAGCCAGCTATCTCTGTTCAGTTTTGTTCCCTGCGTGGGTCTGTCAGTGTCTTAGGTTAGGGCTGGCTTTTCGCATGGTAGATATCCCACAGTCTGCTTTGCTAGTGCAAATTATTTCGCTCAGATAGCGCTCGGGGTATTCAGGCCAGATCCTTACTCTAAGCACTGCAGCCCACGCTGGGCCTCCCTGCCCAGCCCGTGCTCGCTAGTGGCATGTGCAGGCATCTGTGCTGCTTCTCCGCTGGGGGAGTTACCGTAGGGCTCGTAATCTGCGGGTTTTAATTGTTTATTTATTTTTCCTCACTGTTATGTTGCCCTCTATGCTTCCAAGGCTCGGCAGAGATTTGGCCATGAGAATGTTTCCTGGTGTTTGGAAACTTCTCTTTTTAAGATATCCTTCTCGGGACAGAGCTCCGTACCTCCATCTTTTGTCTCTTTTTTTGTCTTTTATATTTTTTCCTACCTCCTTTCGAAGACAACGGATTGCTTTTCTGGGTGCCTGATTTCCTCTGCCAGCATTCAGAAGTTGTTTTGTGGTATTTACTAAGCGTTTAAATGTTCTTTTGATGAATTTGTGGGGGAGAAAGTGTTCTCCCCGTCCTATTCCTCTGCCATCTTAGCTCCTCCCCGCTCCTTTTGTATTTTAAACAGCAGTTCTTTATGAGATTTTTTCGCAAATATTTCCTCCCAGTCTGTGGCCTTTCTAGAGCTAGCATCTTTTAAGTTTTACCTATATAATGTATTCTTCCTCCTCTGTTCGAAGCCTCACATATTTTAATACTATAAAAATATAAATTTCCTTGTTTTCCCAATATGTATTTATATTTGATGTATCCATGTGAGAGGTACAAGATGTTAAATATTTCAAATATCCTTGCATGTATGGTCCAGTAGTTTGGGGCTCTGTCTCTTGGTCACACATGTTAATTATGACTTTGGACATAGTTTAATTCCATTTAAACTAATTTAAAATTTAATTCCATTTAAGCCAACAATCATTGGTTCTTCAAAATTTTGCTAGCTATTGTTAGGCATAAGTAGTGATTTTCTCTTGTAAGACATTTATAGCTACACTTTATCATATTAATAATGTTCCCCTCTAATGCTAGTATGCCAAATGTTATTATGTTTTTATGTTATCATGAATGGATGTTGAATTTTATCAAGGAACTTTTCTGCACCTATTGAAATGATCCTATGGTTTTTCCCCCTTTTTATTAATACAGTATATTCCATTGATTGACCTTTCAACATTAACACAACTTTGAATTCTTGGAATAAAATCATCTTCGTCATAATCTATTCTCTTTTTGATATATTTTAGATTCAAATGCTAATAATTTGCTTAGAATTTTTCATTATGTTCATGAGTGAGAGATAGATCTATAATTTTCCCCTTCGAACAAAGTGGGAAGACTTGGGAATCTTGATATAAAGATTTATTATTAATAATAAATGTCTTACGGGCACAAGAATAGACAAGAAAAATAATTAAGCACAATGGAGAATCCAGAAAGAGACCCACATGACTTTAGACACTAGATTTATAACAAACTTGATTCTGAAAGAAGAGAGGAAACTAATTTTTAAATAGTGCTTTGTCAATTGCATATTCATAAAAAATAAATATTGACATTTCTCTAACAAAGATTATTTTAGAGAATATAAACGTAGATTTTAGAGACTATAAATGTGAATGGCAAACATCAAACCATCTGGAAAATAACACTGATCAATATGTTTATGATTTGGGGGTTGGAAAGAAAAGTTTTTTTTTTTTTCTTTTTTAAAATAATGCATAAATGCACTAATATAAGGAAGTCATTGATAAATCAGATTTCATTAGCAACTTTTTTAAACACAAGATAGCATTAAGAAAGTGAAATGTCAAACCATAGTGCAGGATAATATGTCTATAAAACTTACTACAGCAAAAGTTAGACCAGAAAATAAAAATATCCACAAATCCAGAAGAAAAAGCAGATAATCTAACACAAAAATGTCCTAAAATCTTGAATAGGTGCTTCACAAAAATTGATTCTTAAATGACCAATCAACATACAAAAAAGATGCTCAACTACTTTAGCCATCATGGAAGTGCAAGTTAAACTCACAATTTAATACTACTATAAGATTCCCAGAATACCTAAACTGAGACAGACTAATACTTTCAAGTGTTATTAAAAATGTGAGCAGAAGGAATTCTCATACATGGCTGATGGGAGTCTACAATGGTTCCTCCAACTGAAAACTGTTAGGCAGTCCACCTACTGAAGCTTAATATGTGCATTCCATACTACTTAGAAATTCCAATACTAGATACACTCGTGAAAATATTTAAATTAAAACATTCATACAAGCAGTACTGATAATAAAACCAAATAGAAATGGTCAAATATTTCGTAGCTAAATAATCAATAAATTGTGCTATATTCATAATATAGAGTACTATATGGCAATGAAAGCAAAATACTGCTACATGCAATGTTCTGGATGAATCTCACAAACAAGTGAAATGAAAAGATTATGTATGGCACTATTCAATCTATGCAAAGTTAATAAACAAGTAAAACAAACTTTGTTTTTAGACATCTGGGTAGTGATTATATATGGGTAAGAAAATTAATGAATGGAATAGAAATGAGGGGGCCTTGGAGAGTGTGTAATGTTCAAGTTTCATATCTGGCAAATGGCCGCATGTGTTTTTATTTTCTTTTTGTGATTAATCAAGTTGACAGTCATGTTTAGTGTTTTCTTCTTTATGTCAAAATTGTATAACTAGAAATGTATGCTAACATTCTTACAAGGAGAAATACAGAGAGGAATTTTTAATGACAAAATTATTAAGCAGTCTAACATTTCAAAAGAATAAACTTATGTAATGGTAATACATATATGTTTTCCATACATAATTACATATCACATTTAAAGACTTTAAAATTGTTCGAAAATGATGCAACTTGATTCAGTTTTATTTTATCATGTAACCAATAATAAAAGCCATTAATTAGATTCAGAAAATATTTTTGAACTTGGAGTTACAATTTGAGCAAAAAAACTTCTAAAAAGTCAATCCACAATTTAAAGCAAAATGATAAATGATCTTAGAAATATAAGTTTCTTTTGCTTTAGGTTGATATAGCATGTAGCTTACCTTTATAAATCAGCCATAACACCATGGCATTTTAAAAAAATTATATTTTAATTAATTATCTCCCACTTCATGAAGAAAAGAAATACTGATTTGTTTACTTAAAAATTTATTTTTAAAAATTTACAATTTTATCAATTCATAAATATTAGATAAGTAAATGTAGTAGAAAATGATTTAAAGTAGAAACAGAGCACTGCTACATAGTAAAGAAAAAAGAAATAAAGACATATAATTAAATATCATTAGATCTCTCAAGAGGCCTCATTGGTGAGAAACCTTAGTAGTATTATGACTCCCTTTTGAATTTGACAAGACATTCTCTTTTCTCAGAATCCATGCCCTTTAATAATGGCATTGGTTTCCCTTAGTTTTCCATTAAAAGGCTAACTTGTTTATGGTTTTGAGAATATTAAATCTTGATTGATACTGCTGTAGGAAACCCTCATTTTTCTGAATCATTTTGTCTGATTTGCAATGGCATAACTTTTTTTCTCTGCTTTACTCAACCTATTTAGAGAGTTTTGAAAGAACACTCATTTCAAATAATCTAATCATTTGAAAGTTTTGGCAAACCAATCAAAGAAATACAAATGTGAGAAGTTAGGGATTCAGTTTCCTTTTAGTTTGCTGCTGTTGCTAAGTCACTTCAGACGTGTCCAACTCTGTGTGACCTCATAGATGGCAGCCTACCAGGCTCCACTGTCCCTGGGATTCTCCAGGCAAGAACACTGGAGTGGGTTGCCATTCCCTTCTCCAATGCATGAAAGTGAAAAGTGAAAGTGAAGACGCTCAGTCGTATCTGACGCTCAGCGACCCCATAGACTGCAGCCTTCCTATATCCGTGGGATTTTCCAGGCAAGAGTACCAGAATGGGGTGCCATTGCTTCCTCAGATCCCTTTAGTTTAAGGCTTTTAATTATGAACCTTTACTAAAGCCAAAAATGCAAGAGACTCAGGAGACCCAGGTTCAATTCCTAGGTCAGGAAGAACCCTGTAGTAGGAAATGGCACCTACATCAGTATTCTTAGCTGGAGAATTCCATGGGCAGAGGAGGCTGGTGGGCTGTAGTCCATGGGGCTGCAAAGAGTCAGACACGACTGAGCACATTACACACAAAGCCAAAAATACATGTAAGAGAGGGTGGCATATCAAGATATACAAACTCCATTTTTGCAGACACTGACAATTACTGAACTGACAATGAATATATATTTAAAAAATCAGAGTGCTGGGAGGAGGAAAAAAGGTTCTAACTGTTAAGAAATAGGAACACTCACACTGGGGCTAACACAAAACACACAGAGAGGAATCCTTCAAATGTCAGAAAGACAAAGGACTAAAAACCTCTCAACCCTATATCTCTCCCATGTCAGGAAATACAACTGCTAGAAATACTGGTACCCTCAGACACACACACACTCACTCATGAAATGAAATGAAATGAATTAGATTTAAATGCCCTGTCACTTTTCACATGGCAAGGACTGGATCCTATAATCTGTCACTGGATAGAAATCATTTAATCACCTAAATGCAAAATGAAAACTCAAAATCCACATTGCTGGCACCAGTATGGACACAATTTCTATGGACAATCAAAAGATCAAGGAAAAGCTAACCTGACAACGAGTCAAATTAGACTGTAAGAGTGAGAAACAAACAAACAAAAAAAAAGATTTAGACAGAATGGCCAAGGGACGGTGGACGGTGTGTGCAGAGTCAAGGAGTTAAGTGAAAATGAGGTGGATTCTCAAGTTAAAGGCTCTACTGGTCCAAGGGTGGGATCCAGATGGGCAATACTGCACCAGACCACCAGAAATAAACTGCTAAGGAGTAGTAGTCATAGTAGTAGTAGTAAAACTACAAGGTTTAAAAACACGTAGCTCGTGAGTATCACACAGTTTATTTATACAAAGCCAACCAATGGATTGATTTCATTTAACAAGGCAAAGCCAAGACTTACCTAAGAGAAAGGGCAGAGAGGGAAGAAAATTAGCCACAGAGATTTTGTAAATAGACAAAATTTGTAATTTATTGACTGACAGATAACAAAGATGTCTGTTTAGATAGTTTATCCTCTAGTACTTTAAGGAAGGAAATGAAAGAAAGTAATTTCAGGCTTATGGATTCTCTAGAAAGTCTTGCAGGTTTGGTTTTGCAGCATATATGTGAAGCTGTCTCCAGATAAGGCCTGCTGGTACATCTTTCCTTCAGCACCTCAACCTTAGTCAGGCCATGTCTATACTTTTACCTCATCAGAGTTTCTCACTCTGTTGTGCTCTATCTTTCTGTACCAGCCTCTTTAAAGCCCCCTTTACATCTTTGTTTCTCAGAGTGTAAATGAGAGGGTTAAGGGTGGGAGTTACAACGGTATACAAAAGGGTTATGAACTTTCCTTGACTGTGGGCATAAGAGCTGTTGGGCTGGATATAGACAGCTGTGGTGGTTCCATAGAAGAGAGTTACTACCAAGAGGTGGGACCCACAAGTGCCAAGGGCTTTTCGCCAGGCTTGAGCTGACCTGATCCTCATTACTGCTTGAGCAATGCATCCATATGAGATCAAGATAAGTGTCAGAGGAAGGAGGATAATCACCAAGGAAGCCATGAAGAGCTGGACCTCATTGGCATGAATGTTTACACAGGCCAACTTGACCATGGCAGGCACTTCACAGAGGAAGTGGTAAATCCTGCGGTTCCCACAGCGGGGCAGCTGAAGGATAATGGTGCCCTGAATTAAGGTGTTTCCCACTCCACTCAACCATGCCATTCCTACCAGAGACTGGCAAAGTCGTGAGTGCATAACTGTGGCATAATGGAGTGGTCGACAAACAGCAGCATAGCGATCAAATGCCATGACAGCTAGGAGAACAGCTTCAGTGGATCCCAGTGCCAGGGATACGTAGAGTTGAATGGCACAGCCTGTGGGACTGATTGTCTTGTATGGACCATGGAGGTTCCATAGCAGTTGGGGAATGATGCTTGTGGTAAAGCAGAGGTCAACAAAGGAGAGATGGGTAAGAAAATAATACATGGGTGTGTGGAGCACGGGATCCAGATAAGAGATCAAGATGATTGCTGTGTTGCCAACCAGTGTCAGGAGATAGGAGATTAACACAACCACAAAGAGGATCTTCTCAAGCTGCGGGTGGTCGGAGAAGCCCACCAGTATGAAATCCCCTGTCAAAGTCTCATTAATTGTGGTCATCACCCTGCTCTTGAAAAGGAGAGAGGCACATGTGAAAATATAGAAGTCAGATAGTGAGAAACAGTTAAGATCAGAAATACAGTTGGGAGAAACTGATCCTGAATGTGAGACAAGAGGGGTATGCCATTTGAAGGAAGAGAGAGAACTGTTTGTCTCTAGCAGGAAATTAAAAGTGTGCGAGAGCTTATAGAAAACTATTAAACATATGATGACATAAAGTGGCCCATATAAAAAATGATTACTCATTAATTATTGCTCCAAAGTGTTTCATTTTTTCTTATAAATCCATCCTATTCCCCAATAACATCCTATAAAAGCTTGTAAGTTAAAGAAAAATGAGATGTTATCCAATCAAAAAACATCTTTGTAGACATTCTATCAGTTGTCAATAATAAAAATAGCAATAAGAACATTTTTTGAAAACAATTATATAATTATTTCCATACTCTACAGTAACACATGCAATTCTCAAAGTCATGCTAAGGGTAATGTGAAAAACCTAATCATCATAGAGTTTTAATTAGTTATTAGATACCGTGTATAGAAATAGTTTTCTCTCAACATTTTTTCATAATGAAAAAAATGGGTAGTCTAGTTTAAAGGTGTTACAGGGACTTCAGAGAGAAGCATTGTTGTAAGTTGCAAGTAAATGTTTAGCTCCTCATTAAAAGCATTTTGTCTTTAATCAGATATTTTATTTTTATATTAATTAAAGGACCCAAAGCTTCTCAAAATTTTCATTTATTTCATAAAACTTTTTGGAATATTATGAATTTTTCTTTATATAACTTTGTATTATATAGTATCAGAATATCAAGTCTGCTTGATTCCTTTGTGATATATCACTAACTTCATAATACTTTCATTTCATAGTAACTGCTGACTCGCTGCTGAAGAATTTGATGATAAGAGACCAAAACCATTTTTGGAAAGGAGATAAAGATGCAGTACATTTTTAAAATGACAGCCATTTTTGGCAATGAAGTAGAGAGCGAATAAGAGCTTACTAGTGGATAAGAGGAAGTAGCTTGGTAAGCTTTAAATTGAAAAAACACTGAGGAGCTGAGAAATATCTGAGAAATATCACTGAATAAGGAACATGATGGGCATAGTGTCTTATGGTTAGACTGCAATAGTAAGCAAACAAAATAATCAAGAGAAATGTTTGAGATTCATATTTATCCAAAGCACCTTAAAGGTTATCCTTTGAGGGATTTATAAACAGGTCAAGGGGTAACAAATGTCAGGAGGGAGTCAATAATTGACATATTCTTTTTGTTCCTTTGCTAAGTCATGTCTGATTCTTCATAACCTCATGAACTGCAAAATGCCAGGCATTCCTGTTCATCACTATCTTCCAGAGCTTGCTCAAACTCATGTCCATTGAGTTGGTGATGTCATCCAACTATCTCATCCTCTGTCACCCACTTCTCCTCTTGCCTTCAATCTTTCCCAGCATCAGAGTCTTTTCCAATGAGTTGACTCTTTGTATCAGGTGTCCAAAGTGTTGGAGCTTCAGCATCAGTCCTTCCAGTAAATATTTGAAGTTGATTTCCTTTAAGACTGATGGGTTTGATCTCCTTGCTGTCCAAGGGACTCTCAAGAGTCTTCTGCAGCACTGCAATTCAAAAGCATCAATTCTTTTTTGCTCATGTTGTTTGTGTTTAAAAAACAGCTGGCCTCAGATTGCAAAATGGATTGACAGGTAGTGAATGAACAGGGGATCTGGTTAGGAGGCTGTTGCAACACTTCAGGAAACAGATGGCTTGGTGGTAGCAGGGAAGATTTATATTTTTAGACAGACTCTACAGACTAAGTCTAGACAAACTTGAGACTCTGGATTCAGAAAGTGAGAAGGAAGTGTCAATAATGGGTCACAGGTTTATTTCTTTAAAAATTGCATGTCGTCTACAGAGAAGTATGAAAGCTGAAAAATTTTAGTAGAGAAAATTCTAGATATACATATCTGTGTTGATGATTTTTAAAAAGTTGAATGGGTATGAATGTCAAGCATGATTCAATTCTACTTTTGATTCATTGTCACACATCTTCCTAAGTCATCCAGCTTGGACATACCTCAGTTCAGTTCAGTTGCTCAGTCATGTCTGACTCTTTGCGATCCCATGGACTGCAGCATGCCAAGCCTCTGTGTCCATCACCAACTCCCAAAGCTTATTCAAACTCATGTCCATTGTGTCAGTAATGCCATCCAACCATCTCATCCTTTGTTGCTCCCTTCTCCTTCTACCTTCAGTCTTTCCCAGCATCAGGGTCTTTTCAAGTGAGTCGATTCTTCACATCAGGTGGCCAAAATATTGGAGTTTCAGCTTCAGCACCAGATCTTCTAATGAATATTCAGGGTTGATTTCCTTTAAGATGGACTGATTGGATCTCCTTGCAGTCTAAAGGACTCTCAAGAGTCTTCTCCAACACCACAGTTCAAAAGCATCAATTCTTTGGCACTCAGCTTTCTTTATAGTCCAACTCTCACATCCACACATGACTACTGGAAAAACCATATCTTTGACTAGATGGGCCTTTGTTAGTAAAGTAATGTCTCTACTTTTTAATATGCTGTCTAGGTTGGTCATAACTTTTCTTCCAAGGAGCAGATCAGATCAGATCAGATCAGTCGCTCAGTCGTGTCTGACTCTTTGCGACCCCATGAACCACAGCACGCCAGGCCTCCCTGTCCATCACCAGCTCCCGGAGGTCACTCAGACTCGCATCTTTTAATTTCATGGCTACAGTCACCATTTGCAGTGATTTTGGAGCCCCCCAAAATAAAGTCTGTCACTGTCTCCATTACTTCCCCATCTAATTGTCATGAAGTGATGGGACCAGATGCCATGATCTTAGTTTTCTGAATGTTGAGTTTTAAGCTAGCTTTTTCACTCTCCTCTTTAACTTTCATCAAGAGGCTCTTTGCTGCTGCTGCTGCTGGTGCTGCTAAGTCGCTTCAGTCATGTCCGACTCCGTGCGACCCCACAGACAGAAGCCCACCAGGCTCCCCTGTCCCTGGGATTCTCCAGGCAAGAATACTGGAGTGGGTTGCCATTTCCTTCTCCAATGCACGAAAGTGAAAAATGAAAGTGAAGTCGCCCAGTCGTGTCTGACTCCCAGCGACCCCATGGACTGGAGCCTACCAGAATTCTCCGTCCATAGGATTATCCAGGCAAAAGTACTGGGGTGGGGTGCCATTGCCTTCCCCGAAAGGCTCTTTAGTTCTGCTATAATTGGAAACTGGCAGTACTTTCCCTGACAAAAGAAATTTTCACTTTGCAATATTCTATCAATTGTATTCATCATTTGGATAACATAGCTACCCAAATTTAAGTTTGAATGTGATGATTACAATCCTGCATTTTAACCAATATATTCTTATTTTATTTACTTTTCTAAGAAGACTTTTTAATTCATATCATCCTAGATGGCAACACATTCTAGATGGTCACATATCTTTTGGTTTGTATTCTTCATTACCTTCCTGTACATGATTGTCAGAATCATACAACAATGGGATATTTATCAAGATACAAGTTCTATTTCTTAAAATGTAAAACTGACTTTAAGGCTCTGTACAATTTCAGTTTCCCTTTCTGCTTTCAGAATTATGCCCCATAATTTGGAACTTCTTCTGGCCAAATCAATCTCTCTGTTTCCATAAAGTTATAATGTACTGAAACTGCTTGCTAACTCCAAGTCTCCTCCTTTGAATGTCTTTGAACTCACTTCTTTCACTCTTGACAAACTCTACTTACCTGTTAATATTCATCTCTATATCAATATCTTCTAATATGCACTCACATCCTTACTGTACAATACACTTGTCTCCTGAAATCCTGAATTACTTTGTAATACTGTGTCAGTATGCATAAGGACCTTTTTCATTAAGCATGCCAAGTGTTATAAAATGGAAAGTAACCTCTTAATGGGCTAAGATATTTATCTTAAATATCTTTTGTATTATCCTTAGCATACAGGTCTTTTTTAACATAGTCAAAGCCAAATAAATATGTTTTGAATAAACTAATAACTTTGCTAATTCTACTAAACCACTCTTCCTCTGAACTAGTAAAAGACATGTCTCAAACATGTTTAAACATAAAGCAACATAGCTACATATAATAATGTTAATTGAAAAATCAAGTATCTATTTCAAAAGACCTACATTATTCAACTGCTGCACCAACTCCCCCCATTATTTAGTCAGTGAATTTTAATGTCATCAGCAGCAATATCAGAAGACTCATTTTTTAAAATGTAAAGCTCTGAAATATACTTCCCAGAAATGTTAAGGGGTTTTCTTAGATAGATCAATAAAATCTCCAAGTATTTCTTCTGATACAGTGATGATGCCCATATATATTTAGCGCAGTCATTAACCCAGTGCCATTCATGCAACTTGTCCCTAGGAAAATAGAATACTTGAGCATCACAGTTACTGCCTCCCACATTTTAAACTGCATAGATTTAAATATGAATGGAGTCTCTTCAATTCTCTACCACTCTTGAAAAAATAAAATGATTCCAAGACTAAGGGGAGGAAAAACACACACATACAAACATAATATAAACATACATATATGTATGAATCGAAATGTATGACTTTATCAGAAGAGTTCATATCTTCAATACTTTAACAAACTATATAAGTGGAAATAATTTAAGAAAGAGTGAGAAAGAAATTCTTCCAAATGTAGAGAAAGCACACTTTATTTTCTGTTTCTGCATTTACCCATCCTGAATGTACAGTCTTCAAAATTAAAGGATCTGTACAATCAGCTTACTTCAAATTGAACTCCCTTCTAGAATAGTAAGTTTAAAATGAAGTTTAGAAATGAAAACACGTTATAGACAATGGACATGAAAGCTGGGAGAATTATTATTGGTCAGGGTGGCTTGAGGAAGACACATGAGTGATTGTAGAAAATAATTATCATTTTGTCTTTATATAGAAGACTTGTAGAATATGTAAATAAGCAAGAGAAAATATGTGGTTCTCATTATTTCCTCACCTCTGAAAATTTTGGCCTTCACTCTTCTAACTAGTTAAATAAGCCAGGAAAGTGATGCTTATGCATGAGCTTTCCAAACCACAGGGTTCTAACTATATATCTCTAAATCCAAGACCAAGCTGAGGTGGTAGTGTTTATTTCTGGAGCCAGAAGAAACTACAGTTTGTTACTATAGGAGGAATTGATATCAAGTCTGGAATGGAACCTTAGAGACTCTATATTCCTAATAGGACAATTAACACCAAGCTCAATAGTGACCAAGAACAAAGGTCTCATAGGAAAACTATATGGAAAGAACTACTTCTGATCACACAGATCTTCAGTCTTGAAGACTTATAGACTCCAATGTACATGCTAAAATAAGATCTTAGAAAAGTGAAAATGAAGTTCTCACTCTCAGCACAGTGTATGTATCTTCCCAACCTAGGGGGCAAACTCATATCTCCCACATTGCGTGTAGACGCTTTACTGTCTGAGTCACCAGGGAAGCCCAGTGTATGTATAGAGGCATGATTTCCATGCAGTTATCACCATTACTTTCATGTTTAAATAATCACTATATAATCATCAAGACCTCAGAAGTGGAATACATGTATATGTGCCACAAATTTAAGCACGCCTATAGGACAGGAGAGTCCGATAGAAGACTTGGTAGCAACACATTTACTTTGGCCAGCATTTCTAAAACTTTTCAAAAGTTTCTCTGGTCAAATAAGTTTGAGAAACTCAGCATATACACTCCTTAGAAATCCACAAAGTACACTGGTATAGTAAAGGCAATGCCTGTTTTCATTAGATTTCTTCCAGAATATCCCCAAATTATTGGTCCACAAAACATTTTATTGAGTAATGCTGTGAACATCTTGTGTAAAGAGGATAGTGGAACAAGTTTTCAGGGACATCTAAACACTTTACAAAGAACATGGATTTTATGGAGAGTAATTATAAAATGTGAGAGTTGGACTATAAAGAAAGCTGAGCATCACAGAATTGATGCTTTTGAACTGTGGTGTTGGACAAGACTCTTGAGAGTCCCTTGGACTACAAGGAGATCCAACCAGTCCATCCTAAAGGAGATCAGTCCTGGGTATTCATTGGAAGGACTGATGCTAAAGCTCAAACTCCAATACTTTGGCCACCTCATGAGAAGAGTTGACTCATTGGAAAAGACCCTGATGCTGGGAAAGATGAGGGCAGGAGGAGAAGGGGACGACAGAGGATGAGATGGACATGGATGGACATGTCCACCGGCTCGATGGACATGGATTTGAGTGGATTCTGGGAGTTGGTGATGGACAGGGAGGCCTGGTGTGCTGCAGTTCATGGGGTCGCAAAGAGTCGGACATGACTGAGAGGCTGAACTGAACTGAATTGAATTATAAAATGTCTAAAGTTAGACAGAGGAGGATAAAAGAAACTTTTACCTACTTATGACTCTGAGAGGATCCTGAAATTGGCCCCAGTTTATTACGTCTTACAAAAAACAAGCTAATAGAAGACATTACATGCAAATATGTGAAATTGCTATATATATGCTAAGTCACTTCAGTCATGTCCGACTCTGTGCGACCCCATAGATGGCAGCCCACCAGGCAACCCCATCCCTGGGATTCTCCAGGCAAGAACACTGGAGTTGGTTGCCATTTCCTTCTCCAAAGCATGAAAGGGAAAAGTGAAAGTGAAGTAGCTCAGTTGTGTCTGACTCTTCGCAGCCTATCAGGCTTCTCCATCCATGGGATTTTCCAGGCAAGAGTACTGGAGTGGGGTGCCATTGGGTAGGAAAAGGCTGGGAGGACAGCAGCCAGGGCTCTTGGAGTGCATAAAAGAGACAGGGATCCTACTAACCAAGTTCTGGACCCCCTTAGGAAACTTGGCCTTGAGTCACTTAGGATGCCTTATCTGAATATCCTCAAAGGGTCCATGGGTATTCCAGAGGCTCTGCATGCCTCACCCACACCCTTCTCTAGCCAGTAGCCAGCTTCGTGTATGTACTGGAGGCAAGCCTTTGCAGATGACTGCAGTTTGTGCAGAAAGCTGATCCAACTCTGGGACTGGGAGAAAACACACAAACTTGAGCATTCAGCACTGTCTTGGGGAAAGTAAACAGAAGACTATTGGTACCAAGCCAGGCTTTTCAGGGTAAAGAGAAGGCACACAAACTTAAAATTTTGCTCCCCAAAGGAGACACTTGACCTTATTGTGTGAGCTGCTGTGTGAGTCAGCCATCACACTGAATTCCAAGGCAATAGATGAATTGTTGTTTAGTCGCTGAGTCGTGTGCGACTCTTTGTGACCACGTGGACTGTAGCCCCCCAGGCTCCTCTGTCTATGGGACTTTCAAAGTAAGAACACTAAAGTCAGTTGCCACTTCCTCCTCCAGGGATCTTCCTAAACCTAGAATCGAACCCATTTCCTTTTTATTGGTGTGTGGATTCTTTACCACTGAGCCCCACCAGGGAAGTCCTTGAGCATCTCACTCTCTTTCTGTACACAATGATTGAAATTAAACTGTCTTTGTATGTACATAAATCTGACCTCTACTATATGGATCTCAGGGTCTCCAGACAAAGGTCAGCATAGAATAAATCCTGAAAACAGTAGAAGTGTAATGAAAAAAATCAAATATTACCTGGTTTGGCATTATTCTAAGTGACAGGCACAGAGAAGAGAATTTGACTGCAGTTGCTTGTATCCTTACCTCCAGTGAGACCTATGTATTTATTTCTATATGATTTAGCATTTATTTCTAGACAGAGTATCATTATTTGTCAGTTTAAATATTGAAAAACACTCACAGACCTTAACTACTTCTTATATTTTATTTTCTCAACTGACCCTGAATTTTGTGAACATTTAGGTGGCATGTTTATGTACATGTGTATTTTCACTTTTCTCTTTTTATCATGGAAAATGAGTAGACAAACATGAACTGGAGATGAAGATAATAAACAGGGGGGCTACTTATGGATAATGACATAAAATTCTACAAAAGAGAATTTGTTTTATTGTTCAGTCGATCAGTCACGTCTGACTTTTTGTGACCCCATGGACTGCAGCATTCCAGGCTTCCCTGTCCTTCACCATCTCCCTGAGCTTGTTCAAACTCATGTCCATTGAGTCAGTGATGCCATCCAACCATCTTGTCCTCTGTTGTCCCCTTCTCCTCCTGCCCTCAATCTTTCCCAGCATCAGGATCTTTTCTACTGAGTCAACTCTTTGCATCAAGTGGCCAAATGTATTGGAGCTTCAGCATCAGTCCTTGCAAAGAATACTCAGGATTTATTTCATTAGGATTGACTAGTTGGATCTCCTTGCAGTCCAAGCGACTCTCAAGAGTTTTATCCAACATCACATTTCAAAAGCATCAGTTCTTTGAGTTCGGCCTTCTCTGTGCTCCAACTCTCACATCCATACATGACGACTGGAAAAACCATAGCTTTGACTATGTGGAACTTTATCGGCAAAGTAATGTCTCTGCTTTTGAATATGCTGTCTAGGTTTGTCATAGCTTTTCTTCCAAGGGGCAAGCATCTTTTAATTTCATGCGGCAGTGACCATCTGCAGTGATTTTGGAGCCCAAGAAAATAAAATCTGTCACCGTTTCCATTGTTTCCCCATCTATTTGCCATGAAGTGATGGGACCACATGCCATGATCTTTGTGTTTTGCATATTGACTTTTAAGCCAACTTTTTCATTCTCCTCTTTCACCCTCATCAGGAGGCTCTTTAGTTCCTCTTCAACTTCTGCCATAAGGGTGGTGTCATCTGCATATCTGATATTTCATCTGCATATTGATATTTCTCCTGGCAAACTTGATTTCCAGCTTGTGCTTCATCCAGCCCAGCATTTCTCATAATTTATTCTGCATGTAAGTTAATTAAGCAGGGTGGCAATATACAGCCTTGACGTACTCCTTTCCCAATTTTGAGGTAGTCCACTGTTTCATGTCAGGTTCTAACTGTTGCTTCTTGACCTGCATACAGAAAGATAAGAGAGAGTGTATATGAAGGTAAATTTATCATGACAGTGTGCCTGTATTATATATAGGTACTGCTGTAGCTAACACTTATTAAGTACTTTGCCATCTTTCGAGTGCTTTTAAGGGAATTAACCCATGTACTCTTCACTGCAACCCAAATAGGGAGGTATTATTATCACATTTTTTTACAAATGGGAAAATTGAGAAACAGATATTAAAGAAAATTTCAATTTTGAACCTAGTTTAGATGACTGTACTAGGAGCTGAACCCAGATAGAATATATCCAGAATACCCATTTCTATGCTATTCAGTATGGATTTGAATGTGTGTGCTTCTGTGACTGTAGGTGGGTTCACGTATATGCAAAAATACACATTTTATACATACTCTTTGGTGAATGCCCCCAGTACATTTGCTGTTCATAATAATTTGGAGCCTCAAAAATATACTATTTTTTTTTTTGTATTATGGCATCAAACGTTAATGAGGAGTAAACAATAATGTGTTATGAACAAATATATAAGCATAAGCTGAGATGATGCTAATAAACAGATAAGAGTCCACAGGAATGAAAGTAAAACCTCTTCATTCTTCTGCCATTTTCATGGAAAAAATTGTTCAGAATTTAGGTTGATAACATTTCAGAAGAACAAGCTAAGCTGTGGTACGTCCACAAAAAGAACAAGGAATATTTTCTCAGGGATTGATAATGATGATCAGATTGAGAGAAAAATAGCCATAACATGAGATATTTGAGGAAGAGAGATTTATCCATAATTAACTTCAGAAAACAGAATATGTGCCAATGGGCAGAATATATGGACAGCCAGAGTAAAGCTTAGCATTCATAAAATTCTTCATTCTGTGTCTGTGTCTGGGACTATGGTCAGGAAGACATGAACAGTTAATTGTCCTTGGGGTAGTGTAAGCATTCAAATAGCAGTTATAGAGTGGTGGGAACACAGAGTGGAAGGGGCATGAAAGTCACTATTATGGGGATAAGGGAGAGGAGTTCTTGGGAAGAAAGTTCAAGAGAGGAGATGAAGCTATGCTAGACTTGAACACAGGCTACTTAGTAGATGGACAAATGAGGAGGCAAATGTCAAGCCCCTTACCCCCAGGAAAATAAGCACAAAGAAAAAGAAATACATGCGATATTGGGCATAACAGTGTCATATTTATTACTTTTTTAAAAAATGTGATGCCTATTTGAAATAATAAGAATTTAAATTATTTGGGCAGTCATATTGTTTATTAGAGAAATACAGTTTACAGAGATAACACTTAAGTTTACATTATCAATGGCTTCTGACTTCATCATGTTTTTCTTCTCCAATATGGTTGAATATTTTTGACCATTCCATTTAACTTTGTATAATATTCAGCTAGAGTTTCTGATCTTTGTTAAATGATTCATTAGGATTAGCTTCTCTTAAGTATATTCAAAAGCCACACTTATAAAAGAATCACATGTTGCAAGTACGCCTAACTAGGCTCTATAATTAAAGCCAGTAAGAATCTAGATGATCCTGATGAAGAGAGGCAAAAGGCAAAGGAGAAAAGGAACATATCCTAATTTGAATGCAGAGTTCCAAAGAATAGCAAGGAGAGATAAGAAACCCTTCTGCAGAAATCAATGTAAAGAAATAGAGGAAAACAATAGAATGGGAAAGACTAGAGATATCTTCAAGAAAATTAGAGATACAAAGGGAGCATTTCATGCAAAGATGGGCTCAATAAAGGACAGAAATGGTAGGGACCTAACAGAAGCAGAAGATATTAAGAAGAGGTGGCAAGAATACACAGAAGAACTGTACAAAAAGGATCTTCATGACCCAGATAATCACGATGGTGTGACCACTCACCTAGAGCCAGACATCCTGGAATGTGAAGTCAAGTGGGCCTTATGAAGCATCACTATGAACAAAGCTAGTGGAGGTGATGGAATTCAAGTTGAGCTATTTCAAAGCCCGAAAGATGATGCCGTGAAAGTGCTGCACTCAATATGCCAGCAAATTTGGAAAACTCAGCAGTGGCCACAGGTCTGGAAAAGGTCAGTTTTCATTCCAATCCCAAAGAAAGGCAATGCCAAAGAATGCTCAAACTACCACACAATTGCTCTCATCTCACATGCTAGTAAAGTAATGCTCAAAATTCTCCAAGCCAGGCTTCAGCAATATTGAACCATGACCTTCCAGTTGTTCAAGCTGGTTTTAGAAAAGGCAGAGGAACCAGAGATCAAATTTCCAACATCCTCTGGACCATCAAAAAACCAAGAGAGTTCCAGAAAAACGTCTATTTTTGCTTTATTGACTATGCCAAAGCCTTTGACTGTGTGGATCACAATAAACTGTGGAAAATTCTGAAAGAGATGGGAATACCAGACCACCTGACCTGCCTCTTGACAAACCTTTATGCAGGTCAAGAAGCAACAGTTAGAACTGGACATGGAACAACAGACTTGTTCCAAATAGGAAAAGGAGTACGTCAAGGCTGTATATTGTCACCCTGCTTATTTAACTCCTATGCAGATTACATCATGAGAAATACTGGGCTGGAGGAAGCACAAGCTGGAATCAACATTGCCAGGAGAAATACCAATAACCTCAGATATGCAAATGACACCACCCTTACAGCAGAAAGTGAAGAAAAACTAAAGAGCCTCTTGATGAAAGTGAAAGAGGAGAGTGAAAAATTTGGCTAAAGCCCAACATTTAGAAAACGAAGATCATGGCATTTGGTCCCAGCATTTCATGGCAAATAGTTAGGGAAACAAAGGAAACAGTGACAGACTTTATTTTTCTGGGCTCCAAAATCACTGCAGTTGATGACTTCAGCCATGAAATTAACAGACACTTGTTTCTTGGAAGAAAAGCTATGACAAACCTAGACAGTGTATTAAAAAGCAGACACATTACTTTGCCAAGAAAGGTCCATCTAGTCAAATCTATTGTTTTTCCAGTGGTCATGTATGGATGTGAGAGTTGGACTATAAAGAAAGCTGAGCACACAAGAATTGATGCTTTTGAACTGTAGTGTTGGAGAAGACTTCTGAGATTCCCTTGGACTGCAAGGAGATCCAACCAGTCCATCCTAAAGGAAATCAACCCTGAATATTCATTGGAAGGACTGATGTTGAAGCTAAAACTCCAATCCTTTGGCCACCTGATGTGAAGAACTGACTCAGTTCTGTGATGACCCTGATGCTGGGAAAAATTGAATGTGGGAGGAGAAGGGGATGACAGAGGCTGGATGGCATCACCGACTCAATGGACATGAGTTTGAGTAAACTCTGGGAGTTGGTGATGGACAGGTCTGGCATGCTGCAGTCCATGGAGTTGCAAGGAGTTGGACATGGCTAAGCAACTGAGCTGAACTGAACTGTTGGAGGATCTTGATAATATTTTATAAATAAATAACCACTGTGAATATATGGGAAAAAGTCAATATTTTAAAGAATGTTATTGGAACAGATAAAAATGTTATATTCAATATGAGGAAAAACAATTTTGCAAATTCTATAAAAGTATATTATCTATGAAAGTGAATAACATATCAGAGACAAAAGACATTTTTTTGTAATGATATCTCTTTACTTTGTCATATTAAATATTCACATTTAATGACGACACTTAAAGCTGTACTTGCATATTTACTTCGATTCCAGATATAAAGCTAAATAATTGATCAAAAGAGATTGAGAGGTATTTTGTGCTGACAAGACATGCATGAAAAAGAAATACTCACCTCATGGCTCATAGCCCTTAGAAGCTTTCCCTGTGGGTAGAGAAGTTCTGAAAAATCCCAGGTGTACTTAATCCCAGATTCCTCTAGTGAATGAACTGGAATCAACAATCCTCCAAATAAGAAAAACTTTAGGTAGCTGTGGCTCTTTCAGTGAAACTTTTCATTTCATATAAACTGTGCACAGAACACATATGGCCTAATAACTATTGAGTGTGAGACCTGGAGAGCAATAGGAGTGTCTCAGGTAAACCCCCATATCTGCAGCTATGATGTGAGCACTACCAGGATGAGGCAGAAGATTTCTTCTGTGATGAGAAAACAGATCTGTCATAACAGTATCATTATCATTAATGAGTATCTGTCACTAGTTAAATCACTAGAGCAGTAACTCCAGGCTTATGAAAGCATAATACAATACATGTACACATAATATAAATATTTATTTATTAATAGAATCTTTACAAAATAGAGACACAACATTTCTGAGAAGAGAATAAGAAGAATTTAGAATTGGTAACTTCAAGATGTTATTGAAAGAAAATTTCATACCATTTTATTCAGGAAATTTAGCTGTGATCCACGTAAGTGAAAGGAAAAATGAGATAGATGATGTTAAAACTTCCCAGCATATGAAGGTCTGTATGAGGATGGCTCACGTTTCTCCTTAGCTTGAATCTGTTCCCACTAACCTTCTTAGTGCCCACTTAACTTCTTTATTTCTCAAGGTGTAGATCAAAGGATTAAGTGAGGGTGTCACCACAGTGTAGAAGAGGGAGAGGAATTTACTGTAATTCTGTGTGTATTTGCTCTTGGGTTGAATGTAGACAGAAATTATTGCCCCAAAAAACAAAACCACAACAATTAGGTGGGACCCACAAGTCCCAAATGCTTTCCTCCTGCCTTCAGTGGATTTTATCCTCAGCACACTCCTAACAATGTAGCCATAGGAGGCCAGAATAAGCCCCAGAGGTATCACCACGTACAGAACAATAGCTATGGAGAGCTCAATTTCCAGGAAGGTTGTGTTCACACAGGCGATCTTAATCAGGGCAGGCTCCTCACACATGAGGTCATCCACCATGTGATGGCTGCAGAGAGGCAACTGGAAAACAAGGATGGTCTGAACCATGGACTCCACAAAGCCACTGATCCAGGACAGAGCCGCTAGTTGCTGGAGGAGCTTTGGGTGCATGATCACTCCATAGTGGAGGGGTCGACAGATGGCATTGAAGCGGTCATAGGCCATAACAGTCAGCAGGACACACTCCGTGGAGCCCAGCCCCAAAGCAACATACAGCTGGATCACACAGCCAGTGTAGCTAATGGTCTTGTCAGGCCCCTTGAGATTCCAAAGCATTTGTGGGACAACACTTGTGGTGAAACAGAGGTCCAGGAAGGAGAGATTGGAGAGGAAGAAATACATGGGTGTGTGGAGTTTGGGGTTAAAGTATGAAACCATTATGATGGCTGTGTTCCCCATCAGTGTCAGAATGTATATGATAGAGATGACAAGAAGGAGAACCATCTCCAGGAGGGGCTGGTCAGAAAAGCCCAGTAGGATGAAACCTGCCAGAGTGCTAGCATTTGTTTCTTTCATTGCTTAATTGTGAGTCACCATTTTTGGTCATGGGAGATCAATCCTTGAATTTCTTTAGAAGGAATGATGCTAAAGCTGAAACTCCAGTATTTTGGCCACCTCATGCGAAGAGCTGACTCATTGGAGAAG
This sequence comes from Tragelaphus eurycerus, assembly GCA_935064755.1. Classification (NCBI taxonomy): domain Eukaryota; kingdom Metazoa; phylum Chordata; class Mammalia; order Artiodactyla; family Bovidae; genus Tragelaphus; species Tragelaphus eurycerus. Next base: position 24,751,887 of record CAKXYN010000031.1, read on the forward strand.
ACTCTGATGCTGGGAGGGATTGAGGGCAGGAGGAGAAGGGGATGACAGAGGATGAGATGGCTGGATGGCATCACTGACTTGATGGATGCGAGTCTGGGTGACCTCCGGGAGCTGGTGATGGACAGGGAGGCCTGGCGTGCTGCGGTTCATGGGGTCGCAAGGAGTCGGACACGACTGAGCGACTGATCTGATCTGATCTGATCTGATTTTCTTCCTGTGGGAAAGAAAGTCAGATATCATAACAAAAATATGTATATAACAAAGTAAGTAAAATGAGCACTTTGACACTGATTTTTTAATATAGAGAAATGACAGAGTAAAAGTATGCCAAATAAATAGTATAGTAGGTTGTCTTGTTATGAAGAGACACACAGAGTCTGAAAACACTAAATGTATTGAAAGGAAATATGTAAACATAGAATAGACTTTAGAGAACAACCCAGAACAGATGTGAGAAGTATCCGAAATTCTCTGAAGACAAAATACATGGGCTGTCAACGTGCATTGTGTGAAAAACCAAAGAAATGGAAAGTAAGATGATTGTTACACATACACATGCGTGATAGATGATAGATATAAAAGAAAAATATTGAAAAAACATTGATGAGCAAGAGGCTGAGAAACAAGGCATATAGAATTTGAAAAATGGAACAAATTAGGAATTGTTAGAATTTTCAAAAATGAAGGGTTAGAGATAATTACCATTAATATTCATCATTTTTCTGTGAAGCAAATAATTACTGATCTAATAAGTGTGGAGGAAAACTTCTGAAATCTCCCCATTTGAGTCACAGGTCTGCTACTTTAGGAATATGCTCTCCAGGAAATTCTATTTACAATCCCCAATAAGCAAGTTCTACCCTATATGACATGAATGGTTCACATGCTTTAGTGTAGTTTTATTACAAGAGTTCATGAATTCAGCCTCTAATGCAATCCAGTGACCTTCCATCAAGTAAGTTATGTTGATTTATCAGTGTCTTTACACTATTAACTTGCAAAGATTAAGAAACACAGGTATGAAAATTTGTACTTGTGAAGGGTCAATTTTGAAGTCTTCAAAACAGGTGCAGTCTTTTATCTTGGAGGTCGAATCTAAACAAGTTGCTTAAAAACAAACGAATAAACAACAAAACCATCCAATGACAATTACTGATCTCCCTTAAGTAGCCTAGCAAGCAAATTAAACTTACTTCTAAAAATCCTTTTAAGAACCTCTCAGGCAATTATTACACAGTCTAGTTTAGAGAATAAGTGGCTTATTTTCTTTGGCATCCATAGTAATAATCAGTCACATTTTAAATTTTGGTCAAGACAAAACTCTCATGTGTTTTGCATAGAGGATGATAATTATTTCCAGAATTATAGCAAAAGAAAGAAACTTATCTTAGTGGTCACATTGCTTAGCATGTTTCTATCTGTCCACACATTTTAGTGGTAAAATTAAAACCCTGAGTGTTATGATGCACCAAAATTGACATTGACCTTACCTGGCTAAATTTCCTCTATTATTCATTAAAGTGTAAAACAACTGGGCTTTTGAAAGATCCAACATCTCCTGGGGAAAAGACAGCACATGAATGGCCTCACTTTGCTTGATGTAACTCTACAATGTCACCATTTTTTCTTGTGTATTTATGTTACAAGAAAAATCAACAATTTCTGAGCAGACACCACACTGAAACTGGTCTCGCTCCCTTTCACATTTCTGTTCTTAATCAAGATGAGGATAAAGGGATTTATATCTGCAAAGCTGGGAAGCTGGGAAGTATTCCATAATTAAGAGTCAATGTCAGTTTATACATGAAAAACTGCTTTTGTTCGCTGCTCAAGGAAAGTAGCTCTGGGTTTCTTCAACTTTTAAAATGGATTTTCTTTTTCTTCCCCCACCTAAACAGCAAAGTACTACTTTCCAGAAAGAATGACAAACCAGCTGTGGAGATTCTTGGGGATTTTGATGAGAAGTTCATTTATGATCACAGATCTAGGACAAGCAGTGGAGGAACCCCATGTGTGCAGTTTGTTGGCTCCCTTTTTCCTGTAATCTCATGGCTCAAGTCTCTTCAAATAGATAGCTTGCTTCCTCTGCACACACCTCTGGAGTTCTTCCCAGGCAACTTCCCATCATTATATTAGAGAGGGAGACAGGTCCCGGGAGAGAGAAGAGCCACGGCGATGCGTGCTTTTGTTGCTGCTGGAAGACAATCAATTGCAAACCAGCTTATAAACACTCATGTGCAAAATTGTCAGTGTTATTTAGATATTATCTTAAAAGATTTATATTTGAAATTAGTTCATTAAAATTTTTGTTAGTTAAACTCATTTTTAAACATACTATGGAGACATACATAAATCTGGAAATACATGCTTGAAGTTTATATACAATTAATGAAGATCCAAGAATAGATTTATAGACTTCTGGGTAATAGGAAATGTTGGGGAAGAAGTGGAGTCTAGTATGAAAGGGGAGAGGCTATTGCAAGTTCACGGACTCTTCTATGAAGTGGCTAAAAATAAAGTTTTCATATCAGAAAAGATTTATTGCTACACATATAGCATTGTTATTACTTCTTGAAGAATTGGCATTTTTTAATAGTTGCTTTTAAAACATATGATGTACATTCTGCTTTGTGTGAAATGATCCCCTGGGTGCAGTATTTTTACAATGGATATAAATATATGTATAGAATAATACTTGTATGTATTATACATGCATAATTATAGTACAATTTGAAAATAAAGTTCATATACTGAAGTTGTCTATCCAAAAATTCAACCTAGTAATTTTGAAGATCTAATTAGTTATATTGAAAGAGTCATGAATTGGGCAGCATTCCAGTACCAGCTATACAAAACAGGAGGAATTTCTAGGCAGAAGGGGAAAGAGTGGAATGTTTCACTTGCATGTGAAACATTGGGTCACTTGCATGTGAGGGATGGTCTGGGTCTATGTGTCAGATTACCTCACTGGTGCTGACTAGAAAATTGCCGACTGGTTAAGTCTACATTCCTTGGAGAGGTCGTATTTAAATTAGGGACTTAGTCTTGCTTTGCTGAAGTGGTCTGAAAACAGCTGCCTCTATTTGGGGTCTTTTGTTTCTTTTTTAACACAGAGTAAGAGTCTCAGTTCAGTTCAGTTCAATCGCTCAGTCATGTCCGACTGCGACCCCATGAACCGCAGCATACCAGGCCTCCCTGTCCCATCTCCAACTCCCGGAGTCCACCCAAACTCATGTCCATTGAGTTGGTGATGCCATCTAACCATCTCATCTTCTGTTGTCCCCTTCTCCTCCTGCCTTCAATCTTTCCCGACATCAGGGTCTTTTCAAATGAGTCAGCTCTTCGCAGCAGGTGGCGAAAATATTGGAGTTTCAGCTTCAGTCCTTCCAATGAACACCCAGGACTGATTTCCTTAGGATGGACTGGTTCATAGCACCAAATATGATTCTCCATATTCTTACTCTTATCTTTCATAATATTCATCTTATTTTCAATCGGTACGTACCCAGCAGTTTCCGAATATTTTTTCCTTTCATTAAATTTATGGAAATTACACCACATCTACTTTTCAAAGTCCAACTTAAATCTCATCTTTCACAAATGTGTCTTTCATGTGCTAAGTAATAAAAATATGAGAAAGGGGGATCTTTTAGGGAGTTCAAGTACTCTATTATAAGAGAGTATATTAGGAAATGACAAGAAATACACTTGGAAGATTTTAAAAAGGACCATATCACAAAGGGACTGATGTATATTATGCTAAGGAGGTAGGACTTCCTATGATCCCAAGAAGAGTATTTCATATTTGATAAGATCATGGGGCTCCAGATTCTGACTAACTTAAGTTCTAATTCCCAGGGCAAGTTATCGAACTTCTAGAAGGTAAAGATTTCAAAACTATAGTGAGTGAAATAACAGTTTCAAGTTCCTAGGGTGGTAGGTGATAAGTGCGGTACCACATGTGACATACTTGCCGAGTACCTGGCACCTAGCAACACTCAGTCCCATGTTTACCCACTGATATATTAATGGTGAGATTACTCATGGGATGTGGTTAAAACACAACAATATTTTTATTCCTGTATTCATCTGGCTCGTACCATGTAGCATTCTTTCCTTGGTCCTGGTTTATAGCTTCAGAGTGTGCTATAACCTTTTTGGTCATTTACAAACGATAAAAGTGTCCACATATAGTAATAAAGTATTTTCACATTAGTAATTAAAATGTCCACTGTCAAGTGACACTTAATTTACACGTAAAGATTCTGTGTTTTCCTGAGCTTCAGCCTGTTCCCATCTGAGACTTTGCAGTGGGGATTTGGATGAGCTGAGTCCTTGCTTTCCATCCTGTGCAGAGGGAAAAGGAGAGGTTATGCAGGAAAGTTTAATTGGCTAAATAAATGAAACAAAATTGGCATTGTATTGATCATTTTAAAGTGATTGTTAACATACATGGGTTTATTTTAAATTATTCTATATCCATTTTCCATTATTTGAAATTTTTACAAATTAAGAGCACTAATACTTTGTTCACTGTGTTTCTGATTTCTGGCCTCATTTTATTTTTTTCTAGACAAAATGCTCTTATGCTTTTAAACTTCTGAAATGTATTCATTTTTAATTCAATATACGGTCAATGTTTTATAAATGTCCTGTGTGTGCCTGAAAAATTTTTGTATGTCTTTACGCCTTCAGTGGTTTCACTATGTTAATTTTGTAATTTCTGCTATGCTCTTTATATTTTCTATATCGTTATTCATTTATGTTTGTATATATTTTCTACCAATTATCCATCTAATTCTGGCTATGAATTTGCCTATTTCCTTTCTTACTTGTTAGGTTTTGCTTTATATTTTGAAGTTATTTGATAGCATATTAATTTAAGATTATTATAGCTTTCAAGTTAACTAAACAGTTTATGCAATGTCTCTCCTTATTCCTAATGATCGTTCTTCCATTAAAGGCTACCTTTTCTGATACTAGTAAGATCATGCCAGCCTTCTTTTTTGGCCAGTATTCACATGGTATGTCTTTTTTGTATTCTTTACAGTGCATCTTCTTATAGACTTATCTTATTTTTTAAATTACTACATACAAAAAGAATCTATGGAAAGTATTAATGTGTACATAAGGATATCATTTTCAATAGTTTAAAAAATTTATTGTATACTTAAAATTATAAGGTTTTAAATGATTTGGGTAATCTTATTGCTTAGTAAGCATTTACATATCCTAATCAATCAGTGAAGTAATTTGATTTGAATTAACCAGTTTTAATTCTTAATGTCAATAAAATGTTATCTTATTAACAGAGATATAGAAAGTTTACTTAGACACCACTTGTTAACCTTATCAATGACTTCTGACTAAATCATATACTTTCTTCTCCAATGTAGTTGCTTTTCTTTACTAATTTATTCAACTTCTTAATATAGCCAGAAAGAATTTATCTTTGTTAAAATGATCTAGGAATTAATCTCTATAAAAATAATTAATTTTTTGGCAGCAGCAAACAGCATCTGGGAAATTAGTTCCCCAACCAGAGATCAAATCATGCCTCCTGCTTTGGAAACACACAGTCTTAACCACTGGACCACCAGGGAAATCCCTATTTAAGAAAAAAGCAGACTACATTTATAAAACCATAGCATGTTGTGAGTATATCTAAGAAGGCTCTAGAATTAAAGCCAATAAACTATTGATAATATTCTATAAGCAAATAACTATGTGGATATGGGTAAAATAAGGTCAATATTTTTAAACTGAACACATTACAAAGATTTTAAAGTATGTTATTAGAATAGATACAACTTTATATTTAATATGAAGATAATGATTTTTTAAAGTTATGATATCAACAGAAGTGAATAACATATAGGAGGCCAAAAGACATGTTTTGGTAAAGAAATTTATATATTGTGACAAATATAGATATTTAGATTAAATGACAATATTTTAAAATTTTAATGCATATTTTCTTAGATTTCAGATAGGGAGTTGAAGAATTGATCAAAAGAGATTGAGAGTCATTATGTGAGGACAAGACATGTATAAATGAGAAATACTCAGTCTCATGGCTCATATCTCTTGGAAGCTTTCTCTGTGGGTGGAAGAGATCAGAAAAACCCCTGGATGTACTTAGTCCCAGATGCCTCTATGCATCTTCTGTCACCAGTCGTGTCGACTCTTTGACCCCACAGACGGCAGCCCACCAGGCCCCCCCCGGACCCCAGGCTTTCCTTCTCAATGTGAGAGGAGGGTCGCGCGTCGACGCGCCCCCGGCGCGCCACCAGGCTCCTCCGTCCGTGGGATTTTCCAGGAAAAGTACTGGAGGGGGTGCCATCGCCTTCTCCGAGATGCCTCTAGTAAATGATTAAGAATCAATAATCGCCTCCAAAAGAAAACCTGTTAGGTAATTATAGGTTTTCCAGTGGACCTTTATGCTTGTATGTAAACAATGGAGAGAACAGTTATGGCCTGTGGAACTACTGAATGAGAGATCTGGAGAACAATAGAAAGTTCTCAAGAACTATCTCTATGAGGCAGGTGATTTTTTCTGTGATGAGAAAATAGATCTGTCATGAATATATCCACCCTGCGATTAGTTAATCTCTAGAGCAACAACTCCAGGATCTATAAAATTATAATACATATACATATGCACCACTATAAACATTTATTGATTTATTCATAGAATCTTTAGAAAATGGCCAAAAGAAAAAAGAGACATAACATTCTGGAAAGGAATATGAGAAGGATTTACAGTAGGCAGCTTCAGGATGTCACTGAAAGAAAATTTCATATCATTTTATTCAGGAGATTGAGCTGTGATCTTTACAAACAAAAGGAAAAACTACAATTTTATGATGCTAAATGTCCTTAATATCTGAGGGATTGTATGAGGATATTTCACATTTCTCCCTAGCTTGGGTCTCTTCCCAGCAACCTTCTTAGCACCCACTTAGCTTCTTTGTTTCTCAAGGTGTAGATCAACGGATTAAGTGAGGGTGTCACGACAGTGTAGAAGAGGGTGAGGACTTTACTGTAATTCTGTGTGTATTTGCTCTTGGGCTGAATGTAAATGGAAGCTAGAGTCCCAAAAAACAAAACCACAACAATTAGGTGGGACCCACAAGTCCCAAAAGCTTTCCTCCTGCCTTCAGTGGATTTTATCTTCAGCACATTCTTCACAATGCAGCCATAGGAGACCAGAATAAGCCCCAGAGGTATCACCACATAGAGGACAGAAGCTATGGAGAGCTCATTTTCCAGGAAGGTTGTGTTCACACAGGCAATCTTAATCAGGGCAGGCTCCTCACACATGAAGTCATCCACCATGTGATGGCTGCAGAGAGGCAACTGGAAAACAAGGATGGTCTGAACCATGGACCCCACAAAGCCACTGATCCAGGACAGAGCTGCTAGTTGCTGGAGGAGCTTTGGGTGCATGATCACTCCATAGTGGAGGGGTCGACAGATGGCATTGAAGCGGTCATAGGCCATAACAGTCAGCAGGACACACTCCGTGGAGCCCAGCCCCAAAGCAACATACAGCTGGATCACACAGCCAGTGTAGCTAATGGTCTTGTCAGGCCCCTTGAGATTCCAAAGCATTTGTGGGACAACACTGGTAGTGAAACAGAGGTCCAAGAAGGAGAGATTGGAGAGGAAGAAATACATGGGTGTGTGGAGTTTGGGGTTAAAGTATGAGACCAGTATGATGGCTGTGTTCCCCATCAGTGTCAGAATGTATATGATAGAGACGACAAGAAGGAGAACCATCTCCAGGAGGGGCTGGTCAGAAAAGCCCAGTAGGATGAAACCTGCCAGAGTGCTAGCATTTGTTCCTTTCATTGCTTAATTACGTGTCACCATTATTGGTCATTCTTATTTTCTTCTTGTGGGAAAGAAAGTCAGATCATAATCATAAATATATAACAAACTAAGTAAAATGATCACTTTGACAATGATATTTCTATATAGAGAAATAACAGAGTAAGATTACACAAAAATAAATGGTATAACAAGTTGTCTTGCTGTGTAAAGAAACACATAGAGTCTGAAAACACCAAATTCATTGCAAGGATATATATATATGAACATAGAATTGATATACATAGATATACAAGATATACAAGCTGGATTTAGAAAAGGCAGAGAAACCAGAGATCAAATTACCAACATCCTTTGGATCACTGAAAAAGCAAAAAAAAAAAAGAATCTACATTTCTTTATTGACTATGCCAAAGCCTTTCGCTCTGTGGATCACAACAAAGTGTTGAAAATTCTTAAAGAGGTTGGAATACCAGCACACCTGACCTGCCTCCTGAGAAATCTGTATGCAGGTCAATAAGCAAGTTAGAAGTGGACATGGAACGACAGACTGGTTCCAAATCGGGAAAGGAGCACACCAAGGCTGTATATTGTCCCCCTGCTTATTTAACTTATATGAAGAGTACTTGATGCAGAATGCTGGGCTGGATGAAGCACAAGCTGGAATCAAGATTGCTGGGAGAAATATCAATAACCTCTGATATGCAGATGACACCACCCTTATGGGAGAAAGAGAAAGAGGAGAATGAAAAAGTTGGCTAAAACTTAGCATTCATAAAATTAAGATCATGGCATCCGGTCCATTCACTTCATGGCAAATAGATGTGGAAACTATATAAATAGTGAGAGACTATTTTTCTGGGCTCCAAAATCACTGCAGATGGTGACTGCATCCATGAAATTAAAAGATGCTTACTCCTTGAAAGAAAAGCTATGACCAACCTAGACAGAGTAATAAAAAGCAGAGACATTACTTTACCACCAAAGGCCCATTTAGTCAAAGTTGTGATTTTTCCAGGAATCATGTATGGGTGTGAGAGTTGGACTATAAAGACTGCTGAGCACCAAAGAAATAATGCTTTTGAATTGTGGTATTGGAGAAGATTCTTGAGAGTCCCTTGGACTGCAAGAAGATCAAACCAGTCCATCCTAAAGGAAACCAGTCCTGAATATTCATTGGAAGGACTGATGCTGAAACTCCAATACTTCGGACACTTGATGTGAAGAACTGACTCATTGGAAAAGACCCTGAAACTGGGAAAGATTGAAGGCATAAGGAAAGGGGACGACAGAGGATGAGATGGTTGGATGGCATTACTGACTCGATGGACATGAGTTTGAGCAAGCTCTGGGAGTTGGTGATGGACAGGGAGGCCTGGTGTGCTGCAGTCCATGGTGTCAAAAAAAAACTTGACATGACTGACTGACTGAACTTAACTGAACTGAGAATAGACATTAGAGTATAACTCAGAACAGATGTGAGAAGTATCTCAAATTTTCTGAAAACAAAATACACGGGCTGTCAACGTGCATAGTGTGAAAAACCAAAGAAATGGAAGGTAAGATGATTGTTATACATATTCATACATGATAGATGATAGATATGAAAGAAGAATATTGAAAAATACATTGATGAGCAAGAGGCTGAGAAACAAGGCATACAGAATTCGAAACATGGAACAAAATAGGAATTGTTAGAATTTTCAAAATTGAAGTGTTAGAGATAATTATCATTAATATTCATTGTTTTTCTGTGAAACAAATATTTACGGATCTAAGAAGTGTGGGGGAAAACTTCTGAAATCTCCCCATTTGAATCACAGGTCTGCTATTTTAGGAATATGCTATCCAGCAAATTATATTTACAATCCCCAATAAGCAAGCTCTACCCTATTTGACATGAATAGTTCACACGCTTTAATGTAGTTTTATACGCCAGGGTACAGGTTAATTTTATAAATGGCCTTCCGAGTCAAGCTCTTCTAGGCTTAACTGTAAGTCATGACTTGAAACTGTTGGCACTGACTTGTTCTATTTTGAGAAAAACTCCTATTCTTTTGCATGAGCAACTAGAGAAAGGAATGTATACTGTATAAGTTTATATAGAAATGAGTTAATTAAATCTACAGTCTCTGTGATAAAGAAATATGAAATATTTTCTTATTGAATTAATATTTTTATCTTGAGGTATTTTCAACTCATAGAATGAATATCATTTTTTAAATTATGATATTCTCAGCATACATCTTTATCATTAAGATTCCTAAAAAAATCATCTTTATAATTTGACCATATTTGTTAAATAATTCCTTTGATTTTTCTTTATTGAAACAAATTTGATTAACATTAAAAAAAAGAGTTCATAAATTCAGCCACTAATGCAATCCAGTGACCTTCCATCAAGTAAGTTATTTTGATTTATCAGTGCTTTTACACTATTAACTTGCAAAGACTAAGAAACACAGGTATGAAAATTTGTACTTCCGAATGGTCCATTTTGAAGTTTTAAAAACAGGTACAGTCATTTATCTTGGAGATTGAATCTAAACAAGTTGCTTAAAAACAAACGAATAAACAACAAAACCATCAAATGACAATTACTGATTTCCCCTTAAGTATCCTAGCAAGAAAATTAAACTTACTTCTAAGAATCCTTCACCTTTATAGCACCTCTCAGGCAATAATTGCAAGTCCAGTTTAAAGAGGATAAGTGGCTTATTTTCTTTGGCATCCATAGTAATAATCAGGTGCATTTTAAATTTTGGCTAAGACCAAACTCTCATGTGTTCTGCATAGAGAATGATAATAATTTCCAGAATTATAGCCAAAGAAAGAAACTGATCTTGGTGGTCACATTGGTTAGCATTTTTCTATCTGTCCACGCAATTTGGTGGTATAATTAAAACCCTGAGTGTTATGATGCACCAAAATTGACATTGACCTTACCTGGCTAAATTTCCTCTATTATTCAGTAAAGTGTAAAGCAACTGAGCTTTTGAAAGATCCAACATCTCCTGGGGAAAAGACAGCATGTGAGTGCCCTCACTTTGCTTGATGTAACTCTACAATGTAATAATATTTCCTTGTGTGTTTATGTTACAAGAAAAAGCAACTATTTCTGAGCAGACACCACACTGAAACTGGTCTTGCTCCCTTTCACATTTCTGTTCTTAATCAAGATGAGGATAAAAGGACTTAAATCTGCAAAGAGACGAAGCTGGGAAGTATTCCATAATTAAGAGTCAATGTCAGTTTATACATGAAAAACTGCTTTTGTTCGCTGCTAAAGGCAAGTAGCTCTGGATTTCTTCAACTTTTAAAATGGATTTTCTTTTTCTTCCCCCACCTAAACAGCAAAGTACTACTTTCCAGAAGGAATGACAAACCAGCTGTGGAGATTCTTGGGGATTTTGATGAGAAGTTCATTTATGATCACAGATCTAGGACAAGCAGTGGAGGAACCCCATGTGCACAATTTGTTGGCTCCTTTTTTCCTGTAATCTCATGGTCAGATCTCTTCAGATGGATGATGGTTAGCTTGCTTCCTCTGCACACACCTCTGGAGTTCTTCCCAGGCAACTTCCTATCATTATATTAGAGAGGAAGACATTCCCTGGAGAGAGAAGAGCCATGGAGACTGTGCTTCTGTTGCTGCTGAAAGACAATCAATTGCACACCACCTGCTAAACACACATGTGCAAAATTGTCAATGTTATATAGATAGTATCTTAAAAGATTTATTTTTTGAAATTCATTAAAATTTTTATTAGTTAAACTCAGTTTTGAACATAGTATGGAGACATGATATATCTGGAAATACATGCTTGAAATTTACACACAATTATGAAGATCCAAGAATAGATCTACAGACTTCCAGGTAATAGGAAATGTTGGGGAAGAAGTAGAGTCTAGTATCTAGTATAAAAGGGGAAAGACTATTGCAAATTCATGACCTCTTCTTAGAAGTGGCTAAAAATAAAGTTTTTATATCAGAAAAGATTTATGCTACACATAGTATTGTTATTACTTCTTGAAGAATTGGCATTTTTTATAGCTCCTTTTAAAACACATGGTGTACCTCCTGCTTTCTGTGAGATGATTCACTGCGTGCAGTTTATTTTTACAGTTGATATATGTGTAGAGTAATACATGCATATAATTGGAAATAAAGTTCAGATACTGCAGTTGTCAATGCAAAAATTCAACCTAGTAAATCTGAAGATCTAATTGGTTTCATTGAATGAGTCATGAATTGGCCGCATCCCGTTTATCAAGTAGAGAAGAGCTGTACAAAACAGGAGGAATTTATATTCCGAAGGGGAAAGAGTGGATTGTTTCAGGCTTAGGTCACCTGTGTTTGAGGAACGGTCTGGGTCTATGTGTCAGGTTACCTTTTGGTCTGGACTAGAAAATTGCAGACAGATTAAGACTACATTTCTTGGAGTGGTTGTATTGAACTTAGGTACTTGGTCTTGGTTTGCTGAAATGGTCTGAGAACAGCTGACTCCATCTGGGGCCTTTTGTTTCTTTTTTTCAGTTCAGTTCAGCTCAGTTTGGTCACCCAGTAGTGTCTGACTCTTTGCAAGCCCATGGACTGTAGCAAGCCAGGCCTCCCGTCCATCTCCAACTCGTGAAGTCTGCTCAAATTCATGTCCATCGAGTTGGCTCTCCAACCATCTCATCCCCTGTTGTCCCCTTCTCCTCCTGCCTTCAATCTTTCCCAGCATCAGGGTCTTTTCCAAGAGTCAGTTCTTTGCATCAGGTGGCCAAAGTATTGGGAGTTTCAACTTCAGCATCAGTCCTTCCAATGAATATTCAGGACTGATTTCCTTTAGGATTGACTGGTTAGATCTCCTTGCAGTCCAAGGGACTGTCAAGAGTTTTCCCAACACCACAGTTCAAAAGCATCAATTCTTCTGCACTCAGCTTTCTTTACAGTCCAACTCACATTCGTACATGACCACCAGAAAAGCCAGAGCTTGACTAAACAGACATTTGTCAGCAAGTAATGTCTCTGCTTTTTAACATGTTGTCTAGGTTGGTCATAGCTCTTCTTCCTAGGAGCAAGCATCTTTTCATTTCATGATTGCAACCACTGTCTGTAATGATTTTGGAGCCCAAGAAAATAAAGTCTGTCACTGTTTCCATTGTTTCACCACCTATTTGCCATGAAGTGATGGGCCGGATGCCATGATCTTAGTTTTCTGAAATGTTGACTTTTCAGCCAACTTTTTCACTCTCCTCTTTCACTTTCCTCAAGAGGCTCTTTAGTTCTTCTTTGCTTTCTCCCATAAGGGTCATGTCATCTGAGGTTATTAATATTTCTTTTATATATTGTTTCTTTTTTAACATCAAGTAAAAGTCTAAATAGCACAAAATTCGATTCTCGATATTCTTACTCCTGTCTTTCACAACATTCATCTTATCTTCAATCAGTAGACACCAGCTGTTTCTGAATATTTTTCCTTTCATTAAATATGGAAATTTCACCATATACTTCTCAAAGTCCAACTTAAGTCTCATTTTCACAAATGTGTCTTTCATGTTCTAATTAATGAAAGTATGAGAAACAGATATTTTAGGGAATTAAACTATTCTATCATATCTAGGGGAGCAAGAGTGTAATAGAAAATCACAAGAAATACACTTGAAAGATTTTTAAAAATACCATATCAGAAAGGGAGTGATATATATTATGCTAAGCAAGTTGGACTTCCTATGATCCCAAGAACAGTATTTCATATTAGATAAGATCATAGACTCCAGATTCAGATCAACTTAGAATTAGAGTCTATGATCTTATCTAATATTCTAATTCCTCAGGCAAGTTGTTGAACTTCTAGAAGGTAGTTCAAATCAATAGTGAGTGGAATGACAGTTTCAGGTTCCTAGGGTGGTAGGTGATAAGTGAGTTACCACACGTAACATACCTGGCAGAGAGTACCTGGCACCTAGCAAAACTCAGCTCATGTTTACCCACTGATATATTAATGATGAGACTACTTATGGAGTGTGGTTAAAACACAACACTATTTTTATTCCTTTATTCATCTTACCTGTCCCATGTAGCAGTTCTTTCCTTGGTCCTGGTTTGAAACTTCAGAGTGTGCTATAACCTTTTTGGTCATTTACAAATGGTAAAAGTGTCCACTTGTAGTAATAAAGTATTTTCACATCAGTAATTAAAATGTCTACCATCGAGTGACACGATTTACATGTAAAGATTCTGTGTTTCCTGAGCTTCAGCCTGCTCCCATCTGAGACCTTGCAGTGGCGATTTGGTTGAACTGGGTCCCTGCTTTCCACCTTGTGCGTGTTCCTCTGTGCTTCTAGCTTGATAAGTGCAATTTCAGAACTTGCCAGGGCAAACTTGTGCAGAGGGAAAAGGAGAAGTTAGGCAGGAAAGTTTAGCTGACTAAATAGATGAAACAAAATTAGCATGATACTGATAATTTTAAAGTGCTTGTTAACATACATGGGTTTATTTGAAATTATTCTATTTCCATTTTCCATATTAGAAATTTTTACACATTAAGAGCACTAATCCTTTGTTCACTGTGTTACTGATTTCTGGCCTCGTTTGATTATTTTAGACAAAATGCCCTTATGCTTTTAAACTTCTGAAATGTATTCATTTATTATTCAATATATGGTGGATGTTCTAAAATGCCCTGTGTGTGCCTGGAAAATTTTGTATGTCTTCACGCGTTCAGTGTTTTCACTATATTAATTTTGTCATTTTTGTTGTGCTCTTTATATTTTCTATGTCCTTATTCATTTATGTTCGTATATCTTTTCTACCAGTTATCCATCCAAATCTGGCTGTGAATTTGCCTATTTCCTTTCTTAATTCTTCAGTTTTGCTTTATATTTTGAAGTTATTTGATAGAATATTAACTAAAGATTACTATAACTTTCAAGTTAACTAAATGGTTTACATTATGCAATGTCTCTTCCCTTAAAGGCTACCTTTTCTGATACTAGTAAGATAATGCCAGCCTTCTTTTTTGGCTAGTATTCATATGGTATGTCTTTTTTGTATTCTTTACAGTGCGTTTTCTTACAGACATCTTATTACTTAAAGAATATATGGAAAGTATTAATGTTTTATCCAGGTGTGGGCATAAGTATATCATTTTAATAGCTTTTAAAATTTTATTGGAGCTTCCCTGGTGTTTTAGAGGTTAAAGTGTCTGCCTGCAATGCAGGAGACTTGGGTTCGATCTCTGGGTCAGGAAGATCCCCTGGAGAATTTTATTGTATAATTAAAATTATAAGATTTTAAATGATTTAGGTATTCTTAGTGCTTAAATGGATTTACCTCTCCTAATCAGGGAAGTAATTTGATTTGAATATAAGCAGTTGAAATTATTAATGTCAATAAAATTTTCTCATGAACAGAGATATAGAAAGTTTATTTAGATGCCACTTGTTAACCTTATCAATGCCTTCTGACTAGATCATTTATTACCTTCTCCAATATAGTTGCTTTTCTTTACCAATTCATTCAACTTCTTAATATATGCAGAGAGAATTATTTGTCTTTGTTAAAATGATTCCAAGGATTTAATCTCTATTAAAAGAATTGATATTTTTGGCAACAGCACACAGTATCTGGGAAATTAGTTCCCCAACCAGGGATCAAATCATGCCTACTGTTTTGGAAGCACACAGTCTTAACCACTGGACCAACAGAGAAATCTCTATTTAAGAAAAAAGCAGACTACATTTATAAAACCATGGCATGTTGCGAGTATATCTAAGCAACTCTAGAATTAATGCCAATGAACTATTGATAATATTTTATAAACAAATAACTAAGTGGATATGGGTAAAATAAGGTCAATATTTTTAAAATGAACACATTACAAAGATTTTTAAAGTATGTTATTAGAATAGATACAACTTTATATTCAATATGAAGAAAATTATTTCTAAAGTTATGATATTCACAAAAGTGAATAACATATAGGAAGCGAAAGACATGTTTTGGTAAAGAAATCTATATATTGTGACAAATACAGATATTTAGATGAAATGACAATACTTTAAAATTCTAATGCATATTTTCTTAGATTCCAGATAGAGAGTTAAAGAATTGATCAAAAGAGATTGAGAGCCATTATGTGAGGACAAGAGATGTATAAATGAGAAATACTCAGTCTCATGGCTCACATCTCTTGGAAGCTTTCTCTGTGGGTGGAAGAGATCAGAAAAATCCCCTACTTAGTCCCAGATGCCTCTAGCAAATGAACAAAAATCAATAATCCCCCAGAAAGAAAAACTGTTAGGTAATTATAGGTTTTCCAGTGGACCTTTATGCTTGTATGTAAACAATGGACAGAATAGTTACGGCCTGTAGAACTACTGAATGAGAGATCTGGAGAAAAATAGAAAGTTCTATCTCAGTGAGGCAGGTGATTTTTTCTGTGATGAGAAAATAGATCTGTCATGAACATATCCACCCTGCCATTAGTTAATCTCTACAGCAATAACTCCAGGATTTATAAAATTACAATACATATACATATGCACTGCTATAAATATTTATTGATTTATTCATAGAATCTGTAGAAAACAGCCAAAAGAAAAAAAAGACATAACATTTCTGGAAAAGAATATGAGAAGGATTTACAGTAGGCAGCTTCAGGATGTCACTGAAAGAAAATTTCATATCATTTTATTCAGGAGATTGAGCTGTGATCTTTACAAACAAAAGGAAAAACTACAATTTTATGATGCTAAATGTCCTTAATATCTGAGGGATTGTGTGAGGATATTTCACGTTTCTCCCTAACTTGGGTCTCTTCCCAGTGACCTTCTTAGTGCCCACTTAGCTTCTTTGTTTCTCAATGTGTAGATCAAAGGATTAAGTGAGGGTGTCACTACAGTGTAGAAGAGGGTGAGGGATTTACTGTAATTCTGTGTGTATTTGCTCTTGGGTTGAATGTAAATGGAAGCTAGAGTCCCAAAAAACAAAACCACAACAATTAGGTGGGACCCACAAGTCCCAAATGCTTTCCTACCGCCTTCAGTGGATTTTATCTTCAGCACACTCCTCACGATGCAGCCATAGGAGACCAGAATAAGCCCCAGAGGTATCACCACATAGAGGACAGAAGCTATGGAGAGCTCATTTTCCAGGAAGGTTGTGTTCACACAGGTGATCTTAATCAGGGCAGGCTCCTCACACATGAAGTCATCCACCATGTGATGGCTGCAGAGAGGCAACTGGAAAACAAGGATGGTCTGAACCGTGGACCCCACAAAGCCACTGATCCAGGACCCCACAAAGCCACTGATCCAGGACAGAGCTGCTAGTTGCTGGAGAAGCTTTGGGTGCATGATCACTCCATAGTGGAGGAGTCGACAGATGGCATTGAAGCGGTCATAGGCCATAACAGTCAGCAGGACACACTCCGTGGAGCCCAGCCCAAAAGCAACATACAGCTGGATCACACAACCAGTGTAGCTAATGGTCTTGTCAGGCCCCTTGAGATTCCAAAGCATTTGTGAGACAATACTGGTGGTGAAACAGAGGTCCAGGACGGAGAGATTGGAGAGGAAGAAATACATGGGTGTGCGGAGTTTGGGATTAAAGTATGAGACCAGTATGATCACTGTGTTTCCCATCAGTGTGGGAACGTATATGATAGAGACGACAAAAAGCAGAACCATCTCCAGGTGGGGCTGGTCAGAAAAGCCCAGTAGGAGGAAACCTGCCAGAGTGCTAGCATTTGTTCCTTTCATTGCTTAATTGTGAGTCACCATTCTTGGTCATTCCTATTTTCTTCCTGTGGGAAAGAAAGTCAGATATCATAACCAAAATATATATATAACAAACTAAGTAAAATGAGCACTTTGACACTGATTTTTTATATAGACATATAACAGAGTAAAATTATGCAAAAATAAATGGTATAACAAATTGTATTGCTCTGTAAAGAAACAGAGTCTGAAAACACCAAATTCATTGCAATGATATATATAAAAACATAGAATTGACATAGATTTACAAGCTGGATTTAGAAAAGGCAGAGAAACCAGAGATCAAATTGCCAACATCCGCTGGATCACTGAAAAAGCAAGAAAACATCTACTTTTGATTTATTGACTATGCCAAAGCCTTTCGCTCTGTGGATCACAACAAAGTGTTGAAAATTCTTAAAGAGGTGGGAATACCAGCACACCTCACCTGCCTCCTGAGAAATCTGTATGCAGGTCAAGAAGCAAGTTAGAAGTGGACATGGAACAACAGACTGGTTCCAAATCGGGAAAGGAGTACACCAAGGCTGTATATTGTCACCCTGCTTATTTAACTTATATGAAGAGTACATGATGCAGAATGCTGGGCTGGATGAAGCACAAGCTGGAATCAAGATTGCTGGCAGAAATAAAAATAACCTCAGATATGCAGATGACACCACCCTTATGAGAGAAAGTGAAGAAGAACTAAAGAGCCCCTTGATGAAGGTAAAAGAGGAAAATGAAAAAGTTGGCTAAAATTAACATTCGTAAAACTAAGATTATGGCATCCCGTCCCATCACTCATAGCAAATAGATGTGGAAACAATGGAAATAGTGAGAGACTATTTTTCTGGGCTCCAAAATCACTGCAGATGGTGACTGCATACATGACATTAAAAGACGCTTACTCCTTGAAAGAAAAGCTATGACCAACCTAGAAACATATTAAAAAGCAGAGACATTACTTTACCAACAAAGGCCTGTTTAGTCAAAGCTGTGGTTTTTCCAGTAGTCAGTAGTCATGTATGGGTGTGAGTTGGACTATAAAGACAGCTGAGCGGCAAAGAATTAATGCTCTTGATCTGTGGTGTTGGAGAAGACTCTTGAGAGTCCCTTGGCCTGCAAGGAGATCAAACCAGTCCATCCTGAAGGAAATCAGTCCTGAATATTCATTGGAAGGACTGATGCTGAAGCTGAAACTTCAATACTTTGGACACTTGATGTGAAGAACTGACTTATTGGAAAAGACCCTGAAACTGGGAAAGATTGAAGGCATAAGGAAAGGGGACGACAGAGAATGAGATGGTGGGATGGCATTACTGACTCGATGGACATGAGATTGAGCAAGCTCTGGGAGTTGGTAACGGACAGGGAAGCCTGGCGTTCTGCAGTCCATGGTGTCACAAAAATTGTGACATGACTGATTGACTGAACTGAACTGAACTGAGAATAGACAATAGAGCATAACTCAGAACAGATGTGAGAAGTATCTCAAATTCTCTGAAAACAAAATACACAGGCTGTCAATGTGCATAGTGTGAAAAACCAAAGAAATGGAAGATAAGATGATTGTTACCCATATTCATACATGATAGATGATAGATTTAAAAGAAAAATATTGAAAAATACATGGATGAGCAAAAGGCTGAGAAACAAGGTGTATAGAACTTGAAACACGGAACAAAATAAGAATTGTTAGAATTTTCAAAATTGAAGTGTTAGAGATAATTATCATTAATATTCATTGTTTTTCTATGAAGCAAATATTTAATGATCTAATAAGTGTGGAGGAAAACTTCTGAAATCTCCCCATTTGAATCACAGGTCTGCTATTTTAGGAATATGCTATACAGCAAATTCTATTTACAATCCCTAATAAGCAAGCTCTGCCCTATATGACATGAATAGTTCACATGCTTTAATGTAGTTTTATTACAAGAGTTTATGAATTCAGCCAGTAATGCAATCCAGTGACCTTCCATCAAGTAAGTTATTTTGATTTATCAGTGTCTTTACACTATTAACTTGCAAAGATTAAGAAACACAGGTATGAAAATTTGTACTTCTGAATGGTCAATTTTGAAGTTTTAAAAACAGGTACAGTCATTTAACTTGGAGATCAAATCTAAACAAGTTGCTTAAAAACAAACGAATAAACAACAAAACCATCCAATGACAATTACTGATCTCCCCTTAAGTATCCTAGCAAGAAAATTAAACTTACTTCTAAGAATCCTTCACCTTTATAGCACCTCTCAGGCAATTGTTGCACAGTCCACTTTAGAGAGAATAAGTAGTTTATTTTCTTTGGAATCCATAGTAATAATCAGGTGCATTTTAAATTTTGGCCAAGACAAAACTATCATGTGTTTCGCATCAGATCAGATCAGTCGCTCAGTCGTGTCCGACTCTGCGACCCCAGAACCGCAGCAGCCAGGCCTCCCTGTCCATCACCAGCTCCCGGAGGTCACCAGACTCGCATCCATCGAGTCAGTGATGCCATCCAGCCATCTCATCCTCTGTCGTCCCCCTCTCCCCCCCCCCCCCACCCCTCCCGCCAGATCTTCTCCAAGAGTCAACTCTTCGTATGAGGGGCCAAAGAGTTTCAGCTAGCATCATTCCTTCTAAAGAAATTCCAGGATTGATCTCCTTCAGAATGGGTTTGCATAGAGATGATAATTATTTCCAGAATTAAAGCAAAAGAAAGAAATTGATCTTGGTGGTCACATTGATTAGCATGTTTCTATCTGTCCACGCATTTTGGCAGTATAATTAAAACCCTGAGAATCATGATGCACCAAAATTGACATTGGCCTTACCTGGCTAAATTTCCGCTATTATTCAGTAAAGTGTAAAACATCTGGGCTTTTGAAATATCCAACATCACCTAGGGAAAAGACAGCACGTGAGTGGCCTCACTTTGCTTGATGTAACTCTACAATGTAATAATATTTTCTTGTGTATTTATATTACAAGAAAAAACAACTATTTCTGAGGAGACACCACACTGAAACTGGTCTCGCTCCCTTTAATGTTTCTGTTCTTAATCAAGATGAGGATAAAAGGACTTAAATCTGCAAAGAGACGAAGCTGGGAAGTATTCCATAATTAAGAGTCAATATCAGTTTATACATGAAAAACTGCTTTTGTTCGCTGCTAAAGGCAAGTAGCTCTGGATTTCTTCAACTTTTAAAATGGATTTTCATTTTCTTCCCCCACCTAAACAGCAAAGTACTACTTTCCAGAAAAAATGACAATCCAGCTGTGGAGATTCTTGGGGATTTTGATGAGAAGTTCATTTATGATCACAGATCTAGGACAAGCAGTGGAGGAACCCCATGTGTGCAGTTTGTTGGCTCCCTTTTTCCTGTAATCTCATTGTTCAAGTCTCTTCAGATGGATGATGGTTAGCTTGCTTCCTCTGCACACACCTCTGGAGTTCTTCCCAGGCAACTTCTTATCATTACATTAGAAAGGAAGACATTCCCTGGAGAGAGAAGAACCATGGAGACCGTGCTTCTGTTGGTGCTGAAAGACAATCAATTGCACACCACCTGCTAAACACACATGTGCAAAATTGTCAATGTTATAGAGATAGTATCTTAAAAGATTTATTTTTTGACATTCATTAAAATTTTTATTAGTTAAACTTAGTTATGAACATAGTATGGAGACATGCCTATATCTGGAAATACGTGTTTGAAGTTTACACAGAATAATGAAGATCCAAGAACAGATCTATAGACTTCTGTGTAATAGGAAATGTTGGGGAAGAAGTAGAGTCTAGTATCTAGTATAAAAGGGGAAAGACTATTGCAAATTCACGATCTCTTCTTAGAAGTGGCTAAAAATAAAGTTTTTATATCAGAAAAGATTTATGCTACACACATAGCATTGTTATTACTTCTTGACAATTGGCATTTTTAAATAGTTGCTTTTAAAACACATGGTGTACCTCCTGCTTTGTGTGAAATGATTCACTGGGTGCAGTTTATTTTTACAGTGGATATATGTGTAGAGGAATACATGCATATAATTTGAAAATAAAGTTCAGATAGTGCAGTGGTCTATGCAAAAATTCAACCTAGTAAATCTGAAGATCTAATTGGATTTATTGAATGAGTCATGAATTGGGCAGCATCCCGTTTATCAAGTAGAGAAGAGCTGTACAAAACAGGAGGAATTTATACGCCAAAGGGGAAAGAGTGGATTGTTTCAGGCTTAGGTCACCTGTGTGTGAGGAATAGTCTGGGTCTATGTGTCAGGTTACCTTACTGGTCCAGACTAGAAAATTGCAGACTGATTAAGAAAACATTTCTTGGAGAGGTTGTATTGAACTTAGGTACTTGGTCTTGGTTTGCTGAAGTGGTCTGAGAACAGCTGACTCCATCTGGGGCCTTTTGTTTCTTTTTTCAGTTCAGTTCAGCTCAGATTGGTCACTCAGCTGTGTCTGACTCTTGGCAAGCCCATGGACTGTAGCACGCCAGGCTTCCCTTCCATCTCCAACATGTGAAGTCTGCCCAAACTCATGTCCATCGAGTTGGCTATCCAACTATCTCATCCCCTGTTGTCCCCTTCTCCTCCTGCCTTCAATCTTTCCCAGCATCAGGGTCTTTTCCAAGAGTCAGTTCTTCACATCAGGTGGCCAAAGTATTGGGAGTTTCGACTTCAGCATCAGTCCTTCCAGTGAATATTCAGGACCAATTTCCTTTAGGATTGACTGGTTAGATCTCCTTGCAGTCCAAGGGACTGTCAAGAGTTTTGCCAACACCACAGTTCAAAAGCATCAATTCTGCGCTCAGCTTTCCTACAGTCCAACTCTCACATCCATACATGACTACTGGAAAAACCAGAACTTGACTAGACAGACATTTGTCAGCAAGTAATGTCTCTGCTTTTTAAAATGTTGTCTATGTTGGTCATAGCTTTTCTTCAAAGGAGCAAGCATCTTTTCATTTCATGATTGCAGCCACTGTCCATAATGATTTTGGAGCCCAAGAAAATAAAGTCGGTCACTGTTTCCATTTTTTCCCCACCTATCTGCCATTAAGTGATGGGCCAGATGCCATGCTCTTAGTTTTCTGAAATGCTGAGTTTTCAGCCAATATTTTCACTCTTCTCTTTCACTTTCATCAAGAGGCTCTTTAGTTTTTCTTTGCTTTCTGCCATAAGGGTCGTGTCATCTGTGTATCTGAGGTTATTAATATTTCTTTTATATATTGTTTCTTTTTTAATAACAAGTAAAAGTCTAAATAGCTCAAAATTCGATTCTCGATATTCTTACTCCTGTCTTTCATGACGTTCATCTTATGTTCAACCAGTAGACACCAACTGATTCTGAATATTTTTTCCTTTAATTAAATTTAAGGAAATTATACCATATACAGTTGAGCGATTGAAGTTGAACGGTTTTATGAACATACAAGACTTTTTAGAAGTCACACCCAAATAAGATGTGCTTTTCATTATAGGGAACTAGAATGTAAAAGTAGGAAGTCAAGACACACATGGAGTAACAGGCAAACTTGACCTTGGAATACGGAATGAAACAGGACAAAGACTAATAGAGTTTTGTCAAGAAAATGCACAGGTCATAGCAAACACCCTCTTCCAACAACACAAAAGAAGACCCAACACATGGGCATCACCAGATGGTCAACACTGAAATCAGATTGACTATATTCTTTGCAGACAAAGATGGAGAAGCTCTATAGAGTCAGCAAAAACAAGACCAGGAGCTGACTGTGGCTCAGATTATGAACTCCTTATTGCCAAATTCAGACTGAAATTGAAGAAATTAGGGAAAACCATTAGACCATTCAGGTATGACCTATATCAAATCCCTTATGATTATACAGTGGAAGTGAGAAATAGATTTAAGGGCCTAGATCTGATAGATAGAGTGCCTGATGAACTATGGAATGAGGTTCATGACATTGTACAGGAGACAGGGATCAAGACCATCCCCATGGAAAAGAAATGCAAAAAAGCAAAATGGCTGTCTGGGGAGGCCTTACAAATAGCTGTGAAAAGAGAAGCAAAAAGCAAAGCAGAAAAGGAAAGATATAAGCATCTGAATGCAGAGTTCTAAAGAATAGCAAGGAGAGATAAGAAAGCCTTCTCAGCGATCAATGCAAAGAAATAGAGGAAAACAACAGTAAAGGAAAGACTAGAGATCTCTTCAAGAAAATTAGGGATACCAAGGGAACATTTCATGCAAAGATGGGCTAGACAAAGGACAGAAATGGTATGGACCTAACAGAAGCAGAAGATATTAAGAAGAGATGGCAAGAATACACAGAATAACTGTACAAAAAAGATCTTCACGACCCAGATAATCACGATGGTGTGATCACTGACCTAGAGCCAAACATCCTAGAATGTGAAGTCAAGTGGGCCTTAGAGTGCCTGATGAACTATGGAATGAGGTTCATCACTACAAACAAAGCTAGTGGAGTTGATGGAATTCCAGTTGAGCTATTTCAAATCCTGAAAGATGATTCTATTAAAGTGCTGCAGTCAATATGCCAGCAAATTTGGAAAACTCAGCAGTGGCCACAGGACTGGAAAAAGTCAGTTTTCATTCCAATCCCTAAGAAATGCAATGCCAAAGAATGCTCAAACTATCTCACAATTGCATTCATCTCACACGCTAGTAAAGTAATGCTCAAAATTCTCCAAGCCAGGCTTCAGCAATATTAAACCATGACCTTCCAGTTGTTCAAGCTGGTTTTAGAAAAGTCAGAGGAACCAGAGACCAAATTGCCAACATCCTCTGGATCATGGAAAAAGCAAGAGAGTTCCAGAAAAACATCTATTTCTGCTTTATTGACTATGCCAAAGCCTTTGACTGTGTGGATCACAATAAACTGTGGAAAATTCTGAAAGAGATGGGAATACCAGACCACCTGACCTGCCTCTTGAGAAACCTATATGCAGGTCAGGAAGCAACAGTTAGTACTGGACATGGAAGAACAGACTGGTTCCAAACAGGAAAAGGAGTATGTCAAGGCTGTATATTGTCACCCTGTTTATTTAACTTATATGCAGAGTACATCATGAGAAATGCTGGGCTGGAAGAAGCACAAGCTGGAATCAAGATTGCCGGAAGAAATATCGATAACCTCAGATATGCAGATGACACCACCCTTATGGCAGAAAGTGAAGAGGAACTAAAAATCCTCTTTGATAAAGGTGAAAGATGAGATTGAAAAAGTTGGCTAAAAACTCAACATTCAGAAAACAAAAATCATGGCATCTGGTCCCATCACTTCATGGCAAATAGATGGGGAAACAGTGGAAACAGTGTCAGACTTTATATTTTGGGGATGCAAAACCACTGCAGATGGTGACTGCAGCCATGAAATTAAAAGACGCTTACTCCTTGGAAGGAAAGTTATGACCAACCTAGATAGCATATTGAAAAGCAGAGACATTACTTTGCCAACAAAGGTCCATCTAGTCAAGGCTGTGGTTTTTCCAGTGGTCATGTATGGATGCGAGAGTTGGACTGTGAAGAAAGCTGAGCACCGAAGAATTGATTCTTTTGAACTGTGGTGTTGGAGAAGACTCTTCAGAGTCCCTTGGACTGCAAGGAGATCCAACCAGTCCATTCTGCAGATCAGCCCTGGAAATTCTTTGGAAGGGATGATGCTAAAGCTGAAAATCCAGTACTTTGGCCACCTCCTGAGAAGAGTTGACTCATTGGGAAAGACTCTGATGCTGGGAGAGATTGGGGGCAGAAGGAGAAGGGGACGACAGAGGATGAGATGGCTGGATGGCATCACTGACTCGATGCACGAGAGTCTGGGTGAACACTGGCAGTTGGTGATGGACAGGGAGGCCTGGTGTGCTGTGATTCATGGGGTCTCAAAGAGTCAGACACAATTGAGTGACTGATCTGAACTGAACTGAACTGAACACCATATACTTCTCAAAATCCAACTTAAATCTCATCTTTGACAAATGTGTCTTTCATGTTCTAATTAATGAAAGTGTGAGAAACAGATATTTTAAGGAATTAAACTATTCTATTATATCTAGGGGAGCGTGAGTGTAATAGAAAATAACAAGAAATACAGTTGAAAGATTTTTCAAAGCACCATAACACAAAGGAAGTGATAAATATTATGCTAAGGAAGTTGGACTTCCTATGAACCCAAGGAGAGTATTTCATATTAGATAAGATCATAGACTCCAGAATCAGATCAACTTAGATTCTAATTCCTCAGGCAAATTGTTGAACTTCTAGAAGGTAGTTTTCAAATCAATAGTGAGTGGAATGACAGTTTCAGGTTCCTAGGCTGGTAGGTGATAAGTGAGTTACCACACGTAACGTACTTGGCAGAGTACCTGGCACCTAGCAAAACTCAGTCCATGTTTACCCACTGATATATTAATGATGAGACTACTCTTGGAGTGTGGTTAAAACACAACAATATTTTTATTCTTTTATTCATCTTGCCTGTACCATGTAGCAGTTCTTTCCTTGGTTCTGGTTTGAAACTCCAGAGTGTGCTATAACCTTTTTGGTCATTTACAAATGGTAAAAGTGTCCACTTGTAGTAATAAAGTATTTTCACATCAGTAATTAAAATGTCCACTGTCGAGTGACACTTGATTTACATGTAAAGATTCTTTCTGTGTTTCCTGAGCTTCAGCCTGCTCCCATCTGAGACCTTGCAGTGGCGATTTGGTTGAGCTGAGTCCCTGCTTTCCACCTTGTGCGTGTTCCTCTGTGGCTCTAGCTTGATAAGCACAATTTCAGAACTTGCCAGGGCAAACCTGTGCAGAGCAATAAGAAGAAATTAGGCAGGAAAGTTTAGTTGACTAAATAGATGAAACAAAAGTGGCATGATACTGATAATTTTAAATGCTTTTTAACATGTATGGGTTTATATTATTTTATTTATTATTATTATTTACTTTACATTATTGTATTGGCTTTGCCATACATCAACATGCATCTGCCATGGGTGTACACGTGTTCCCCATCCTGAACCCCCCTCCCACCTCCCTCCCTATACCATCCCCCTGGGTCATCCCAGTGCACCAGCCCCAAACTTCCTGTATCCTGCATCGAACCTGGACTGGCGTTTCATTTCTTATATGATATTATGCATGTTTTAATGCTATTCTCCCAAATCATCCCCCACCTCCAACTCCCACAGAGTCCAAAAGACTGTTCTATACATCTGTGTCTCTTTTGCTGTCTCACATACAGGGTTGTCATTATCATCTTTCTAAATTCCATATATATGCGTTAGTATACTGTATTGGTGTTTTTCTTTCTGGCTTACTTCACTCTGTATAGTAGGCTCCAGTTTCATCCACCTCATTAGAACTGATTCAAATGTATTCTTTTTAATGGCTGAGTAATACTCCACAGTGTACATGGGTTTACTTTAAATTATTATATATCCATTTTCCATATTAGAAATTTTTACAAATGAAGAGCACTAATCCTTTGTTCACTGTGTTACTGATTTCTGGCCTTGATTGATTTGTTTTCTAGACAAAATGCTCTTATGCTTTTAAACTTCTGAAATGTATTAATTTATTATTCAATATATGCCAATGTTTTATTAATGTCCTGTGTGTGCCTAAATATTTTGTATGTCTTCATGCCAGAGGGCATCAGAGGGCAGAAACACTGAAATCATACTCACAGAAAACTAGTCAATCTAATCACACTAGGACCACAGCCTTGTCTAACTCAATGAAACTAAGCCATGTCCGTGGGGCAACCCAAGATAGGCGGGTCATGGTGGAGAGATAGGACAGAATGTGTTCCACTGGAGAAGGGAATGGCAAACCACTTCAGTATTCTTGCCTTGAGAACCCCATGAACAGTATGAAAAGGCAAAATGATAGGATACTGAAAGAGGAACACCCCAGGTCAGTAGGTGCCCAATATGCTACTGGAGATCAGTGGAGAAACAATTCCAGAAAGAATGAAGGGGATGGAGCCAAAGCAAAAAGAATACCAAGCTGTGGATGTGTCTGGTGATAGAAGAAAGGTCCGATGCTGTAAAGAGCAAAATTGCATAGGAACCTGGAATGTCAGGTCCATGAATCAAGGAAAATTGGAAATGATCAAACAAGAGATGACAAGAGTGAATGTCGACATTCTAGGAATCAGCGAACTAAAATGAACTGGAATGGCTGAATTTAACTCAGATTACCATTATATCTACTACTGCAGGCAGGAATTGCTCAGAAGAAATGGAGTAGCCATTGTGGTCAACAAAAGAGTCCAAAATGCTGTACTTGGATGCAATCTCAAAAACATCAGAATGATATCTGTTCGTTTCCAAAGCAAACCATTCAATATCACAGTAATCCAAGTCTATGCCCCAACCAGTAACACAGAGGAAGCTGAAGTTGAATGGTTCTATGAAGACCTACAAGACCTTTTAGAACTAACACCCAAAAAAGATGTCCTTTTCATTATAGGGGACTGGAATGCAAAAGTAGGAAGTCAAGAAACACCTGGAGTAGCAGGCAAATTTGGCCTTGGAATACGGAATGAAGCACATGCACTGGTCATAGCAAACACCCTCTTCCAACAACACAAGAGAAGACTCTATACATGGACATCACCAGAAGGTCAACACCGAAATCAGATTGATTATATTCTTTGCAGACAAAGATGGAGAAGGTGTATAGAGTCAACAAAAACAAAATCAGGAGCTGACTGTGGCTCAGACTATGAACTCCTTATTGCCAAATTCAGACTGAAATTGAAGAAAGTAGGGAAAACCACTAGACCATTCAGGTATAACCTAAATCAAATCCCTTATGATTATACAGTGGAAGTGAGAAATAGACTTAAGGGCCTAGATCTGATAGATAGAGTGCCTGATGAGCTATGGAATGAGGCTCGTGACATTGTACAAGAGACAGGGATCAAGACCATCCCCATGGAAAAGAAAGATGCAAAAAAGCAAAATGGCTGTCTGGGGAGGCCTTACAAATAGCTGTGAAAAAGAGAAGCAAAAAGCAAAGTAGAAAAGGAAAGATATAAGCATCTGAATGCAGAGTTTCAAAGAATAGCAAGAAGAGATAAGAAAATCTTCTTCAGTGATCAATGCAAAGAAATAGAGGAAAACAACAGAAAGGGAAAGACCAGAGATCTCTTCGAGAAAATTAGGGATACCAAGGGAACATTTCATGCAAAGATGGGCTCGATAAAGGACAGACATGGTATGGACCTAACAGAAGCAGAAGATATTAAGAAGAGATGGCAAGAATACACAGAGTAACTGTACAAAAAAGATCTTCACGACCCAGATAATCACGATGGTGTGATCACTGACCTAGAGCCAAACATCCTGGAATGTGAAGTCAAGTGGGCCTTAGAAAGCATCACTAGGAACAAAGCTAGTGGAGGTGATGGAATTCCAGTTGAGCTATTCCAAATCCTGAAAGATGATGCTATGAAAGTGCTGAAGTCAATATGCCAGCAAATTTGGAAAACTCAGCAGTGGCCACAAGATTGGAAAAGGTCAGTTTTCATCCCAATCCCAAAGAAATGCAATGCCAAAGAATGCCCAAACTACCGCACAATTGCACTCATCTCACACACTAGTAAAGTAATGCTCAAAATTCTCCAAGCCAGGCTTCAGCAATATGTGAACCATGAACTTCCTGATGTACAAGCTGGTTTTAGAAAACGCAGAGGAACCAGAGATCAAATTGCCAACATCCACTGGATCATGGAAAAAGCAAGAGAGTTCCAGAAAAACATCTATTTCTGCTTTATTGGCTATGCCAAAGCTTTTGACTGTGTGGCTCACAATGAACTGTGGAAAATTCTGAAAGAGATGGGAATACCAGACCACCTGATCTGCCTCTTGAGAAATTTATATGCAGATCAGGAAGCAACAGTTAGAACTGGACATGGGCTCTCGCTCCACCCCTCGGCCTCCTCCTCGGCCGCTGAGGCACGGCGCTCCGCGGCGGCAAGATGGCGGTGCAGGCGCAGGCGCAGGCGCAGTCCCTCGCCCGTGATGGTGGTGCGCAGCTGGCGGGACCCGCGGTTAATTTAAAAAAAAGAACTGGACATGAAACACCAGACTGGTTCCAAATAGGAAAAGGAGTTCGTCAAGGCTGTATATTGTCACCCTGCTTATTTAACTTATATGCAGAGTACATCATGAGAAATGCTGGTCTGGAAGAAGCACAAGCTGGAATCAAGATTGCTGGGAGAAATATCAATAACCTCAGATATGCAGATGACACCACCCTTATGGCAGAAAGTGAAGAGGAACTAAAAAGCCTTTTTGATAAAGGTGAAAGTCGAGAGTGAAAAAGTGGCTTAAAGCTCAACATTCAGAAAACGAAGATCATGGCATCGGGTCCTATCACGTCATGGCAAATAGATGGGGGAACAGTGGATACGGTGTCAGACTTCATTTTGGGGGCTCCAAAATCACTGCAGATGGTGAATGCAGCCATGAAATTAAAATACACTTACTCCTTGGAAGAAAAGTTATGACCAACCTAGATAGCATATTGAAAAGCAGAGACATTACTTTGCCAACAAAGGTCCATCTAGTCAAGGCTATGGTTTTTCCTGTGGTCATGTATGGATGTGAGAGTTGGATTGTGAAGAAGGCTGAGCACCGAAGGATTGATGCTTTTGAACTGTGGTGTTGGAGAAGACTCTTGAGAGTTCCTTGGACTGCAAGGAGATCCAACCAGTCCATTCTGAAGGAGATCAGCCCTGGGATTTCTTTGGAAGAAATGATGCTGAAGCTGAAACTGCAGTACTTTGGCCACCTCATGCAAAGAGTTGACTCATTGGAAAAGACTCTGATGCTGGGAGGGATTGGGGGCAAGAGGAGAAGGGGACGACAGAGTATGAGATGGCTGGATGGCATCACTGACTTGATGGACGAGAGTCTGGGTGAACTCCGGCAGTTGGTGATGGACAGGGAGGCCTGGAGTGCTGTGATTCATGGGTCGCAAAGAGTTGGACATGACTGAGTGACTGAAATGAACTGAACTGATGCCTTCAGTTTTTTCACTATATTAATTTTGTAATTTTTACTGTGCTCTTTATATTTTCTATATCCTTATTCATTTCTGTTTGTATATATTTTCAACCAGTTATCCATTCCATTCTGGCTGTGAATTTGCCTGTTTTCTTTTTTATATGTTAGGTTTTGCTTCATAATATAAAGTCATTTGGTAGAAAGCATTTTAATTAAAGATTATTATAGTTTTCAAGTTAACTAAATAGTTTGCATTATGCAATGTCTCCCCTTATGCCTAATAATAGTTCATCCCTTAAAGGCTACCCTGTTTGATACTAGTAAGATCATGCCAGTCTTCTTTGTTGGCTAGTATTCACATGGTATGTCTTTTCTGTATTCTGTACAGTGCATCTTCTTATAGACTTGTCTTATCTTTTAAATTACTCTACTACACACATAAAGAATATATGGAAAGTATTAATGTTCTATCCCAATGTGAGCATAAGGATATCATTTTCAATAGCTTTTAAAATTTTATTGTATAATTAAAATTATAAGATTTTAAATGATTTGGGTAATCTTAGTGCTTAGTAAGCATTTACCTGTCCTAATCAATCAGTGAAGCAATTTGATTTGAATATAACCCGTTCAAATTATTTATGTCAATAAAATTTTATCTTATGAACAGAGATATAGAAAGTTTACTTAAATGCCATTTGTTAACCTTATCAATGCCTCCTAACTAGATTATTTATTTTCTTCTCCGATATAGTTGCTTTTCTTTACTAATTTATTCAGCTTAATATATCCAGATAGAATTATTTATCTTTGTTAAAATGATTCCTAGGATTTAATTTCTGTTGAAAGAATTCATTTTTTGGCAGCAGCACACAGCATCTAGGAAATTAGTTGCCCAACCAGGGATCAAACTATGCCTCCTGCTCTGAAAGCATGCAGTCTTAACCACTGGACCACCAGGGAAATCCTTATTTAAAAAGCAGACTAAATTTATAAAACCATAGCATGTTGTGAGTATATCTAAGCAGGCTCTAGAATTAAGCCAATAAACTATTGACAATATTTTATAAGCAAATAACTATGTGGATATGGATAAAATAAGGTCAATAATTTTAAACTGAACATATTACCAAGATTTTAAAGTATGTTATTAGAATCGATAAAACTTTATATTCAGTATGAAGAGAATTATTTTCTAAAGTTATGATATGCATAAAAGTGAATAACATATAGGAGGCCAAAGACATGTTTTGGTAAAGAAATCTATATATTGTGACAAATAAAGATATTTAGATTAAATGACGATACTTTAAAATTCTAATGCATATTTTCTTAGATTCCAGATAGAGAGTTAAAGAATTGATCAAAAGAGATTGAGAGCCATTATGTGAGCACAAGAGATGTATAAATGAGAAATACTCAGTCTCATGGTTCATATCTTTTGGAAGCTTCTCTGTGGGTGGAAGAGATCAGAAAAATCCCTGGATGTACTTAGTCCCAGATGCCTCTAGTAAATGAACAAGAATCAATAATCCCCCCCCAAAAGAAAACCTGTTAGGTAATTGTAGGTTTTCCAGTGGACCTTTATGCTTGTATGTAAACAATGGAGAGAACAGTTATGGCCTGTGGAACTACTGAATGAGAGATCTGGAGAACAATACAAAGTTCTCAAGAAAGTTCTATCTCTATGAGGCAGGTGATTTCTTCTGTGATGAGAAAATAGATCTGTCATTAACATATCCACCCTGCCATTAGTTAACCTTTAGAGCAATAACTAGACGATTTGTAAAATTATAATATGTATACATATGCACCACTATAAATATTTATTGATTTATTCATAGAATCTTTAGAAAACAGCCAAAAGAAAAAAGAGACATAACATTTCTGGAAAGAAATACGAGAAGGATTTACAGTAGGCAGCTTCAGGATATCACTGAAAGAAAATTTCATACCATTTTATTCAGGAGATTTACCTGTGATCTTTACAAACAAAATGAAAAACCAAAATTAGATGATGCTAAAGTCCTTAATATCTGAGGGATTGTGTGAGGATATTTCACATTTCTCCCTAACTTGAGTCTTAATTAAAAAAAAAAAAAAAAAGAATCACAGTATCAAGTCAAATTCATATGTCAATCTCCCATTCCTGCGATAGTGTTGCATTTGAGTAGCTCACTTATTATAGAAAAATGAGTCTTTTCCTTAAACAGAAGTTGAAATGGTGCTTCTGTTTGCTGATGGGGGTTCTGTAGATTTCTAGTAATTCTTAGTATCAAGTGGTACTAAGAAAATATTGAATCCAGATGATTACTGGTTATGGAAAAGTCCTATTCCTGGTTCAGGAAGATACCCTGGAGGAGGGATAGGCTACCCACTCCAGTATTCTTGGGCTTCTCTTGTGGCTCAGCTGGTAAAGAATCTGCCTGCAATATGAGAGACCTGGGTTTGATCCCTGGGTTGGGAAGATTGCCTGTAGAGGGGAGGGGCCACCCGCTCCGGTATTCTGGCCTGGAGAATTCCATAGACTGCATCATCCATGGGATCGGAAAGAGTCAGACACGACTGAGCAACTTTCACTTTCAGAAGTTCAGTTTGTGGTCAAAGTCTCTGGTGGCTGAGAAAGTAAAGAATCTGTCTGCAATGGAGACCTGGGTTTGATCCCTGAGTTGGGAAGATTCCCTGGAGGAGGGGAGTGGCAACCCACTCCAGTATTCTGGCCTGGAGGATTGCATGGACAGAGGAGCCTGCTGGGCTAAAATCCATGGAATTGCAGAATTGAACACAAAAGAGTGACTAACACTTTCAGTGTAAGCCCTGTTTGCTCTGTCTGGGCACAGTTGAGGTTTGGGGCTGAATAGTTAGTTCTTTTGGAGAAGGCAAAGGCACCCCACTCCACTACTCTTGCCTGGAAAATCCCATTGGTGGAGGAGTCTGGTAGGCTGCAGTCCATGAGGTCGCTAAGAATTGGACACGACTGAGCAACTTCACTTTGAGTCTCTTCCCAGCAACCTTTTTAGCGCCCACTTAGCTTCTTTGTTTCTCAAGGTGTAGATCAAAGGATTAAGTGAGGGTGTCACTACAGTGTAGAAGAGGGTGAGGGATTTACTGTAATTCTGTGTGTATTTGCTATTGGGTTGAATGTAAATGGAAGCTAGAGTCCCGAAAAACAAAACCACAACAATTAGGTGGGACCCACAAGTCCCAAATGCTTTCCTCCTGCCTTCAGTGGATTTTATCTTCAGCACACTCCTCACAATGCAGCCATAGGAGGCCAGAATAAGCCCCAGAGGTATCACCACATAGAGGACAGAAGCTATGGAGAGCTCATTTTCCAGGAAGGTTGTGTTCACACAGGCAATCTTAATCAGGGCAGGCTCCTCACACATGAAGTCATCCACCATGTGATGGCTGCAGAGAGGCAACTGGAAAACAAGGATGGTCTGAACTGTGGACTCCACAAAGCCACTGATCCAGGACAGAGCTGCTAGTTGCTGGAGGAGCTTTGGGTGCATGATCACTCCATAGTGGAGGGGTCGACAGATGGCATTGAAGCGGTCATAGGCCATAACAGTCAGCAGGACACACTCCGTGGAGCCCAGCCCCAAAGCGACATACAGCTGGATCACACAACCAGTGTAGCTAATGGTCTTGTCAGGCCCCTTGAGATTCCAAAGCATTTGTGGGACAATACTGGTGGTGAAACAGAGGTCCAGGAAGGCGAGATTGGAGAGGAAGAAATACATGGGTGTGTGGAGTTTGGGGTTAAAGTATGAGACCAATATGATCACTGTGTTTCCCATCAGTGTCAAAATGTATATGATAGAGACGACAAGAAGGAGAACCATCTCCAGGTGGGGCTGGTCAGAAAAGCCCAGTAGGATGAAACCTGCCGGAGTGCTAGCATTTGTTCCTTTCATTGCTTAATTGTGAGTCACCATTCTTGGTCATTTCTATTTTCTTCCTGTGGGAAATAAAGTCAGATATTAAAGTCAGTGGAAAAATAACTGAGTAAAGTGAACATTTTGACACTGATTTTTATACAGGGAAATAACAGGCAAAATAAAATTGTGCAAAATAAAAAATGCAATGTGTTGACTTGTTATACAGATAGAAATATACAATGTCATGAAAACATCCAGTGCTTAAAAGAAAAAAAAAAATATATATATATATAGAATTAGAACATATACAAAAGCAGGTTTGCAATGTATCCCAAATTCTTTGAAGATAAAATATACAGGCCATTAATATGCATAGTGTGAAAACCAAAGAAATTGAAAGAAAGATGATGGTTATTCATATGGATACATGATAATAAATATAAAAGATAAGTTGAAAAATACATTGAGAGAGCAAGACTCTACCAAGGTACACAGCACTGGAGACCTAAAGACAAGAAGAGTTAGAATTTTCACATTGCAAGTGTTAGATATGGTTATTAATATTATTCATTCTTTTTCTGTGAAGCAAATAATTATTAACCTGATAATAGTGTTAAAGGAAACTTCTGTGATCTCCCTAATTGAATCACTAGTCTGACAACCTTCTAGAGAGTAATACTTTCTAGTATTTACTTTCTATAGAGTAGATAGTACTCTCTAGTAGTATTTACTAGAGAGTTCACATACTTTAATGTCATTTTATTACAAGAGTATACAAATTTAGCCACCTAGTACAATGTGTTGACTCTGTTAAAAGTAAATTATGTAGAATTTACCCATGTCTTTTTAACTATTAACTTGCAAAGATTAAGATATATAGTTATGCAAATTTGTGGTTCTGAATGGTCAGTTCAGAGATCTCCAGAATGGTTGCAGTCATTTACTTGTGATATCAAATCTAAACAAATTCCTTAAAAACAAAGTAATAAAAAACAACAATAAACCCTCCATTGAAAATTTCTGATTTCCCCTTAAATATCTCCACTAGAAAATAAAACTTACTTCCAAGAACCCGTGGCCATTACAATGACTCTCAGGCCATTATTGCATAGTCCAGTTTAGAGAGAATAAGTGGCTTATTGACATTCAAGGTAAAAATCAGCTAAATTTTGATTTTTTGCTAAGACAGAACTATCATGAATTTTGAGTAGAGTATGATTGTTTTTCCATAATTAGAGCAAAAGAAAGTAACTGACCCTGGTGATCCCAGTGGTTAGCATCTGTCTATCTGCCCATGCATTTTGGTGGGAAAATAAAAACCCTGAATTAAAATTAACACTAGATGCACTAAAATTGACATTGATCTTTTCTAGCTAACTTTGACTCTACTATTCAGTAAAGAATAAAATAACTGTATTGTTGAAATATTCAATGACTCCTGGAAAAATGTCAGCACATGAGTGGCCTCATTTTGCTTGATGTAATTCTACATTTTCACAATTTTTTCCTTGTGCATTTATGTTGCAAGAATAACCAATATTTTTCAAACAGACCACACTGAACCTGTTCTCTCTTTCATATTCCTGTTGTTAATCAAGGTGAGAATACAGGGCTTTACATCTGCAAAGAGGAGAGGGTAGTCAATTATTCATCATTGTTGGGTTGCACATTAAAAAAAACTACTTCCATTCACTGCTGAAGGCAAGTAGCTCTAGTTTTCTTCAACTTTTAAAATGAATTTTCCTTTTTTCTGCCCTTTTTTTTTTTTTTTTAGTATATGTGCTGCCAAAGCAAGCACTTTTCCTTTTTTCCAAAAACAACAGAGAGTAAGTTCTACCTTCTGGAAAGAATGGCAATCCAAGATAGAGGTTCTTTGGGGTTTTGATGAAAAGTTCAGTCATGATCACTGATGTAGGACAGGAAGTGGAGGAACCCCATGTGGGCAGTAAACTCAGTCTCTCCTGTTAGCTCATGCTCCTGTAATCGCAAACCCCTCTAATCTGAAGCTCTCTTCAGATGGATTGTGGTTAGCTTGTTTACTCAGTACAAATTTCTTGAGTTTTTCTTCCTAGGTAACTTCCCACAACTATATTAAAGAGGGAGACAGGCCCCAGGAGAGAGAAGAGCCACAGAGACTTGTGTTGTCAGTGGAAGACAATCAATTGCATAATACCTTGTAAATACACGTGTGCATGTACACAGGCATTTTGCTGTAAAGGTATTCAAAACAGATAATTTCATGTTGTCATTGCATACTGGATAACAGATAGAAAGGACCAATGAACTTCCAGTCTGTGAGAACATCCTTTAGTTCTACACATAATAAAGTTTGCAGAACCTGTTAAAGTCTTTCACCTACACTCTATTACATACTATTAAATATAGCTAGGTAATATTGTGTCAATATTATTTAGATAGTACATTAAAAGATTTTTTATGGAAGTATAGTTGAGTTACAATGTGTTAATTTCAGGTGTACATGAAATTGATCCAAGTTTATGCATATATAGTTTATATATTCTTATGTTTTTAATATATATTTATATATGATTTATGATGTTTCATTGTTAAGTCATGTCCAGCTCTTTTGCAACTTCATGGACTGAGGTCCACCAGGCTCCTCTGTCCATGGGATTTTCCAGGCAAGAATACTGGAGTGGGTTGCCATTTCCTTCTCCAGGGGATCTTCCTGATCCAAGGATTGAACTCACATCTCCTATATTTGTAGGCAGATTATTTACAGCTGAGCCACCCTGGGAAGCCCCATATATAATATATATGTGCATCTACATACTTTTAATATTCTTTTCCATTATAGATTATCACCAGCTATTTAATATCAGTCCATGTGCTCTAGAGGGACTGATATTCATTATCCTTTATAATTTACTTTATAGTACTATATAGTAGTGTTTTTCTGTTAACCTAAACTTCTTATTCATTCCTCATTAAAATTTTGATTCATTAAAGTTTTTTTCAGAGAACCTCAGTTTTGTACACATGCATGCCACAGAATCTGTTAAGGAATGGTTAAAAATAAAGCCTTTGTGGAAAACTGGTCAATCCCTTGTAAAAGAATGAAACTAGAACACTTTCTGACAACATACACAAAAATAAATTCAAAATGGATTAAAGATCTAAACGTAAGACCAGAAACTATAAAACTCCTAGAAGAAAACATAGGCAAAATACTCACCGACATAAATCACAGCAGGATCCTCTTTTACCCACTTCCCAGAGTAATGGAAATAAAAGCAAAAATAAACAAATGGGACCTAATTAAACTTAAAAAGCTTTTGCACAACAAAGGAAACTATAAGCAAAGTGAAAAGACAGCCTTCAGAATGGGAGAAAATAATAGGAAATGAAGCAACAGACAAAAAATTAATCTCAAAAATATACAAGTAACTCCTACAGCTCAATTCCAGAAAAATAAATGACCAAATCAAAAAATGGGCCAAAGAGCTAAACAGACATTTCTCCAAAGAAGACATACAGATGGCTAACAAACACATGAAAAGATGCTCAACATCACTAATTATCAAAGAAATGCAAATTAGAACCACAATGAGGTACCATTTCATGCCAGTCAGAATGGCTGCGATCCAAAAGTCTACAAGCAATAAATGCTGGAGAGGGTGTGGAGAAAAGGGAACCCTCTTACACTGTTGGTGGAAATGCAAACTGGTATAGCCACTATGGAGAACAGTGTGGAGATTCCTTAAAAAACTGAAAATAGAACTGCCATATGACACAGCAATCCCATTGCTGGGCATACACACCGAGGAAACCAGAATTGAAAGAGACACATGTACCCCAATATTCATCGCAGCACTGTTTATAATAGCCAGGACATGGAAGCAACCTAGATGCCCATCATCAGACGAATGGATAAGAAAACTGTGGTACATATACACAATGGAATATTACTCAGCCATTAAAAAGAATACATTTGAATCAGTTCTAATGAGGTGGATGATACTGGAGCCTATTATACAGAGTGAAGTAAGCCAGAAAGAAAAAACACGAATGCAGTCAGATCAGATCAGATCAGTCGCTCAGTCGTGTCCGACTCTTGCGACCCCATAAACCGCAGCACGCCAGGCCTCCCACCACCACCAGCTCTCGGAGGTCACTCAGACTCCATCATCGAGTCAGTGATGCCATCCAGCCACTCATCCCTGTCGTCCCCTCCCTCCTGCCCCAATCCCCCCAGCACAGAGTCTCCCATGAGTCCTCGTGAGGTGGCAAAAACTGGAGTCAGCTGAGCATCTCCCCAAGAAGCCAGGGCGATCCCCAGAATGGACCGGTGACCCCAGTAGGGACCCGAGTCCCCAACACCACAGCAGCCCGGCCCGCCTCCTCCAGCCCACCAACATGACCACAGGAAGACCAAGCCGACAGGACGTGAGTGATGCCCAATGCCGGTTGTCCCCAGGAGAGCCCATGGCGAGTCCCATCTGAGTGATGAGCCAGAAAAGAAGCACTGCCACTGCCCCTCCCAGAGTGATGGACAGATGCATGATCCCGAATGGAGAGCCACCTCCTCCCACTCACTCCAAGAGGCGAGCCCCCGCCAAGGGTGGCTCTGACGAGGGACCCGCATCGACCAGCGCCCAGACCAGCACCGATGACCGCAGAAACATGGTGACACAGCCCGCCCACGCCCGTCGCACTGTGCCCTGACCTGCAACGACAGAGGAGACGGGACCCAGCCACGAACACACAGTCAAAGGCGCAAGCAGAGAAAGACTGGACCCTGCCGATCCAGCGGATGGGCCTCGTCCTCTGCCCAACAGCGAACCAGGAGTCCGGACAGCGAGACGGCGAGGACAGCGGGAGATGAGTGTGGAGAGGAGCACTCTGGCATGCCCCGGGATGGGAGACGACCCCACGTGGCCACTCGAGCCATTGCTGGATGAGTGCAGCACCACGCATATCAGGAGGAAGCCCTGTCCACACCTCCACAGCGCCGTGAGCCAAGGCCCACTGACTCACATCCAGGAGCGCCGGGATCACCAATGAATCTGGTCGGAAGCCAGCCGGCTGCCACCCCATCCGCTCGAGTCCACACCACGCCCGAGCCCCGAGAATGCCGCCTGACGAAGATCCAGTCTCCCTCTGTCCCGCAGATCGCTGAAGAAGGCCCCCGCACGACCGCACAGATAATCCCCCCTGCCGCCCCGCAGCATGCAAGGCCCCCCAGAAGTGCTGCATCCTGGGATGTCTGATCCTGCCCGACAATTCACGAACCTCATCCAATCATCAGGCACCCATCAGATCTAGGCCCAACACTCACTCACAATCATAGGGAGATAGTCAACCTGAATGCAGTGGCCCACCCAATAGTTGAATGGAAGGAGCATGGTCCGAGCCACAGTCAGCTCCTGGGGGATGGAAGAGCCTCCATCTGTCTGCACAGAAAAATCGATCTGAGTGGACCACTGGTGATGTCCATGATAAGTCCCTGTTG
The DNA here is from genome assembly GCA_935064755.1 of Tragelaphus eurycerus. Taxonomy (NCBI): domain Eukaryota; kingdom Metazoa; phylum Chordata; class Mammalia; order Artiodactyla; family Bovidae; genus Tragelaphus; species Tragelaphus eurycerus. The sequence continues at coordinate 24,791,822 of CAKXYN010000031.1, forward strand.
TTGGAAGAGGGGATGACCAGTGCACGCAAACTCTGGCTGCCCTGCTCATTCCGATCCAAGGCCAAATTGCCTGTACTCCAGGTGCGACCCACGCATCAGTCCCCATAATGAAAAGGACATCGGGTGAGTCAAAGGTCTGAGCCAAGAACCGTCCCAGCCCAGAACTGGTTGGGGAAGACTGGAACTGGAATGAATGGTGCCGAAACGAACAGAGATCATGGAGAGCATCCAGTACTGCAGACTCCTTGTGACGTGATGCCACTCCACCTGAGGGACGCCCACAGTAGAGAGAATGGCCCGAGTAAATTCACCCATCAGTCCAGCGCAACCAGAATGCAACACCGCCACCGTGACCACTCTTGCCTGACATGGACCTGACATCCAGGCCATGAATGCAGCATCGGACACCATCACCAGACACACACAGCTGGGACCGCTGCCCCCACTCTGAGCCCACTGATCTAGAGAATTGGGCCCACTGACCTGGGAGCCTCAGTATCCTATCATGTCCATACGCAGGGACCAAGGAAGAAACTGAAGTGGGCCACCCTCTCAGCGGACCACACCCTGTCAGATCCCCATGACCCGCCCACTGGGTTGCCCCACGGGCATGCAACATGAGTTAGACAAGGCTGGATCCTGGTGTGAAGATTGACTAGCTGTGAGTATGGTTCAGTGTATTTGCCCTCGATGCCCCGCAAGACCTACCGTCTTACTTGGGTCCACCTTGGGCGTGGGGTATCTCTTCCGGGCTGCTCCAGCAAAGCACAGCCATCACACCTACCTTTGATGAGGGGTCTCTCCTCACCGCCGCCCTTCCTGACCTCGGTCGTGGGGTAGCTCCTCTGGGCCGTGCTTAGTGCGCCAGTCCTCACCGCCGTCCTTCCTCGGTCGATGGTAGCTCTTCTCGGGCGTGCTCTCAGTGTGCCGCGCAGCCGGCGAGGGGCTCCAGTGCGGCGCTCGGGGTAGGCCGGGAGCTCTCAGTGCGGCGCCGCGGGTAGGCCGGGAGCTCTCAGTGCGGTGCTCGCGAGTAGGTATACTAACGCATATACATGGAATTTAGAAAGATGGTAACAATAACCCTGTATGAGAGACAGCAAAAGAGACACAGATGTATAGAACAGTCTTTTGGACTTGGTGGGAGAAGGTGAGGGTGGGATGATTTGAGAGAATGGCATTGAAACATGTATATTATCATATGTGAAACAGATCGCCAGTCCAGGTTCAATGCATGGGATAGGGTGCTCCAGGCTGGTGCACTGGGATGATCCAGAAGAATGGGATGGGGAAGGAGGTGGGAGGCGGGAGGTGTACATGGTGAACACATGTACACTGGTGGCTGATTCATGGCAATATATGGCAAAACCACTATAATATTATAAACTAATTAGCCTCCAATTAAAATGAATAAATTTATTTTAAAAAAGCTTTTGTATCAAAAAGGAATTATGCTCTACACACAGCAGTATTATCACTTCTTAAAGTATTGCCAAAGTTATTCTATAGTTGTCTCTTAAGTAGATGGTGTATATCAGGTTTTGTGTAAAATAATCCATTCAGGTACAATTTATATTTTACAAAAATTATAAATATATGGATAAAATATAAGATATAAATATATACATCTAATTTGAAAATTACAGTGTTCATGTATTGGGATTGTCTGTAAAAATTTCTGATGAGGTTGGGCTCTCTGGTGGCTCAGGTGGTAAAGAATCTGCCTGCAGTGCAAGAGATCCGGGTTCAGTCCCTGGGTTGGAAAAATCCCCTGGAGAAGGGAATGGCAACCCACTCCAGTATTCTTGCCTGGAGAATCTCATGGACAGAGGTGCTCAGTGTGCTACAGTCCATGGGGTCTCAAAGAGTCTGATACGTCTTAGTGACTGATGCTCACATAATAGTAAGTATTAGAAACAACTGATATGTAGATTATGTCGTAATTTTCCTTCTATAAACTTTTCTTTCAACTGTAGTGACAAAGTGTCAAAATGTAATGCCAAAAAGGGATTAAAAATATTTGCTAAGTGTGCTGGTCCTGGGTTTGTTTGCCCTCAGATTCTTTCGTTGTCCCTTTTCTTCACCGTTCTGTATTACAGGAGGACTGGGCTCTGAAGGCTGCTTCCTCCAGGCTCCCATATTGACTGGCTTTCACATGGGAGACATGGACTGGCAGGAGAGCAGAATGAAGAGAAAAGAGAAGCCAGGGTAATTCTGCCTTCCACTGTGCTGTAGGAGGCTTTTCAAGATGAAGTGGCCATCTCCTCTTTTGGTTCTAGTTCTGTTGGCAAGCTTTCCATTGTCCCTGCTTCCACCAGGTTGTCCTGGGCCTTTGGCTTCTTTTGCTTCTTCAAGTCCAGCAGTGGGAACAGCTGCAGCTATTTCTAGTCTCAAGTTCAACTCTCATTTCACTGTTTGGTTTTCCAGCTACCCCATCACTTGTGTAACCCACTTATGCATTAAAGTCTCCCTATTGCAAAAGATCCAAAACTACTTGTAACTGGCCCCACACTCTGGACTTTGTACACTCTTCTTTTCCAGAAAGTATACTTCTTAGGAAATATTTAGTCCAATTCTAATCATGTTCCGGTGACAAAATTTATTTTCTATGAAACAGTTTTACAAATTTCCACAGTAGACAATGCTTTACTCCAAAGCAATGAATTTTTTTAATATAAATTTATTTATTTTAATTGGATGTTAATTACTTTACAATATTGTATTGGTTTTGCCATACATCAACAAGAATCCACCACAGGTATACATGTGTTCCCCATCCTGAACCCTGCTCCCTTCACCCTCCCCATACCATCCCTCTGGGTAGATACCATTATAATAATTGGAGGGTACTGGGACTAATCAATGTTTCTTTCTTCCTTGAAATGCTGCTTGAGAAAGACTGATTCTGGATATTGAAAATATTGACCCTTGTTTTGAATGAAGCTCAAGAACTCAATTACTGATATGTATGATATTATAGATTACACTGAAACATTCATTATATAAAACCGAATCTCACTTAAGGGCTTCCCTGATAGCTTAGTTGGTAAAGAATCTGCCTGCAATGCAGGAGACTCCAGTTCGAATCCTGGGTCAGGAAGATCCGCTGGAGAAGGAATAGGCTACCCACTCCAGTATTCTTGGGCTTCTCTTGTGGCTCAACTGGTAAAGAATCCACTTTCAATTCATGAGACCCCAGTTCAATTCCTGGGTCCAGAAGATCCACTGGAGAAGGGATAGTCTACCCACTCCAGTATTCTCGGGCTTCCCTTGTGGCTCAGCTGCTAAAGAATCCTCATGCAATGTGGGAGACCCTGATTCAATTCCTGAGTTGGGGCAGATCCCCTGGAGAAGGGAAAGGCTATCCACTTCAGTATCCTGGCCTGGAGAATTCCCATAGTCCATGGGATCACAAAGAGTCAGACATGACTGAGCAACTTTCACTTTACTTTCTTTTTTTTTTTTAATTTTATTTTATTTAACTTTACAATATTGTATTCATTTTGCTATGTATCAAAATGAATCTGCCACAAGTATACATGTGTTCCCCATCCTGAACCCTCCTCCCTCCTCCCTCCCCATACTATCCCTCTGGGTCGTCCCAGTGCACCATCCCCAGGCATCACTTCACTTTCACAATCTCACTTAATGCCACAAATGCCTTTTGGAAAATTATCGACTACACTTCAGATTCTTTATGTGCTAAGAATAATTTATCAATATTGAAGAAAAAGGCCAATGGAAACAAATCTACAGATGCTTTATCTAGCACTAAACTCTGACTACCTGATAAACAGCTTATTATTCTAATATATATTAGTAGTAGTTCAATTCTCAGAAAGTGTTTCTGAATAATTCACTTCAATACTGTTGTTTTTTAAATTGGAGGATAATTGCTTTATAATGTTGTGTTGGTTTCTGCCATACAACAATGCAAATCAGCCATTATTATATATATTTCTCCTCCCTGTTAAGCCTCCCTCCCTCCCTCCCATCCCACCCCTCTAGGTCATCACAGAGCACCAGCAAGGTGGTCTGTGTTATACAGCAGCTTTCCACTAGCTATCTATTTTACGCATGGTAGTGTATACATGTCAACGTTACTTTCTCAGTTAGTCCTACTCTCTCCTTCCCCTGCTGTGCCCACAACTCTGTTCTCTATGTTTGTGTCATCTCTATTTCTTCCCTGTAAACAGGTTCATCATTACTATTTTTCTAGAATCCATATATATACGTTAATATATGATATTTGTCTTTCTCTTTCTGACTTACTTCACTCTGTAAAACCAGCTCTAGATTCATCCATCTCACTACAACTGACTCAAATTTGTTCCTTTTTCTGGCTAATATTCCATTGTATGTGTATAATTCAATGTATTTCCTCTTAATCACTAATATTCAATGATAACAACTACAAAATATTCTATATGTCAAGTCAATGAGGAACTAACACATTATTTAAGGGATCAATGATGATCGAATATTAGATCTCTGGCTAACCAACTTAATGAAAATATACATAAAAGGATTAAATATGTAAAGATTTTTACTGCAGAGTATGAATCTTACTTAGATAATGGAAAAAACTATAGATGAAAACTTGCATAAACTTAGTATTTGAAAGATTTTCATAGGCAAATCAAAAACCATGGTGTTGTGTACATTTTTTGCCATTTGTGTCATCTCCATCTCTTCCCTGTAAACAGGTTCATCATTACTATTTTTATAGAATCCATATATATGCACTAATATATGATATTAACAGATTGAAAGTGAAAGTGAAGTCACTCAGTCATGTCCGACTCTTTGCAACCCCATGGACTGTAGCCTACCAGGCTCCTCCATCCATGGGATTCTCCAGGCAAGAATCTCAAAAATATACAAGCAAATCCTACAGCTCAATTCCAGAAAAATAAATGACCCAATCAAAAAATGGGCCAAAGAACTAAATAGACATTTCTCCAAAGAAGACATACAGATGGCTAACAAACACATGAAAAGATGCTCAACATCACTCATTATCAGAGAAATGCAAATCAAAACCACTATGAGGTGCCATTTCATGCCAGTCAGAATGGCTGCGATCCAAAAGTCTACAAGCAATAAATGCTGGAGAGGGTGTGGAGAAAAGGAAACCCTCTTACACTGTTGGTGGGAATGCAAAGTAGTACAGCCACTATGGAGAACAGTGTGGAGATTCCTTTAAAAACTGGAAATAGAACTGCCTTATGATCCAGCAATTCCACTGCTGGGCATACACACTGAGGAAACCAGAAATGAAAGAGACACATATACCCTACGTATAGCCCACTGTTCATCGCAGCACTGTTTACAATAGCCAGGACATGGAAGCAACCTAGATGTCCATCTGCAGATGAATGGATAAGAAAGCAGTGGTACATATACACAATGGAGTATTACTCAGCCATTAAAAAGAATACATTTGAGTCAGTTCTAATGAGGTGGATGAAACTGGAGCCTATTATAGAGAGTGAAGTAAATCAGAAAGAAAAACACCAATACAGTATACTAATGCATATATATGGAATTTAGAAAGATGGTAACAATAACCCTGTATGCGAGACAGCAAAAGAGACACAGATGTATAGAACAGTCTTTTGGACTTGGTGGGAGAGGGAGTGGGATGATTTGAGAGAATGGCATTGAAACATGTATATTATCATATATGAAATGAGTCGCCAGTCCAGGTTCAATGCACGATACTGGATGCTTGGGGCCGGTGCACTGGGAGGACCCAGAGGGATGGTATGGGGAGGGAGGAGAGAGGAGGGTTCAGGATGGGGAAAACATGCATACCTGTGGTGGATTCATTTTGATATATGGCAAAAACCAATACAATATTGTTAAAAAAAATAAAAAAGAATACTGGAATGGGCTGCCATTTCAGATTACGTGACAAAAGTAATCACTGAACTGGAATGAGTTGAGGAACGCTTAGGCACTGACCTTATGAGAAATATGGATTTTTTCAACTCATTTAAATATAACAATGTTATATCTATAAAGTAAATATGTAATATTATGAGGACATATTATAAAGCATATATTTTATTATAAAAAATTTCATCACATAAATTTTTAACTTATGGTAAAATTATAAACACATTTAATGATTAAGAATATGGAACTTATTCAAATAACTTGGTGCATTCTTATAACAAAGTATTACTCAGGTACTGCTGTTACAGTTAATATTTATTAATATTGAAAAATGTTTATATTTGTTAATGAAGATAATTGATTACAAATGAGAAACAAGTCTTACTTATCCGATTATGTAACTAAAGCCTAATAGCAAAGACATTGCTTTTTTTTTTTTCTTTTCTTCACCCACACAAAAAAATGTAAGAATGCATGCACTTGAGGGGCTGGGGTGAAAGTGATGGAGTTTGTCTATGATATTGCCTGGCTGGAGATAAAGCAAATGTCCAGTTGAGGAATGCCTTTCTTTACACTTCTCCCTTGAGAAAGCCCTGTTCTGGACACTCTAAACTCCATGTTAATTTGCAACTTGGAGATACAGATCCCTGAGGTCTTGAACATCTATCTCCTAGTACTTCTCAGTTTTTTTCTAATTTGATTTTATCTAAGGACTACTGTTCAAGAACTGTTTACTTCTTCTGAGTTCATTGGTATTGGGCAGTGATATTCACTTCAGTGAAGCAATTGTAACATGCTTAAATCGTGTTGCCCATCTTCTTTTCTGCATGCTGACAAAGATATAAGGCAGAAGGAGGATGACCTAGATGACAGAAGAAACCCCTCTAGTTTCTTTTATCACCACCTCTCTCTCCCTCTTGAGTGGCCTCCAGGCACATTAGCCAGCATTGACTGACTCAGCAACTTTACAGACTCACTTTGTCTCTCCTCCAGATTCCCTTTCAGGAGTCCTTCCTCAATGCATCTTTGCCAAATATAATCATTTTTCATACCAAAAAATAATCAGAAAAGGGCATAGCAGAAAGAAAGTTCTTGAACTTTTTGCTCAAAGGTAAAAGATATTCCTCTAGATATTTCTTCCTTTTAACAGTAGTTAAAATCTTGATATAAGCTAAATGTTCTTCAGTGGAAGAATGGATAAAGGAAAATGAGATTATCTATCTGGTGCAGCCATGAGAAAGGAGATCTTACCATTTGCTACAACCTGTATGAAAATACTATATTGTATCACTTAAGTGCCGAATTAAAAAAAGACAAAGAGAGAAACAGAGAATAGAGACTTTCAGTGGGTTCCAGAGACTAGGGGGAGGGGTAAATGGAGCTTCAGAGTCCGACTCTGTGCAACCCCAGAGACGGCAGCCCACCAGGCTCCCCCATCCCTGGGATTCTCCAGGCAAGAACACTGGAGTGGGTTGCCATTTCCTTCTCCAATGTATGAAAGTGAAAAGTGAAAGCGAAGTCGCTTAGTCGTGTCTGACTCTTCACGACGCCATGGACTGCAGCCTACCAGGCTCCTCCGTCCATGGGATTTTCCAGGCAAGAGTACTGGAGTGGGGTGCCATTGCCTTCTCTGAAATGGGGCAATATATGTCAAAGGATACAAATTTTCAGTTATAAGAGTAAGTTCTGAGGAGCTAATGTGTGACATGGTGACTTTAGTTAATAACATGGTGTTGTAGGCTTGAAAGTTGCTGAAAGTAGATCATAAGCATTCTCACCTCACACAGAGAAAAGAGTTAACCAATGTTATCTACATGAGGTGATGAATACGTTAATTTTCTTAATCTTTGTAATCATTCTGCAATATATATGTATAGCATGTTATCATGCCATACATTTTAAGTACATACAATTACATTTGTTCAACTTTCTTCAATAACATTAAAAAAACAAAATTTTGAAAGTGTGTTTATTTCACTTAAGACACCATGTTACTTGTAAAAGTATATACATACCTGAATAAGCTCACAAATTTAGCTTTCATTATTCCTAAATGATTCAACAAGATACTGATTTTAGAACATAAAGGGGACTTCCCAGGTGGTGCAGTGGTAAACAATCTGCCTGCCAATTCAGGAGATGTGGATTCAGTCCCTGAATTGGGAAGATGCACTGGAGAAGGAAATGGCAACCCATTGCAGTATTCTTGCATAGAGAATTCCACGGACAGAGAAGCTTGACGAGTTATAGTCCATGGGGTTGAAAAGAGTTGGACATGACTGAGCACACATGCTTGATGAGAGCATAAAATTGGGGGACACAGAAGGTGATATTGTAGAAAAATAGTAAATGAAGAGGTGTGGCGAAATATAATCTGAACTGATTCTGTTCTGCAGAATGTAAAATTGATGACAAAGACATATTTTGCATTTTCATGATGTTACCAAATGCCAATTCCTTGTCTTTAATTAAGTGGGTGTGTGTAAGTGAGTTTTTACCTTATTTTTTTTAATCTGAAGACATTTTTTCAAAAACTGAACAAATTGCACACCTGAGTTTGTGCATCTGTGTTTTTATGTGCATGTTTCACAAATATCTTTTTTTCATCAACTTTGAGGTATAAAAACTTGTGATCAGTTGTTAAATAGCTTATAAAATTATTTAGCTTTCCTCTCTGCTGAAATTCACCTGTGTCTGACCCTATACACACTCTGATCAAATATTTAGTTATAAGAAACATTATCAGAACTTGCTTTGTCTTTGAGTAACAAAGACACAAAATATGTTCCATTTATTTTTCTGATCTACTGACTCAACTGTTATTCATTATTTTTGCATTGTAATTTCTGTGGAAACAAACAATGATCACTCATAATTCATTTCATACTAGGCGCTTAAATTTGCTTCAGCATTCCTATCCTCTTTTCCTCCACTTCTACTAACAGAATTATATAGCCACTCAAACTGAGAGCTATTCTTTTCTTCTCATAAAAATTACCTTAAATAATAATTTTCAACAAATGGGAAAAGAGAATGGTCACACACAAAAAGAGGGGATGGGTCAAATATTTGAGTTAAGAAATGATGTGACACAAACCATGCCTTTGTTTTTAAGAATGCCTTTTTAATAATTACCATTTTTCCTTCTCTGTGAAAACTGACTAGTTAAGAAAATGAGTTTACTTCAAATTTTAGAAGTAAATAGTAATAATGTTATTTCCCTCAATTGAATTTTGTGTCCATTTTTCTCTTTTACAGTAACAGACTGCTGCTGCTAAGTCACTTCAGTCGTGTCCGACTCTGTGTGACCCCATGGACGGCAGCCCACCAGGCTCCCCCGTCCCTGGGATTCTCCAGGCAAGAACACTGGAGTGGGTTGCCATTTCCTTCTCCAATGCATGAAAGTGAAAAGTGAAAGTGAAGTCACTCCATCGTGTCCGACTCTCAGCGACCCCATGGACTGCAGCCCACCAGGCTCCTCCATCCATGGGATTTTCCAGGCAAGAGTACTGGAGTGGGGTGCCATTGCCTTCTCCCAGTAACAGACTAATGGAACAAAATAATGAAACATCTGGAGGAGATTTTATTTTGCTTGGATTCTCAGACCAGTCTCAATTGGAGGCCATCCTTTTTGTGGTCATTTTGATATCCTATCTTTTGACCAACCTGGGCAACACAGCCGTTATCTTGGTTTCCTGCTTGGACTCCAAACTTCACACACCTATGTATTTCTTCCTCACAAATCTCTCCTTTCTTGACCTTTGCTTAACTACCAGCATCATCCCCCAATTATTGTGGAACCTAAAGGGACCAGCCAAGACCATCACATCAACAGGCTGTGCCATACAACTCTATGTGTCCCTCTCATGGGGTTCCACTGAATGTGTTCTCCTGACCATCATGGCATTTGATCACTATGTAGCGGTCTTCAGACCTCTCAATTACACCAGTGTTATGTACCCATCATTTTGTAAATCCTTAGCAGGAATAGCCTGGCTATGTGGAATAGGAAACACTCTTACCCAAGAAACCATCACCCTTTGCCTTCCTCGCTGTGGACATCACCGTGTGCACAACTTATGCGAAATGCCTGCCATGATCAATTTGGCCTGCTTTGACATCCATGCAAATGAAGTCCAGCTTTTTGTGGCCACATTAGTTCTCCTTATTCTTCCTGTGGCATTGATATTGGTCTCTTATGGATTCATTGTGCAAGCAGTGACAAAAACTACGTCATTCCAAGCTTGGCATAAGGCTCTAGGGACCTGTGGTTCCCATCTGCTGGTGGTGTCCCTCTTCTTTGGGACTAGCTCAGCCATATACATTCAACCAAAGAGATTCTATGGCCATAGCCAGGTGGAGTTCCTTCCACTGTTCTACACTGTTGTAACTCCCACCCTCAACCCCCTCATATATACTCTGAGGAACAATGATGTGAAAGGAGCCCTGAGAAGAATGCTGAGAATAGAACAAAATTCCTAAGGAAAAATCAAAGAAACAGTGACTTTTCATTGAGGAAAATTATTAAGGAGACCTAAGATTTAATAACTGCTCCCAAGTGACTGCTTATCTTTCTGTCTGTATTTACCAACAATATGGCTACTGTGGTTTAGAAAAAAGAAGCACATTTAGACTCTACTTGTGTATCTCATGGAACTTCATCTGTGTGTGTGTGTGTGTGTTTTATAAACATATTCATACTTTCTTCTACTAAATGTCTTTAAAAGGCATATCCCGGAATAGGGAGATTCAGTGATCTACCCAATATGCATGTGCTTACATATTTGATTAGAGAATTAAAAAGTGTTTAATATGAAACAGAAAATGGAAAAGCATGTATTAGCATAAGGAAATTACTGTTCTTTTGTAAAAGAGCCTTAGTGTGACATTGTTTAAAACATTCTACCACAGTATCTCAATTCTTTCAAGGAAAAAAAAAAACAACAACAAAACAAAACTTGAAAATATGGGCTCTTTTTACAGTAATGTACCAGATTTGTGAATCTACTTAAAATGCTATTAAGGAAGAAAAGGTTTGCTTTTAAATGAAAGCAATAGAAATAACTGTTAAATAATTATAGAAGTTACTTAATAATTTAATGAAATACTAAAACCTAATGTGATACTAAAACTTAATGTAACTTAATGTAATCTAATTTCAAATGGACTGAGGGTCTACAGGGCAAAACCTTGTATTGAATCTTACTTGATGCTGTATTTCTTATTTCAGAGTCTCTGAAATTGTAAAACACATGGGTTCTGAAGCCAGACTTGGTCTGAAACTTTGCTCTTTCTATTTATTAGCTATGTAAAACCTTTTGTTCTTTACTTAATCTCTCTGTTCCTCAGTTTAATCACCTCACAGGTTTGCTGTGATAATTAAATACATTAATTCATGCAATGTACTTTAAAATGACTCATGGCTCTGGTAAGTGCTGAATAAATCTTAAAGATTATTAAATACATTCAAAAACACTATGGTGTTCTATAGCCTTCAAATTCTTCAGTCTTCCTCCATCCTTCTTAACTTGTACTTGATTTGTTTGTAATTGTCTTATATTATGCATTGTCTTGTACATTGCGCTTCCTTTTCATTGTGTTGAAAACACTAAGACCAACCAAAATCTCTCTTTACTTCACTTCTCTTTAGATCAGCACCAATTTTCACGTCTTAAGAGCCAGTTTAGATTGTGTAATCTGTGCTGTAGAGAATACGATTGATATTTTGGGTCAAAATGCTTGAGTTCAAAACCCAATCTATCAAGCTAATCAAGTAGATCAGTACTTAATACTTGAGTGGTAATAAGAGTTCCTAATTTACATGACTTGTGATAAATAAATCTGAGTTTAGCCCACTCTCTGTTATATATTAATAGAAATCACACAATAATTAAAGCTATTTCTACACCACTTTTGTGATTTAAAAACTCATGATGACTTGATAGACCTTAACCATTTGATCTCTCTGATAGAAACTTTGACCACTTTCTAAAATTATTTTAATAACCTTTCAATAGACCAAAGGATCCCCATTCCTTTTCATAACTCCTCTAAATCAGCATAAAATCTAAATATGGGTTTTACTTTATAGTTAGGTCTACCTGACCCTCACATGAATATCAAAGTCTTCTTAATCTTATTCCCTATTGTTATCTTAATCCTTTCCCTCCATCTTATTCACATTCCATTGCCCTAATTCAGATTCTCTATCTTGATTTTAAATAAGTTTGCAAGCATGTGACCCTGAGCTGAGAAGAGTTTATGGATATATTTGGTGTGGAGATTATAGTTATTTCAATAACTGTGAGTGCCTTCAGCCGTGTAATATGCTCTCTGCTGCACAGCAGACCTTTATGCCAACCTAAGCAGCTCATGTAGTTCACCTTCTAATCTCTTAGACACTTATTGTTATCTATGACTGAATTTTTAAAGCCTCCAAACTGTTTCTTCAAACCTTTTTCTCCATGATAAGTTTGATTATTCCATAAAATTATTTTCCATATATAATTCTACTTTTCTAATTTAAATGGCTTCAAATGATTGCTGTTCTTTAGTTGCTAAGCCGTGTGCTACTCTTTTGTGACCCCATGAACTGTAACCCACCAGGCTCCTCTGTCCATGGGATTTCCCAGGCAAGAATACTACAGTGGGTTGCCATTTCATTCTCTTAGGGGATCTTCCCAGGCCCAGGGATCAAACCTGCATTTCCTGCTTTGGCAGGCAGATTCTTTACCACTGAGCCACTGATTACTAATGACAAAAACCAAAAATTCAGCCTAATAAATTTTAAGATTTAATTGGTTTTACTTAACAAGTCATAAATCAGGTAGCTTGCCATCTACCAAGTAAAGAGAAGTTATACATAATAGGAGACTTTTATAGGCAGAAGGAGAAAAGACTGGATTGTTTCAGGTTCACATAAGCTACCTAGGGGTATGAAAAGGGACTATGTATTAGATTACCTCATTGGTGCTGTCAACAAAAATTTAATCAGCCTAAGCCTATCTAAGAAAGACTTGGAAAATTTTATTCAAGCCAAATTTAAGGATTATAACCCAAGAAGAGGATCTCAGAAAGCTCAGAGAACTGTTCCCTCATTAGAAGTCAAAACACAGTTTATATATGTTTCTTGAGACAGAGGGCTGTACATCAAATGATGTATTCTTGACAGTTTATATAATCAGATTTTAGCACCTTCATGGTGAGTCATATGACCCTAAACAAGAGCAAGAATAAGTGTTGTCTTTTAAAGAGTTGGCTTGTGGCTGCACTTTATGGATTATCAGGTGCTCCTGCCAATTGGACAGGTTTAATCAACACATAACGTAGAGACAAAATTCACCGTGTGGGGAGAGAGGAGGCTAAGGGCAGAGAAGAAATTTTATGTTTAAATTTTTATAATGCTGTCAGAAAATACTAATTTTATTTCAGTGTGTTGACAAGAAAATTCCAGACTGACAAGCTAAAACCACACTCCTGAAGGAGGCTGAAACTACAATTAGGTTAGGTTTTGTGTCGTGGTTTACTTATCTGAGCTTAGCACAGTGACTCCATCTGGGGCTGGTCATTTTTTTTTTTTTTTTTTTAATTAAGTCTCAGGAGCACAGAATTCTAGGTTCTCTAGCATTATGATCTAATTTATCTCTTATCTTCTACAACATGCTGTCATTCATCTTTTGTTCTATTAATATTTAAACACCCAGCAGTTTCTTAATATTCAGGGCAAGTTATTGAACTTGTAGGTAAAATTATTCCACTACACTAAGTGGTACAATAATATCAAGTTCCTAGGGTGGTGAGTAATAAGTGAGGTACTTCATGTAACATGCTTGGCAGAGTGCCTGGAACTTAGCAAAACTCAGTCCATATTTACCCATGATATCCTAACAGTAAGAGTACTCATGGGGTGTGATTAAAGTCCTGCCTGTACCATGTAAGCAGTTCTTTCCCTGCTCCTGGATAACATCTTTAGAATGTCCCATAATCTTTCCAGCCACTTTCAAATAGTAAAAATGTCAACTTTTAGTAATCAAGAGTTTTCACATTAGTAATTAAAATGTCCTCTGACTAGTGACACTTAATTTACATGTAAAGATTCTGTGTTTCCTGAGCTTGAGCCTGTTCCTACCTGAGACCTTACAGTGAGGATTTGGGTGAGGTCAGTCCCTGCTTTCCATTTTGTGCATCTTCCTCTGTGCCTCTAGCTGATAAGTGTAGTTTCTGAACTTGCCAGGGTAAACCTGTGCAAAGGGAAAAGGGGAATCTAGGCAGGAATGTTTACGAGCTTCTGTAGTCAAAGACTGACATTTCAGTTTCTCACATTTATGTTATTTTTAGTCAATTATCAGGCAATTATTAATGTGAGGCCAATTAGCTAACTTCATCAGTTATCAGTTCATTTCAGTTCAGTCACTCAGTCATGCCCGACTCTGAGACCCCATGAATCGCAGCACGCCAGGCCTCCCTGTCCATCACCATCTCCCGGAGTTCACTCAGACTCATGTCCATCGAGTCAGTGATGCCATCCAGCCATCTCATCCTCTGTTTTCCCCTTCTCCTCTTGCCCCCAATCCTTCCCAGCAGCAGAGTCTTTCCCAGTGAATCAACTCTTCGCATGAGGTGGCCAAAGTACTGGAGTTTCAGCTTTAGCATCAGTCCTTCCAAAGAAATCCCAGGGCTGATCTCCTTCAGAATGGACTGGTTGGATCTCCTTACAGTCCAAGGGACTCTCAAGAGTCTTCTCCAACACCACACTTCAAAAGCATCAATTCTTCAGCGCTCAGCTTTCTTCACAGTCCAACTCCCATATCCATACATGACCTCTGGAAAAACCATAGCCTTGACTAGACGGACCTTTGTTGGCAAAGTAATGTCTCTGCTTTTGAATATGCTATCTAGGTTGGTCATAGCTTTCCTTCCAAGGAGTAAGCGTCTTTTAATTTCATGGCTGCAGTCACCATCTGTAGTGATTTTGGAGTCCAGAAAAATAAAGTCTGACACTGTTTCCACTGTTTCCCTATCTATTTCCCATGAAGTGATGAGACCGGATGCCATGATCTTCTTTTTCTGAATGTTGCGTTTTAAGCCAACTTTTTCACTATCCTCTTTCACTTTCATCAAAAGGCTCTTTAGTTCCTCTTCACTTTATGCCATAAGAGTGGTGTCATCTGTCATCTGCATATCTGAGGTTATTGATATTTCTCCCGGCAATCTTGATTCCAACTTGTGCTTCTTCCAGTCCAGCGTTTCTCATGATGTACTCTGCATATAAGTTAAATAAGCAGGGTGACAATATACAGCCTTGATGTACTCCTTTTCCTATTTGGAACCAGTCTGTTGTTCCAGGTTCAGTTCTAAACGTTGCTTCTTGACCTGCATACAGGTTTCTCAAGAGGCAGGTCAGGTGGTCTGGTATTCCCATCTCCTTCAGAATTTTCCACAGTTTATCGTGACCCACACAGTCAAAGGCTTTGGCATAGTCATCAGTTATCAGGGAAGTACAAATTGAAATCATGAAATATACAACCAGATTGGCTAAAATTTAAAATACAGAAAGTATGAAGATATATTTGTATCTTCAATTCAAATATACAAGATTTCTTCTTGTATATTCTTAAATATACAAATATTCAAGATTACAATTCAATTTGTAACCTTCAGATCAGATCAGATCAGATCAGTCGCTCAGTCGTGTCCGACTCTTTGCGACCCCATGAACCGCAGCACGCCAGGCCTCCCTGTCCATCACCAGCTCCCGGAGGTCACTCAGACTCGCATCCATCGAGTCAGTGATGTCATCCAGCCATCTCATCCTCTGTCGTCCCCTTCTCCTCCTGCCCTCAATCCCTCCCAGCATCAGAGTCTTCTCCAATGAGTCAACTCTTTGCATGAGGTGGCCAAAATACTGGAGTTTCAGCTTTAGCATCATTCCTTCTAAAGAAATTCCAGGATTGATCTCCTTCAGAATGGACTGGTTGGATCTTCTTGCAGTCCAAGGGACTCTCAAGAGTCTTCTCCAACACCACAGTTCAAAAGCATCAATTCTTCGACGCTCAGCCTTCTTCACAGTCCAGCTCTCACATCCATACATGACCACAGGAAAGACCATAGCCTTGACTAGGCGAACCTTTGTTGGCAAAGTAATGTTTCTGCTTTTGAATATGCTATCTAGGTTGGTCATAACTTTCCTTCCAAGGAGTAAGCGTCTTTTAATTTCATGGCTGCAGTCACCATCTGCAGTGATTTTGGAGCCCAGAAAAGCAAAGTCTGACACTGTTTCCACTGTTTCCCCATGAATATATTTGTAACTAGCAGGTACATATACGTATAATATAGATTATATTATTAGAAATTTAACATGAACATGGCAGACATGAGAAAACATCTCAGTGTTGGGTGGTTATGAGAGCAGACTTTAAATATCTCTGTGGTTTGGCCTAGATGGAAACAACAGTGAAAAATCAGAGGGACAAAACTCTCTCTTTCAGGATCATCTCCTGGGACAGTTATGATGCTACAGAGCCTGTTATTAATTGCCATGTTGGGAGAACTATTTCCATGGAACTTTTCCATATTTGGTGTTCTGTATCCTTTCCAGTCTCTCCTGACTTGCTGACCTTCAGGAAGCTCCATCTTAAATAACAGTCCCTAAAACTAGTTCATGGGCCTTCAGAGCTCATTTCAAGGTAATAATAATTTGAATCCTATGACTTAAAGTTCTTTTTCACATTGAAAGTATCAGTATTCCAAAAAAAAAAAAAAAAAAAAGGAAATCTGGAAATGTTCCTCTTTTAACTTATTTACTTCTTCTGATGCCTTGCTTTTATATCTATATCATGCTTATGACTCTTAACTTTTAATTGCAAAATGAGATTCTATTTTAAAGTGATGTCCATCCAGGTGTGGAGATCATATGGTACATGGGTGATGATAAATTTTGCATCATAGTGGAATAGAATCCTTCTAGAAGCCTAAAGTAAGCATACTGTTATAACTTTTTGTATAAATAAGGAGCAAGTTCATGACTGTGAATTGATCTTTCATGGTATTTCTGTTGAGGTATTGCATATATGTGTAGGGGAATGTGGCAGGAGTTAAAACACAGGAGAAATTCTCATTTGAGAGGATAAGTTAGCAACCTGCAGTCTGAATTAAAGAAAATCAAACAAGAGATCTTTGGGTTTGGCTTTTTGTTACTCTTTTGATAGGAAAGATTAGTACTTTTTAGGGAACTAAATAGTTGCAAATTGACCATGAATAATAGAATTGAACGAATTACGCATGTATGAATGTATTTGTATTTTTGTGCATACATGTGAAGATATATAATTGTGAGAGTGTTTATAAGAAAAATATGTCTGTATAATATAAACTGGTTTGTTCCTTAGGATTCTTTTGTATGCTCATTTTACTGTTATTTACTTTTGCTATTTTGAGTGATCACTCAGTGACATCATGCTGCTGTTGAATGTCTAGATCCCACACAAGATGCTTCCCTTAACTTCTTTCCTTTTCACTGGGATCTACTAAGTATCATATTTATTTGATAAGTTAAATCAATACATCTTATATATATGAGTATATATTACATCCATGAATAATTTTCCCAATAAGTAATAAAACAATTTTAGGATATGCAATTATTAAGGAAGAATTTTGAAATCTGAGTGATTTTCACTGATGACATGTAAAAGTACCTGTTTGTCTTAAACAGGAAATAGAGTTATGGTCTTTGGGGAATATGGTTTGTATCAGTGAATATACTTTAAACATTTGCATTTATAGCTGTTTGGACTTTTTAAAAGTCCATTACAAATCCTGGCCTTTTAATCCTCCTGAAGATAAAAATTCAATGTGGATTTGAAGTGCATTAAGCAGCCTTTTTCATCCCACCAAAGATGCTTCCTTTCCTGATCTTCATTCTTTAATCAGGTTCAACCACCTCTTCTTTCAACACAGAAGACAGGAAAGCTGACTCTTTTCCTCAACACCACTCACCAAAGAAGGCAAGGAGGTTTGCTCTGAATATGTTCATGAATTTACATCACTAATAATGGTAGGATAAATGAGTTGACTAATCCTTAAAGGAAATAGATTTTTGAAATCATGTGTGCTAAATGATTAAATATTTAGATATAAATGTTAATATTATTCTTTTCAATAGCCAAATGTTTGCCATTTTATAGGAAATATAATCTCTATAATCTCCAGAAGTAGGCTGTTATTTATATATATGAAAATCCTGGGGAAAAAAATGCCCAACTCAAAATTACAGTTGAAGAATTGAAATATTATTTACACATATTATACATCAGTAGTACTGAGTTTTCCCCATATAATTTGAATGATGTTTCATAAGATATAAATTAATCATATGCATTTTATTCTTCTGCTATTCTTTATTTTTTTGTGATAAATTTTATCTCACCTTCTAATAGTTATCTCTCAAGAAAATTCTTAAATTAGCCATCATGTACCTCTCTTTGTAGTCTGGGCTTTATTGTCATTTGCTGCAGCTTCTGAAGGACATTGCCAAAATTTATTCTATGGGCCACAGTAATCTCTCAGAGTCAGTGTTTCAAAGAGAAATTTTAAAAGGTTGATCTTGGCTTCCCTGGTGGCTCCACTGGTAAAGAATCTGCCTGCAGTGTTGGAGGTGCAGGTTAGATCTCTGGGTCAGGAAGGAGGAAATGGCAACCCACTCCAGTATTCTTGCCTGGAGAATCCCATGGACAGAGGACCCTGACGTATTTACAGTCCATGCAGTCGCAAGAGGCAGACACAACTTAGCAATTAAACCACCACCACCACCACATTGTGACCAGAGGTCAATACATTATCCTTTCTCTAAATTCTTACAATGTTTTCCTCCTTTTTGTGAACAGGGTGATGGGCATGAACAGTAGCAGTGTCAAAGAAGACTTTGTCCTGGTGAGCTTCTCTGATCAGCCCAACCTAGAAAAGATACTCTTTGTGGTTGTTTTCGTATCCTATCTCCTGACTCTGGTGGGAAATACAGTCATTATTCTGATCTCCTCTACAGACTCTAAACTCAGAACACCCATGTACCTTTTCCTTACTCACCTCTCCCTAGTTGATATTTGCTTTACTACCAGTATTGTTCCCCAGCTGCTGTGGAACCTAAGAGGACCAGCCAAGACCATAACAGCCCTGGGCTGTGCTGTCCAGCTCTACGTCTCTCTAGCTCTGGGCTCCACTGAGTGTGTTCTCCTGGCTGTAATGGCTTTTGATCGCTATGCTGCGGTGTGCAAACCTCTTCAGTATGCAGCTGTAATGAACCCACGGCTGTGCCAGGCTCTGGCAGGGTTTGCGTGGCTGAGTGGAGTAGGAAACACTCTCACCCAGAGCACTGTCACCCTCTGGCTGCCTCGCTGTGGACACCGGTGGCTCCACCATTTCTTCTGTGAGGTACCCTCAATGATTAAACTTGCATGTGTGGACATCCACGCCAATGAGGTCCAGCTATTCATTGCTTCATTGGTCTTGCTCCTCTTGCCCTTAGCACTGATATTGATGTCCTATGGACATATAGTCAAGGCAATTATTAGGATCAAGTCAGTCCAGGCCTGGCGCAAAGCCCTGGGGACATGTGGATCCCACTTGATGGTAGTGTCCCTCTTCTATGGGACCATTACAGCTGTTTACATCCAGCCCAATAGTTCTTATGCCCATACTTATGGGAAATTCATCTCCCTCTTCTACACAGTAGTGACTCCAGCCCTCAATCCTCTCATTTACACACTGAGGAATAAAGATGTGAAAGGAGCACTGGGAAGACTTTTTCACAGAGCCAGAGACCTAGACTTATAAAAAAATGAAGCTGAGCACATAGAGGTCGATTTTTTGATGGCAAAATGAAGCTGAAGGTCATCTTGTACATTCTTTGTCTAAAGAAACACTAACCTATAAGGAACACACACAATCATCACAGTCTGCTACTCGGCCTCAGAATCATTGGTCCTCTCAACCTCTTTCCAAAACTTCTTTTGGACCCTTTGAAGCTGCTATCTCCCCACATCCTTTCAGTTCAGTTCAGTTCAGTTCAGTCGCTCAGTTGTGTCTGACTCTTTGCCACCCCATGAATCGCAGCACGCCAGGCCTCCCTGTCCATCACCAACTCCCAGAGTTCACCCAGACTCACGTCCATCGAGTCAGTGATGCCATCCAGCCATCTTATCCTCTGTCGTCCCCTTCTCCTCCTGCCCCCAATCCCTCCCAGCATCAGAGTCTTTTCCAATGAGTCAACTCTTCGCATGAGGTGGCCAAAGTACTGGAGTTTCAGCTTTAGCATCATTCCTTCCAAAGAAATCCCAGGGCTGATCTCCTTCAGAATGGACTGGTTGGATCTCCTTGCAATCCAAGGGACTCTCAAGAGTCTTCTCCAACACCACAATTCAAAAGCATCAATTCTACGATGCATTGTCCATTATTCACGTAATTTCTGTTTCTTGCCCTCCCTTCCTGCTTTTTTTCAATCTTCCTTTCCTTTTTCCACTGTTCATTCTATTTTTCCAATTGTTCTCTCCTGTATTACCCCTTGCCTTCCCTTCCCTCCTTTTTGTTGTTTCCTTCCTTTCCCCTCTTTTAGTCTTTCATTTCTTTCCATTTTTATGAGGTGCTTAACAACCATTTCCCTGGCTGCTTCTACACTATATCCCTTCCCAACAGTATTCTAACAATTCCTGGAAACAACTCTGTCTAAAAGTAATTTCCCATTTATCGCAATAAAGAGCTTTCATTTGCTGTGTGGTGTCCAGTGCAGAGAATAGACTCTAAATGTGTGGATTTTAACTCCACAACTTCCTATCTGTGCTTGTGAAAGTTTTATTAAAGCTCTTTTTGTATCATATTTACTTAGGAGTAAAAAATGAATGAAACATCATTATTATGTTTATTAAAACATCCAAAAGGCATTGTAGTGTAAGTTTAAGAGGCTTTTCTTTGTTCATTTTGTAATGCAAGTGCCTGACTTAAGCTATGATTATGGAGGCATCCACTTCAAATGTTCTTAAAAAGAACCATTGCTAATCACATGAATAGATTAAAGAGCCAGGCTGCCCCCAATTCCATACTCTGAGACTCTTTTGTTTCAGACATCTTGGTTGATTTTGGGTGACTGACAATTTGGGCCACTTGTTTTTCACTTCCTGCTCTTTTAATTCCCTCTCTTATGTTTTCACCAAATGAAGAGGGAACCCAGAAACCCAAGGCCACCATCTTCAGCCTCACTGAAAGCAGAACCCTAGACCTGCTCTCTCTCTATCCAAGACCAGACTTGCCATGTATACGCTTGAATTTGTTAGTAATGAATCTTGTTCTTTTTTCAAGTTTCTCAGTGGTTATTGTTGAGGGCATCTTGCAATCATAAGAACCACAAAGGGTTAATCCAGCCACAACACTGTTTACCCATAGGCTAAGACCAGCACAAAACAGTAAGTAAAGCATATGCAAAAAGTGATCAATAGATAGCAATTAACATCTTTTCACGGGGAAGGCAATGGCACCCCACCCCAGTACTTTTGCCTGGAAAATTCCATGGACGGAGGAGCCTGGTAGGCTGCAGTCCATGGGGTCGCTAAGAGTCGGACACGACTGAGCGACTTCACTTTCACTTTTCACTTTCATGCATTGGAGAAGGAAATGGCAACCCACTCCAGTGTTCTTGCCTGGAGAATTCCAGGGACAGGGGGGCCTGGTGAGCTTCCGTCTATGGGGTCACACAGAGTCGGACACGACTGAAGCGACGTAGCAGTAGCAGCAACAACATCTTTTCAATCTTCTAATTTTCTGATCCTAATATTCCCTCTATTTAGTCTATGCTTACTGCTTATAGTTATGTTCAATTTACATAGTCAATAATTAGTTACTGTCAGGCGAGTGTATTCTCCTCAGTTTTTGTCTCATCACAACAAAGATTTGGAATGATGGACATTAAAGCCCCCTTGGTGTGTCACAACTCTCAGGTCTTGGACAGACCATGCTATAGCTCTCAGGTCTCGAACAGACCGTGTTATAGCTCTTAGACAAATCAGTATTATAGTTCAGTGTTACAGCTCGATTTTATTTAGAAAATAGCAGGAAAATCCATCTTTGTGGCATGAGGGCACATCGATCCAAAGACTCGAAGAGAAGAGTGCCCCAGCATGCAGGAGAGAGAAAGCCTTTTGCCTCCTCTTTTTATGTGTTTTTTTCCTACCCCCTGGGCCTATCTTATGCAAATTGGGCTTAGCCAGGAGTGCTGTTTTACCTGAAGTCCTCACTCTGGTCCTCGGACCTTCTTTTGACCCTCCTTTGTTCTATTTTCGCGGGCTCTTCCCTTCCTTGTCTTTTAGCCACTGCCATTTTGGACTCCTTTTCCCTATTCTAACTACCTAGCAGTTACTCATTTACATCTGGATGGAAAAATAATCACCGGACGAGAGCTATTCTGAGAGACTGCTTCCCAGACCTGAAGTCCTCAGAAAGTCTGCCAAATAAAACAGAATTCTAAAGAGAGAGAGAGAGAGAGAGAGAGAGAGAGGAAAGAAAATGAAAAATAATCACCTGAAAGTGTGGCAAAAATAAGTTAGTCAATTTTTTTTTTTTGTCTTCATAATATGGGAAAAAACATGTTTATTTTCTCCACTCAAAAAGCGTGACACATTTGCTTTCAATGGTGACAACAGAGCCTAAGCTGTTATTTCCTAAAGGACAAGTATTGTAATGTGGTAGTTAAGAATATTTGAACTCAGAGATCAGACTCTATGTCCTGTCTCCATCATTTATTTCCCAGCTGCATAACTCCAGGTAAATCACTAAGCATTTCTAACCCTCATTTTCTCCATTTCTAAAGCGAGGACAGCCTTAGGAGGCATATAGTAAGAATTTGGTCAATGTTGGTTATCATTAATAAACTTTGTTGATCTTGGTGATAAGCATGGTGTCAGACTGAGTGGCCTTGATAGTAAATATATGTTTTCCAGGCATAAATTTTGTGGGTTGTCACAACTCACAATTCTACTAGTTTCACTTATGAAAATCAAATGAGTTCTGCTTTTGACATCTAACCAAATACGTTGGTAAGTCGTTTCATTCAAACATGCTTTTTTTTTTCCCCCATAGACAAGCCAATAGCAATTAGTCTACTGTGATCTAATAATTGTGACTCAATTATAGTATCTAAGTCTTGCATTGATTTTGGTGGTTTTCCATTGCCAGAGCTGAGGGGAAAATGTATTCCTCATGTAAACTCTGAACAAAGATAACTCTATTCCTAGTCCGCTTCATATTTGCTTATAGTTCACCTCCCAACCTCCAGACTGAATTCATCTACTGTAATAGTAACAAATTAAGTCTTTATTGGCAAGGTTCTCCTGAAAAGCTGTACCAGCAGGATCCATTAATCACGTGTATAATCATCCATATTTTTTTCTTTTAGTTTTTATAACTATAAGCTGTCTCTTTCTCCCTATTATCCTCATAGTTAACCTTTTTAATTTTCACAGTTACTTAATTTCTCACATTAAGAATAATTTCTAAATCAATAAGAAATTTATACTAAAGAAAATGAACCTATGATCTCTACCATTTAAGAACTCTCCTTACGATGAAAAC
Source organism: Tragelaphus eurycerus (assembly GCA_935064755.1). Lineage (NCBI taxonomy): Eukaryota > Metazoa > Chordata > Mammalia > Artiodactyla > Bovidae > Tragelaphus > Tragelaphus eurycerus. The sequence goes on from CAKXYN010000031.1 coordinate 24,815,333, forward strand.
ATGTGCACTAAGAAGTGACAAACCAAGTCATAAATCAACATATAAGTTTATCCCTAATTTACTCAATCAGTAATAATTTATGTACCATTGTATGTTTATCACTGTGAAGAATTAGAATATCCTAGCATTATTGAAGAATAATATATAATATTCATATAAAATTATATTTCATGATTTATGAAACAATTAAAATTAATTGGAAATCATGATAGATGCAAAATACAAGGGCAAGTATATCAAATATCTATGTGTTTAAGAAATTCATACTAAAGGATAAATCTATTATAATTGCTTCATAAATCATGAAATTTATTTTATAGGGGATTCCTGAGATTCCCTGGTAACTCAGATGGTAAAGAATCTGCCCACAATGCAAGAGGCCTGGGTTCAATCCCTGGGTTGGAAAGATCCCCTGGAGAAGGAAATGGCAACCCACTCCAGTATTCTTGCCTGGGAAATACCATGGACAGGACAGCCTGATGGGCTACAGTCCATGGTGTTGCAAAGAGTCAAACATGACTGAGCAACTATCACTTTCACTGTTTACTATGTAGTACTTTGAAGGAAGAGATAAAATTGCAAATATACGTGGAATCAAGAAAGTTGCCTTCCAGGAAAGAATATTCTGAATCTGGTAAGGCTTAGAGGGCATCATTGAAGGATGGAAATCTCATCATTGGCTTCCAATGATATATATCAAGAATAAAAATAATATGGCACCTTACATTTTATAATTGTATAAATCTTTGCTGAATAAAAAGTTAAAGTGCATTTTTCCAAGCTTAACATATATTTTCTATTATTTTATCCTCATAACCAGCTATCTAAATAGATTTTTTGAAAAATGGCTCTGATTAAAAAGCCTCTTGATGAAGGTGAAAGTGGAGAGTGAAAAGGTTGGCTTAAAGCTCAACATTCAGAAAACGAAGATCATGGCATCTGGTCCCATCACTGCATGGGAAATAGATGGGGAAACAGTGGAAACAGTGTCAGACTTTATTTTTCTGGGCTCCAAAATCACTGCAGATGGTGACTGCAGCCATGAAATTAAAAGACGCTTGCTCCTTGGAAGGAAAGTTATGACCAACCTAGATAGCATATTCAAAAGCAGAGACATTACTTTACCAACAAAGGTTCGCCTAGTCAAGGCTATGGTCTTTCCTGTGGTCATGTACGGATGTGAGAGCTGGACTGTGAAGAAGGCTGAGCGTCGAAGAATTGATGCTTTTGAACTGTGGTGTTGGAGAAGACTCTTGAGAGTCCCATGGACTGCAAGAAGATCCAACCAGTCCATTCTGAAGGAGATCAATCCTAGAATTTCTTTAGAAGGAATGATGCTAAAGCTGAAACTCCAATATTTTGGCCACCTCATGCGAAGAGTTGACTCATTGGAGAAGACTCTGATGCTGGGAGGGATTGAGGGCAGGAGGAGAAGGGGACGACAGAGGATGAGATGGCTGGATGGCATCACTGACTCGATGGATGCGAGTCTGAGTGACCTCCGGGAGCTGGTGATGGACAGGGAGGCCTGGCGTGCTGCGGTTCATGGGGTTGCAAAGAGTCGGACACGACTGAGCGACTGATCTGATCTGAAACATAGTAAATTTACCAAAAATATATATTTCCATTCCTTTCTAAAAACCATTAAAATTGTATTAAATACAAAATTGTATGAATCTGTAAGAACAAATCAAACTGGAGCCAAACTACGAGCAGAGAAGAGATCTATAAACATTAGGGAGATGGGAAGTAGGTGCTTGTGTGCTCAGACACTTCAGTCATGTCCAACTCTTTGAAACACCATGGACTGTAGCCCACCAGGCTCCTCTGTCTATGGGAATTATCCAGATAAGAAAACTGGAGTGGGATGTCTGATTCTCCTCCAGGATTCATCCTGACCGAGGGATCAAACCTGAGTGTCTTTTTTAATCTTCTGCATTGGCAGGTAGGTTCTTTACCACTAGTGGTGGAAGGCAACGGCACCCCACTCCAGTACTCTTGCCTGGAAAATCCCATGGACAGAGGAGCCTGGAGGGCTGCAGTCCATGGGGTCACTAGGAGTTGGACACGACCGAGCAACTTCACTTTCACTTTTCTCTTTCATGCATTGGAGAAGGAAATGGCAACCCACTCCAATGTTCTTGCCTGGAGAATCCCAGGGACGGGGCTGCCATCTATGGTGTCGCAGAGTCGGACACGACTGAAGCAACTTAGCAGCAGCGGTGGTGGAAGACAGTAAGTGATTTATAGAGAAAAGTATGACATCTGACTGCTTTTAAAAGATTGGGAGGCAGAAATAAAACACAGCAGCCAACATCCAATGCTTCAGGAAATGCTATTATCTCCAACTTCAAAGATATCCAGAATTTCACCACTTCTCTTGCTAAGACTCTGCTCTGAGTCTCCACCATCTCTCAGCTAGATTGCTGTCTTAGTGTCTGTTTTTGTAATCACTTCCATGCTTCCAAAGAATTCTAGGCACAACAGATATTCTGAAATTCAAGGTCAACCATTCATTTTCTTATTTCTCTTTTTAAAGCCCCAAATGTCTAAGCACAGGAAAAGCCCAAATTCTTACAGTGGCATCTCCTGACCTCATCTCCCAACTCCCTCCTGACTCATTCAGCTTAGCCTGTTGGCCTCCATGTTGTTATTAAAATACACCAGGTAAGGCCTTTGCCATTCTCTGACTGGGGAATTTTGTACCTGCTTGGCTCACCTCTTCCACTGTTGAAATCTCACCTTCTCAAGGAGGGCTCTCCTGATGGCTCCATTTAATTCTACCATCTGTCCATCTCATCCACCGGATGCTTCTCTTCCTACTCTATGGTTTCTTTCACCCAGAGCACTTTTCCTTGTCTGAAATACTCTACAGCATAATTTATTAGGCTTATTTGTTATTATCTTCCTCTTTCCCCTTAAATTTTAACTTCAAAGAGACAACAATCTTTGTTATTTTCTGACACATTGTAAGTGCATGGAGTGGTACCTAGCACTCTTAAGCAATGAGTGACTATGTTTGAAAATGTTGAAATAATTTAGAAATATTCAAGAAACTGCCAGATAAAAAATCTAGAAGAGCTGAATGTAGTTTCTTGTCATAACAGAAAATGGAGGTAGAGAGGATATGGAATACTAGCTACTGCTGTTTGGTTTTTTTTAAACTATGTAGAAATATTTGACTTCATATTATTTACATGTATCTTTGAGAAAGCACTGAATTAAAAGTCAAGTCTTATGAAAAATAAAGAGATGCATATAAGGGGAATTTGGTTAACGTAAAATGTTGATTTATTTAATTTCAAGCTTTGAAAGTGAGTGAAAGTGTTAGTCACTCAGTTGTGTCCAAATCTTTGCAACCATATGGAGCCCACCAGGCCCCTCTGTCCATGAGATTCTCCAGGCAAGAATACTGGAGTGGATTACCATTCCCTTCTCCAGGACATCTTCCCTGGGTTTGATCCAGGGATCAAACCCAGGTCTCCTGCATTGCAGGCTTTAAGCACATTTTTTTCACAGCTGTCAACATATTCTCTTTACATCCCTGAGGAAACCTCCCATGAAGGACACCATAGTTGTATAGAGTTGTTTTGTCCTTATTATTGTTAAAACTTTAAAAAATGTGAAAAAACCTGACAAGAAATACACATAGTAAGACTATTCATGGGCCAAATAAACTTCTCCTTCACTCCTAACTCCATGATTGCACTTCCTGGTATTTTCTGTACACAAACTAGCACACTTAGGGTATGTGCAAGTGTGTTTTTATACACACATGTATTTATACATTTATGCTGATAGATAAATAGCATCTTGTGTTATCAGTACCCTCTTGTAACTTTTTTTCTCAAATATATATACCTTAGAGACCATTCTAATTCTGTAGCCATAGACTTGTCTCATTAATTTTAATAAATACATAATATTACTTTGTAAAGACATATTTAACAACTCCAGGGCTGATAGTCACTTATGATGTTTGTAGCCTTTTGCTAATCCAAACAGTGCTGCTGCAGTAAAGGTCTTTGCACATCCGTCTCTGCATGCCTATGTGAGAATATCTGTCTGGGTGAATTCTGGAAATGGAAATGCTGTGTCAGTAGATGTACATTTTTGCACATAGTATATAGTCTTAAAATACTCTAAAAAAAAAAAAAGCTAAAGCAAAATGGCTTTTCAACATGATATAAAGTATTTTGCTGTATGCAATTTGATAAGCAAAAATTATTACCTATTTAATATAATTTGCATTTTTGTATGTATAAGAATAAACCATTTTATCATATATTTGAAAGTCAAGCAAAAGCCTATGTCCTGTACCTTTGCTGTTGTTTCAGTTGGATCATTTTTTTCCATACTGATTTTTTTTTTTTAATAATTGACAAGTATATGTTGAGTTTAGCCTTTTTAGTCTTTCACATGGGACTTCCCTGGTGGCTCAGACAGTAAAGAATCTGCCTGCAGTGTGGGAGACCTGGATTCATCCCTGGGTTGGAAGATTCCCTGGAGAAGGCAATGGCTACGCACTCCAGTATTCTTGCCTGGAGAATTCCATGGACAGAAGATGCTTCTCAAATACTTTTGGAAGTTCATCACATTTTTTTGTTTCATTTTGTGTATCTTATTTGTCTTTACAGAAATTTTTATGTAACAAATGCTTCAATCATTTTAAACCCTGAGTTTTAGTGATTTTTTGAGTGATTATAGATCTTTTGTATGCTATTATCTTTCTACACCTAAAGTTTTTATTGTTTGGGAGTTAATTTGAAGGTAGGAATTTATGATCTTTTTTTAAAGATTTTAATCAGTTGGCACAATCACATTCTATTGAAAAATTTTCTTGATGACATGAAATTATAATAATAATAAAGTTCTACCTTTATTGTAAAATAAATTTTCATGCACATTTGGATTTATTTCTGAAGCCTACGCTGGGCTTGAAGAAACACAAAGCTGGAATCAAGATTGCTGGGAGAAATATCAATAACCTCAGATATGCAGATGACACCACCCTTATGGCAAAAAGTGAAGAGGAACTAAAGAGCCTCTTGATGGGCATGAAAGAGTAGAGTGAAAAAGTTAGCTTAAAGATCACCATTCATAAAATGAAGATCATGGCATCTGGTCCCATCACTTCATGGGAAATAGATGGGGAAACAGTGGAAATAGTGGCAGACCTTATTTTGGGGGGCTCCAAAATCACTTCAGATGGTGATTGCAGCCATGAAATTAAAAGACTCTTACTCCTTGGAGGAAAAGTCATGACCAACCTAGATAGCATATTGAAAAGCAGAGACATTACTTTGCCAACAAAGGTCCGTCTAGTCAAGGCTATGGTTTTTCCAGTGGTCATGTATGGATGTGAGAGTTGGACTGTGAAGAAAGCTGAGCACCGAAGAATTGATGCTTTTGAACTGTGGTGTTGGAGAAGACTCTTGAGAGTCCCTTGGACTGCAAGGAGATCCAACAGTCCACTCTAAAGGAGATCAGCCTTGGGATTTCTTTGGAAGGAATGATGCTAAAGCTGAAACTCCAGTATTTTGGCCACCTCATGCGAAGAGTTGACTCATTTGAAAAGACCCTCATGTTGGGAAAGATTGTGGTCAGGAGGAGAAGGGGTGGCATGAGAATGAGATGGCTGGATGGCATCACTGACTTGATGGACGTGAGTTTGAGTGAACTCCGGGAGATGGTGATGGACAGGGAGGCCTGGCATGTTGTGATTCATGGGGTCGCAAAGAGTCTGAAATGACTGAGCAAATGAACTGATCTGAACTGAATATAAATTCCTTTCAAAAAATTAATTTCGTATCATAATCTGAAGCCAAGTAAGTCAGGAGTTGAATAACCAGAATTTTTATGATAAAAAAGTACAAAGTCTGGTTTATGGAGTTTTTTGTCCAAAATTACAGATTTAATATTTATAAACAATCATAGCAGGTATATGTCCATTACTTTTCCTACTACATATGTATTGTGAAAGAAAAAAAGAAAGGCTAATACATCAGAGACACTGGATAAAAACATGCTGAATTTTAATTTTGACATTCAAACTGGGGAGTCTGTATTAGTATTGCTCAGTAACTTGGAGGAAGAAAAACTAGATCGAATTTAGAAATACTAGTTTTATTTCTGGTTGAGTCCCTTGGACTGCAAGAAAATGAAACCAGTCAATCCTAAAGGAAATTAGTCCTGAATATTCATTGAAAGGACTGTTGTTGAAGTTGAATCTCCATTACTTTGACCACCTGATGCAAAGAACTGACTCATTGAAAATGATCCGGATGTTGGGAAAGATTGAGGTAGGAGAAGGAGACGAGAGCGGATGGGATAGTTGGATGGCATTATCGGCTTGATGGACATGAGTTTGAGCAAGCTCCAGGAGTTGGTGATGGACAGGGAAGCCTGGTGTGCTGCAGCCCACGGGGTCACTAAGAGTTGGACATGAATGGGCGACTGAACAGATTCTGATTATACTTGGCTGTATATTTTGGGCAAGTTATTTTATTTTTCTGAGTTTTAGAATTATCATTAGCTAAACCTAAGTTATCAAAATGTATACCCTTAATTTATACAGTGACTATGACTACCAAATAAACATACATCTTATGTTTATTAAATGGCTTTTATAATAAATACAAATAGAGTGAGAATGAGGAGCCACTGTGGTGGTGAAACATGAAAAGAACCATAATTTAGAAAGATGACTTTTGCAACTATACCTAGTTGTCCTATTTTTCTTAGAATAGTAAGCATATGTAAAGTATGGTTTTACCTATTTAGTATTGCATATTACTAATTTAGTTATCAATATATTGACATACATTAATGTATTAATGAAGTGAAGTCGCTCAGTCGTGTCTGACTCTCTGCGACCCCATGGACTGTAGCCTACCAGGCTCCTCTGTCCATGGGATTTTCCAGGCAATAGTATAGGAGTGGATTGCTGTTTCCTTCTCCAGGGGTCTTCCCAACCCAGGGATTGAACCCAGGTTTCCTGCATTGTAGACAGACACTTTACCATCTGAGCCACCAGGGAAGTCAATGTATTAATATAATATACTATATAAAATATAAATTAATCTAAAATATATAAAATTATATATAATATCTATATATCATATACTCTATATTAATGTAATTATCAATATGTATTAATATAATTATTAATATAAAATGATATCAACAACCACTAAATCTTAATGGAATTGATTTGGTTTCTTCTTGGATGACTCTCCATACTGATATGCCCAATGTTTGTGTATCATTAGAAACACTTTCCTGGTTGTCTTTGAGATTGTGTCACCTTCTAGTCCCTCTGGTTTTTTTTCTCCTGGACATGCTGGTGGTATAAATGTTAATTGTGTTGAATCTCAGAGGTTTAAATGGAAAGATGAGCCAAGATAGGAATAGCATGACAACTCCTAGGAGAGCTTCCTGTGGATCTATGAATTCTATGGATAGCCTTAAATTGGAGTTAGCTTCTTGAAGTTGACCCTTCAGTAGGTCAGAGAGAGCCTGGCTGAAACTCTGCAGAACTGAGAAGAAATGCAAACAGAAAACCAAGGTCTGGGTATTATGGTATTATGTTTCAGCCACAGATCAGTCTCCCATAACTCCCCCACTCTGTCATGCACTGAACAACTGATGAGTTACAACTCAACATCAAGTAAGTGCAGAAGGAATTTGGGAAGGTGAAGATAGTGAAAAATCAAAAGTCACCTTGCTTTGTCACTGGTTGCTTTATAAGATGGAGTAAAGGGACCATTCAGCAGTAGAACGCTAAGTGATTTTCTTTTAAATTTAAAAGGTTGATTCCACAGACATATATATATTTTTGTTTGAGAACAATGAAATTAGGAAAAGTGTACAGACCTAGGATTCAAAATCTTATTTTATTCAAATTTTTGCTTCTGAATTGTCTAGGTTTATATACTTGAGTAAGTCCTGTAACTTCTTGCTGTCTGAGTTTCTTCTCTTCTATCATTAAAAAAAATCCTTTTTACTTTAAAAGGTTATTATGATAACAAAACAAACATACATGTGAGGGAGATTGCTATATGAGTACCAAAGCAAATATATATATGTGTGTGTGTGTATATATGGTTACATATATGTTTATGGAAAATTCAATATATTCTGGTGTTTATAAATCCTAGGTATACATTATTTTATTATGAGAAAAGCTATGTGAAAATATAAATTTACTATTACTGTTAGGTACCTATGAGACTCTATATTTTCATTTAAATATTTTTAAGTGTGCCTTTTTTAATCACTTCTCTAGATTAAAACTGATATTTGTATTACAAATTAAGATACTTCTTTCTTGCTGCCCTTTCATTCCTTTGCAGGTCTTATTCATTCCTTTGCTGGGGAAGCACGGATTCTTCTGTCTTCCCAGCTCCATTTTCTCATCCTCTGGGGGGTTCATCAGCATTTCCTTTAACTTCCTATTTAGACAAATTAAGCTCTATTAATCCCATAATTTTCATACACAACCAGAAAGGCAAAAACTCCCCATAGCCTTTTCCAGGCAAATTTACAACTGACAGATTTGGGCTCACCCCTGTAATCTTTGCATCCTATTTTTTTTTCTGTTTCTCTCTCCTGTTGCATATTCAGAAGGCACATTTAACTGATCATCTGCAATGTGCTGGACAAAACAGTATGCTTTTTCTGTCTATGTATATCTTTTCTCTCTCATTCCCATTTTTCTTTCTTTTTTCTAAATAATTCTACTGATTCTTTTTTTTTTTTTTTCCTTTCTGTCCTTGCCACATAGTGTGAGAGATCTTAGCTCCCTGACCAGGGATCCAACCCGTACCCCCTGCAGTAGAAACACAGAGTCTTAACCACTGGACCACCAGGAAATTCCCTCTTTCCTTATTTTCTTTCTTCATTCCCCCCCCCCTCTTTACTTATCTGTTGCTATCATTTTATCATCACTTATTTTATTACTATGTTTCTATATGCCTTCAATGTTTAGGAATGCTGTCATGTATTCTGAAAACCAATAAAATATGCTGCACATTTTCCTTTTAAAAATTTTACTCTTCCTGGAATAAGTATGTGATTTGATTTTATTCATAACAGTCCAAGCTTAGCTCAGAAACTTAAAGGCATGCTGGATCCATTTAGAGCGATATGAGAAAATAATAAAGATTGGGAAAACAGCATGGCAGTAATCTGTGAAAGGCAGGAGAAAATTTTCAGCTTTCTTTAGATTTAAAAACTCATTTTGATATATGGCAAAAACCAATACAGTATTGTAAAGTTAAATAAAATAAAATAGTGTCTGAGTGCAGGTAACTACAAAATGAGATCCTGAGTCTTTATTTAGCAAGAAAGCAATTCAGAGAGGGTGAATTCTATAATTGTATCTTTTATGATTCTAATTGGAAATACTCATGTGCTCATTGAGGGGCATCCTTCTATAAAGTAACCCTGCAAAACGTGAGTGATTTTCTTTGATCAAAATAGATGAGGCAAAATTTGGTTCAGAATTTATGTATAAAGATAAAAATGTTTCTCAGTGTTGAATCAGGATCCTATATTTATTTCTATAATTCTCTAATCAACTGGCAATGATATCTGTGCCATATCTTTGCAAATAAAATATAATGCCAAGCATAATCATATTTCCAAGATTCTATTTCTAAAGTCCCACTATCGTATGATAAGAAATGGGAGAAGAAAAGACACTGGATAAGACCAGTTTTAAATGAAGAGTGTTATTCTATATATAAGGATAGGATTTATAAGGGGGAGTCTCAGAAGATAATCAACTTGATTTTCCATAGAAGTTCACAGTCACTTGAAAATTTACAGAAATATTTTTATATAATTTTACCATGTAAGTAGTACTACTAATATTTCAGCTACTGCTTATATTTCCCTTAATATTATACAGTTTTTTCTTGATCCAATTATCATGCAAACAGTATGGAGTTCAAAGTGGCATTCAAAATCCATTGATTTTGATAAGTAAAATAAATGTATTGATTGATTAGTTGCATCATTCTGGGAATGAGCAGAAAAGCCTTAAAATATTTGCTCTAAGGGTAAAACAGGGTGTATTTAAACTCTGCTCTAGTTTTGGGGTATGAAATGAAAAGTAAAGCTGTATCTTGGTTCTGTTGTGATGAAATAGCAAAGAAATGGATTGAGGTCATAAAAGAAAAAATAATAAATTCAAGGGTGCTAACATATTTTAACATATAGGAAATCCAGTGGGAAGAGGTTCACAGTTGTTGGTTTCAATTGAATTAAAGTTAATTCAGTTCAGTTCAGTTTAGTCACTCACTCATGTCCGACTCTTTGCGACCCCATGAATCGCAGCACACCAGGCCTCCCTGTCCATCACCAACTCCCGGAGTCTACCCAAACCCATGTCCATCGAGTCAGTGATGCCATCTAACCATCTCATCCTCTGTCATCCCCTTCTCCTCCTGCCCTCAATCTTTCCCAGCATCAGGGTCTTTTCAAATGAGTCAGCTCTTCACATGAGGTGGCCAAAGTATTGGAGTTTCAGCTTCCACATCAGTCTTTCCGATGAACAACTAGGACTGATCTCCTTTAGGATGGACTGGTTGGATCTCCTTGCAGTCCAAGGGACGCTCAAGAGTCTTTTCCAATACCACAGTTCATAAGCATCAATTCTTCAGCACTCAGCTTTCTTTATAGTCCAACTCTCACATCCATACATGACCGCTGGAAAAACCATAGCCTTGACTAGACGGACCTTTGTTGGCAAAGTAATGTCTCTGCTTTTGAATATGCTATCTAGGTTGGTCATAACTTTCCTTCCCAGGAGTAAGCGTCTTTTAATTTCATGGCTGCAGTCACCATCTGCAGTGATTTTGGAGCCCAGAAAAAGAAAGTCTGACACTGTTTCCACTGTTTCTCCATCTATTTCCCATGAAGTGATGGGACCAGATGCCATGATCTTTGTTTTCTGAATGGTGAGTTTTAAGCCACTTTTTTCACTCTCTTCTTTCACTTTCATCAAGAGGCAATTAAAATGTAGTAAATGCTTATTATGTTTAACATACACTCTTTTACCTCTATCACATGCTTACTCTTTAAGAGTATACAATCCATTTGGTCAGGAAAATAGGACAGGTACAGAAACAAAAACAAATTACATATATATATATATATATATATATATATATATATAATTTTTATAAAATATGGAGTGTACCAAAAGAGAATTACAAATAAAGTGCTCTAGAGAATTAGAAAAGGAGTGCATAGTCACTACAGTTGTGTCCAACTCTTTGTGACCCCATGGACTATAGCCTACCAGGCTCCTCTGTCCATGGGATTTTTCAGGCAAGAAATATTGTAGTGGATTGCCATTTCCTTCTCCAAGAGATCTTCCCAAGTCAGAGACAGAAAAAAAGCAGAGTGGGGAATAATTTAGAACACTTTAGTACTTGAAAAGGCCCTTACAGGATGGAAAGCAACAATGGTGTCTCATATCAGCATAAACGCCAGTGAGAGAATAAAAAGTTTGGATAAAATGGAGTGGTTTGAGCCATGATTATAGGAGGCATTGAATCTAAGTCTTCATTTTAATAAAATGTGTTACAATGTGGAGATTCACTGCTGAATTTTGAGCTGAGATATGTGTGCATGATCAGATTTGAACTCAGGAAAGACTGTTCTATAAACATGTTAAGATGCTTTGAACGAGAGAGCCATTGTAAGTGAGGAGACCACTTTGAAAGCTAGAGGCCATGGGACATTGAATTATTTTCTCTGTGTCTGTTTTAACTTTTCTGTGTAGATATAAATTTAATGGATAGATGCAAGAGACACTGTTAAAAATAGTTGGTCCAGTCCAACGACTTGAATGACATATCGGCAATTGTAATTCAAAGATGACAATTAGGATCCCAAAAGAATTGTGATTTTATAACCAGAGCAAAAAAATCAGAAATGTGAGATGGATGGGTAAGAAGCTCTGTTTTAGAGTTAACAACTCTGAGCTTTGGGCTGTGAAGCAAGCACTTCTCCCTATGATTTCTCACTGTCACTCACCCCCCACCCACATATACACACACCCACACACACACACACACACACACACTGTCCAATTCCACAGTTGAATGACACCAATGTGAAAAAAAACAAAAAAAAAAAAAACTGACCAACTAAATCCAATAATTCTACCACGTTAAGGGCACAAGAAGATTATAATGTAAGCCCAATTAAGAGAATCAGAAAAATAAGTAATCAGAGGTTCCAGGGGTATTTTCCTAGTAATCACATCATATTTATTATCTGTCAGTATTTATTAATAATCTGTTACAAATATCATTCTACACTGTTTATAGATGCACAAAAATAAGAAAAGTCCAATATTTTAGGGAATTCATAATTTGGGAAAGAAATCATAGTTATTGAATTATTAGCATATGAAAATAACTGAGTTTACATTAAATCACTTAGTCCTATGAGATGCATATAATTATGCTCATTTTAGAGAAAAGAAGATTGAAGTACAAAAGGATTAAATAACATTTCTAAAGTCACTCATCTGGTAAAAGGAAACACTGGGATTTGAAGGAAGAAGGAAAATGTCTTTTATAAAGTAACTTAAAATGCAAAATTTGCCATAACCAGTGAATCAAACCTAAAGAGATTTTAGAGAATAAAAAATTAATAACGAGTTTCCTTCAGAAATTTATAATAAAGGAATCGTGTGATTTTGATGGGGGAAGAGTGAGATAGAGGCACCTCAAATGTTAGAAATATTATAATTAATAAGTAAGAAAACTAAAGAAGGAAGGGATGGGGGAAATGTCTAATGTGCTCATAATTATCTTGAGAAGTTAGAAATTTGTATATAAAAATAAGAGAAATTTACTTAAAGGAGCCAAGTATTTGAAACTCTTTCTGGTGTTTTCACTCAGGTTAGAAATTGATCAAATTTATTTAGATATCTGTTGAGTAGCATTTCATAGCAAGCAAGTTTCCAATTCTTGATTGTTTTGTGTGTATGTTATCTTGTTTGAATTTTTTGTTTATTTCTCCTACTTTCAAATTTTCTTAATAGAATCAGCACTAATGCTTGGAAGAGGTAAAAGGAGTCTTGATACTCCATATTTTCACTGTGCAAAATCTATGACGTGCTCCAGTTCCCATGATGTCTCTGACTAGGATCAGTTTGAGGAAGATGAAGATACCAAAATGCCTTGGCTCCCCCTGGACTGCTGATCCACCTGCCTTCTTCATGCTGTCCTTTGCTCAACCTATATTTGGAAAACTCTGCCTTCTTGCAATCTGTTTTCGTCTATACTCTGATGTTTCTGTTAAATATTCATGACAAGTAGGGTTGATGGTAGTTCTATTGAAACTTCTTAGAAGAGAAGATAACAAAATCCAAAGGAATGATAACTAACCAGAAGACACTCATCACATAAGGAAAGTTTCCCAATTACTTTGCTGGTTCTTTTCATTCTTTTATTAATAATCTTTCACTATTGCACTGATAATGTTGGCTTGATATTTCTTCATAATTGGAATATAGATGCAGATTAAAGCAGAAATGAGAGTTTCATCTTAGCATCTCTGGTTTTTAGTTTCCAGTGGCTTCCTTTTATCATTGATACCCATCCTTAGAGAAGTGGGTGTTTAGAGGTCTCAGCTGGATTTTCTCCCATCAGTGCCAATATGTGGGTCAGTAATCAGAGCTCACAAGATGATTTTATCTTATTAGGATTTTCTGATCGATCCTGGCTGGAAACACCACTCTTTGTAATCTTTCTGGTGGCTTACATCTTTGCCCTGTTTGGAAATATCTCTATTATCCTAGTTTCCTGCCTGGATCCCCAGCTGGACAGTCCCATGTACTTTTTTGTTTCTAATCTATCCCTTCTGGATTTCTGCTTTACTACCAGTACTGTCCCACAGATGCTAGTCAACCTTCGGGGACCAGAAAAGATCATTAGCTATGGTGGGTGTGTTGCCCAGCTCTATATTTCCTTGGCCTTGGGTTCTACGGAATGCATACTTCTAGCCATCATGGCTTTTGACCGTTATGCTGCTATTTGCAAGCCCCTTCGCTACCCAATCATCATGAACCGGAGACGCTGTATCCACATGGCCACTGGGACCTGGATTAGTGGCTTTGCTAACTCCCTTGTGCAGTCCACTCTCACCGTGTTGACCCCAAGATGTGGACAGAAGGTGATGGACCATTTCTTCTGTGAAGTTCCTGCTCTTCTGAAACTAGCTTGTACAGATACCCATGTGAATGAGGCTGAGCTCAATGTGCTAGGGGCTTTGCTACTTCTGGTGCCCCTCTCCCTCATCCTGGGCATTTATGTGTTCATTGCCCGGGCAGTAATGAGAATCCGCTCTGCTGAAAGTCGCTGGAAGGCCTTTAATACCTGTGCTTCACATTTGCTGGTGGTCTGTCTCTTCTACTTTACAGCCATCAGTATGTATGTCCAGCCTCCCTCTAGCTATTCACGGGACAGAGGGAAGATCATGGCTCTCTTCTATGGAATCGTCACACCCACACTCAATCCATTTATCTATACACTGAGGAACAAGGATGTGAAAGCTGCCCTTAGAAGGGCACTAACTAAGGAATTTTGGATCAGGACAAGATGATCTTTGAAAAGAAGACCTAAGAAGTAAGGATGACTGGTTCTGTCTTTCAAAGATTTCAAATATGGAGACAAGAGGACAGTGTCATGAAGTTCACAGGTGAAACAGGACAAAGAAAGAAATCATCAACTCTTAATGATCTCCACACAGCCTTTATCTACTTTTGAGACTGTTTCTGCAATATTGGATCTTACCAAGTCATATCAATTTTTTCCCTAACCCTTATGACTAGTTAACTTAGTTTCAGGGGGAAAACCTGGTGTAATAGCTAGAGAAAAGATATTTAGAAAGCTTTAAAAGGTATGTTTGGCATAAACTCTTCCTAAGTGAATCCCAAGTAAACTGGAAATGATCCCATGTTTTTAAAAAGTCCACTACTATCCTGAGTTAACTTTAACCAATATGTATTGACAAAATTTACTCATCTTCTAACAGTCATTGTCCAATTATGTCATCCACCAAAAGCCCCAGAGGCAAGTGAAATCACGAAACATTTAGGTCAAAAGCATATAAGACAGACATATACAAAGGGAAATACATAAAAAATTTTAGACTCAGTGATTTTAAATATGTTACTTTTGCCATAAACCTTAGCCAGTCTTACACTAGTATGATAAACAACAATGAGATCAGGGCAAATACAAATAGAACCTACTGTGGAGGAAGAGAGAAAAAGGCAGTAAGATGCTTTGAATAGTGAACAATGATGGAAAAACCTAAGGCCAAAAATATTCTAATTCAAGAAAACTTACTAGTAATTTATGAGTTTAAAGAGACAACTTCCTTTACCACTTGACTGGGTAAGTTGGGCCTAATTCAATGTAGGAGTTATGAGAAAATCATGTTGAGTTTAAAGCCTTGGTTGACTTCTTAGCTTTACTTGAAATAAAGGTCTTATAGCCAACTGGCTTGCAAATACATATTAGTTAAACATGCCTAAAGAAAAGAGAGTGAGTTCAGTAAAAACTCAACATCATTGCCTGGAATGCAAATCAAATCTTTTTCTTCATTAATGAGTATATTTAGCCCCATAGATAAAGTGATAAACATATATGTGCCTTTTGGGGAAAACCATTCATTATCTTTGACTATAGTTTTTTGCCACCAAATAGGGATATTAACACTTGCCTTAATTCAAAGGTGCTTGAAATTGCCTTTCTTAGCAAACTTTAAATTTAATATGTAATACTATAGTTGTGGGGCCCATAAAACAAATCTAAATAATAAAATTTTAATTCTAAATTCATAGAACTGTACATAATTCTTTTCCCATATGGGTCATTACAGAGTATTGTTCTGAGAATCAGTAGAATTTCTGCCAATCATACCCAAGCTTTCTTTATAAAATCATCCTTTCCAAAATACATTTAACCATTTTTACTTATTTTAGTCCTCTAGTTATTAAAAAGTAATGAATCACAGTCCCTTAATAAGGTAATCTCTAAGGTCTTGATAAACATGAATTTCTCAAAACCAATCAGTGTGTTTCATCAGATTCCTGAATTTTGGAGAATAAATACACTGGATAGTATAAATTCTGGAATCTGAATTAAATTGGTATATGACTAGGAACATTAACAATCTATGTGCATTCAACACTGCCAAAAATCATGTAAATTTTTGAATTGCAAATACTGAAGACAGGATGTAATTAAAATATGCAAAAGCTCTCCCTCCCAAAGATAAAATGTTCCAGTAAATCGAGATCACCTCATATAATGAAATATTTCATATGAATTTCTCTTTTCTCCCCACATATCAGTAAGAATCTTGGCATTTTTCTACTCAGCATATTTGACTGCATTTAGAATTTGTTTTTCTGACAACACTGGTTAACCCCAGTCACATGAGGTGTCCTTTTCTCAGGTGGGTTCTATTTGAACACTTTATCAATGCATTGCCTTTCAATATAAGTCCTTCCCAAGCCCACATAACATTCATATTTGTAATTTCTCAGATTACTACAGATTTCTCTTTCATGCTTTGGATATAATAAATGTTCAGTAAATGCACCCAACATGATTGAATCTAGAACTGTTCCTTTTTCTCTTTTTTTCCACTGCAACCCTCCCATCTCCTCCTAAAAAGAACAGTGCAAAGATCTACTTCTGTCAGTTAAGTACAGTGAACACTTCTGCTTTCTGTGGTCCAGTTGGGGAACAAATGAAGCTAAAATGTAAGGAAATGGATTTTAAAGAAATGAAGGTTCCTAGTTAGATTAGAGAAAGAAAAGCTGTTTCCTCAATTCTAACATAATCTGGAAAAGTATACTAAACTTTAAAAAAAATTGATAACAGTGTTTGTCACAATTCATGATCCATTTTTACACAGGACGTCATGTCACTATATTAATAATATACTACATATGCTAATATTTATATTAAAAATGTTTATAGTATTAATTTATTCATTCTTGATAAAGCAGTGTATTTCTCAGAGCTTGTATGTTGTACTTCTCAGAGGGTATTCGAGGTTGTTAAATAAAAATGCTACATCTTCTTGAGTTTATTAGTTTTGCTTGACAGTCTAGATAAAATTTAAATAAATGAACATTGAAACTACTATTTTGTATTGGAACAAGCATGGATCTGTTATGCTGTGAAAGTTGCATATATTGTTAAGCAAAAACATGGGACCACAAAAAAAATTAGCACTGCTGTTGGAAGTTGCTTCCGATATGCCTCCCCAAATCCTAAGGGTATGTTTTGATTTACCTTGAATATTACAGACATATCAGAGCAAAAACTTGAGACTTAAAAAATGTTTTAATTTTTAATATTTTTACATAAATGATATCTGATATTTTAGAATTTTGTACATTAAAATACACAGTTAAATGAATTCCAGTACAGGTACTATGAAGCAGGCAATTAAATATAGTGCAATGCTGAAAACACAATTAATGGAAAATTTTAAATATTCTTACAAGTAAGTATTACTAAAACATCAGTAAATTTAGTAAATTTTATAAATATCAGTAAGTCATTAAACTGAAAAATACTTTGTGATATAGAAAGAGCAGTAGGGAAGCATATTCAACAAGGTAAAATTATCTATTTCAAAACGAAGTCTAGTGTCTATTTATTAGAGGAGCACTAGAAAATTCCCAACGATGTCAAAAACAAATCAAGGCTTAGATAATGTGGCACTACACAGATTCCTCTTTCCTACTATGTGTGAGATCCCATTTTAACATCTACCTTCTAATTCCTTTGGGACCACATAATTCGGGAAAATAAAATGTGAGTCTAAGTGATGAGTGTCTTTTCTGGATTGACACAATTTTTAAAAAAACACTTTTTCCTACTTCTTGCACTCTTACTCTGTGCCATATTTTGAGATGACTGGCTTCCAAGATAGATAAAATCTGGATCCCCCAGTTATTGGAAAGAAAGAAGCACCAACTTCCCAAGTCATATTTTATATGCATAAGAAATACAGTATTTTGTTTTAAATCACTAGGATTTGGAATTGATTTGTTACTGCAGCAAAAACCTATGTTACCTTGACTAATATAAGTACCATACACATAAAATCCCAAATGTAAGAAATTATGTTATTTAAATATAATTGTAAGAAAAAAAATGCTTAAAACTGATTAGATCAGATCAGTCGCTCAGTCTTGTCCGACTCTTTGCGACCCGATGAATCGCAGCGCGCCAGGCCTCCCTGTCCATCACCAACTCCCGGAGGTCACTCAGACTCACGTCCATCGAGTCAGTGATGCCATCCAGCATTCTCATCCTCTGTCGTCCCCTTCTCCTCTTGCCCTCAATCCCTCCCAGCATCAGAGTCTTCTCCAATGAGTCAACTCTTCGCATGAGGTGGCCAAAATACTGGAGTTTCAGCTTTAGCATCATTCCTTCCAAAGAAATCCCAGGGCTGATCTCCTTCAGAATGGACTGGTTGCATCTCCTTGCAGTCCAAGGGATTCTCAAGAGTCTTCTCCAACACCACAGTTCAAAAGCATCAATTCTTTGGCACTCAGCCTTCTTCACAGTCAAGCTCTCACATCCATACATGATACCTGCAGTAAATATTACAGTTAGGTAAAGTATCAGTCTTCCCATTATGAATCATGTAAAATTACTAGAAGTATAAGCCACTTTGTTCATGCTGCCCCTTACAACAATAGTCCTGTTAATAAAAATAAGCCAGCACATGATTTTCGGAGTTAGAATTATAAAATTTAAAAACCCTAAATTTCTTTCTATATCTACAGCTTGATTGGTGAGAGCGTTATATAAAAGCACAAACCAGCGAGCAGGTTTAAAGTCATATTTCTTACATTAATTGAACTTGTACAAAAAGATGGCACTACTAATATAAAGGTATCCAACTGAAACTTTATCACTCTCTTTACCACAAATACTTTGATTTTTCATAAAGTAAATTCTGGGGAAAATTTTCAGTTAATAACTACATTGGACCATGGCCTTAGGACCACTCACTTATGGCAATAATTCTACAGGAATCAATCTTACTGATTGATTTAATTTTCTAAATTTTAATTTTATTTCTTTAATTTTCTAGATTAAGGAGTAACAGAAGAAAAAAGACACCTGTTAAACGAGTTCTAGTATTTCAATCCTCGGTGTTCAGAAGGAAAAGTAGAGTGGGAATAGTTAGGTCTTTCTCCTCAATCACACAGCAATAGGTTCTAAGTCAGCAAGTCCTTGAAAGTAAAAGGTGAATGAGATTTCAGGTCTTAAATTCCTCACTCGTCTATCTGTGACATGTTCTCAGACCATAATGAAATTAGACTAGAAATCAGCAACAGAAAAATAACAGAAGAATATCTAAGGCTTTGAAACTTGAGTATTATTCCTCTAAGTAATCCATGGATCAAAGAGAAAATCAAAGGAAATTAGTATTTGGAAGTAAGTGAAAATAAAAATGCCACATATCAAAATTTGTGGAATGCAGTGCTTAAAGAGTAATACTTATTATTAAATGTTCATTTAAAAAAAGAATAAAGATCTAGAATCAATAATCTAAACTTTTACCTTGAATAAAAAACTAAAAAAGAGAAACAAAATGAACCCACATAAAGTAGAAACAAGGAAATACTAAAGAAAAGTATGGAATTCTGATTTAACCCTCCCTGCAACATTGCCCCTTTGGTGACCACAAATTTGCTTTCGGTATCTGTAAATATGTTTCAGTTTTGTTGATAAGTCCATTTATTATCTTTTTTTAAATGAAATTCTACATAAGAGTGATATCATATGATATTTTTCTTTCTCTGAGTTACTTCACTTAGCATTAAAATCTCTAGGTCCATCATGTTTCTGCAAATAGCATTATTTCGCCTTTTTTTTTTTTTTTTTTTTTTTTTACATTTAGGAGTAGATGTAAGATTAAACATTTTAAAAAATTTATCTTATTGTTTAAAAGGTAGATCTCATGTTCAATGTTCGTACCACAATTTTTTTTTAAAGTGCCTTTCCCATTGTCATAGGATTTGAAAACAGAATACGTTTATTTTTGGATATATTACCCATCTGTGGTAGCCTATTGTTAAAATGATGAGTGGATTATCAGGTTCAGAGTTATTTTAGAAAAGATATAGTATTTGGATGAAGCCTAGACTCAGTGACAAAGAAGTCGTCTTTTAACTCTAATTTCCTTTGATTCTGTAATTTTGTATGTGTTTATGTAACAATTACTAAACATTCTCTTTTTAAATGAGATCCATACAAACATGCATGACTTCATGGGTGACCAATAAAGTTAAAATTTATCTTTCTTACTAGAGAAACTTAAGTCTGAACTTATACTATAGAAAATAAATTATATATGTTGTATATTTTTCAGTCTCTGGAATGTAGAATCTAAGATTCAGTTCAACCCAAATGATAATTAACTACTTTTCACTGAAGCAATCCTTGAGGGACAGGTCCATGAAGTCCCATGCTTGAACTCATAATGTTTACGTGAAACATCAACCACACTGAACAAGTTTGTTCCCTAGCGCCAGGGCAGCACTGATTTCATGGGCTGTCCATAGGCTTATGGGTCTCAAGGGCTCAGTGGGAAGTTAAAATGTCTCTGAGTCTATGCTTACTGTTTAATCTTATATGAAAACATCTCAATCCTTTCCTTACATGAAAATTACAAAGATCAAGCCACCAACTCAATTCTAAAATAAAGATGTTCAATTTTAGGATTAAAGGAGATTGGTTCCTACTGATGAAGATCAGCTCTGGTGAGTGAAACTTCTCTATATTTTATGAAACATTTTATAGCTGTGCTCCAAAATTTCTATATTTCCTTTCACATTTTATTTGTTTTTTAAACCACGTTTTTCATGCATTTGTGCCCATTAGTCCTCCCAAATGCTTCTAGCAAATCCACAAATGACCCTCACAATGGTAAATTCAATACTTTTATTGTTAAATTTCCTTTCTTAAATTAATGAATCTACTGTACATGGGGGCTTATTTGGTGGCTTAGTGGTAAAAAAAAAAAAAAAAAAATCTGCCTGCAATGCAGGATGTGCAGGAGATGCGGGTTTGCTCCCTGGTTTGGGAAGATCCCCTGGAGAAGGACATGGCAACCCACTCCAGTATTCTTGTCTGGAGAATCCCTTAGAGGAACTTGGTGAACTACAGTCCTCAGGGTCACAGTCAGGCACAAGTGAAGCAACGTAGCACACATTGTACATTATTTTTTTTTTTTTTTAAACATGTCTTCCATTGGCTCTATGATGTCACTCCTTACAGGTGTTCTTCTTCTGTAAATATTCTTTCTCAGTCTGACTCAGTCCTCTTCTCTACATCTATTTAAATTTGATGGTATCTAAAAATCTATCCTCCTTTTTTAACTCAAAAGTATTCTTGTAAGAGCACTCTTACTGAATTGGGGGTGTTTCAAGCACTGCCATAGTCTGAGTTCCAAATTCTCATATCCAACTTTATGGTTGGCACACCTCCGATTGGGCTTCTCCCATCAGAACTCATTTCTTCTCCCAATCATCTCCCTGTCACTGCAATCTGTTTCAAAAAATAGCAAAATTTATCTTTCATCAGCACATTCATCTTATCTGCTTATTATCTCTCCAGAAAATTCTCATAAGTTTTTTCAACCTATGTGAAACTGTTGATCACATTTATAAGTTGAATTTTTGAAAAAAGGGCTAAAGATTTTTCTGAATTAAATATTACCACATTCCCATGAAGATAAATTTGTCTTGATTTTAGAAGCTCTTTGCTGAGTACACTTAGTTACTTGACTAATAACTATATCAATATCATACATTCTTTTCTGCTGTTCTTTGACTTCCTAAACAGAGTCATCTTTGCTATCTTCAGAGTGACCATGACCAACGTGACCTCAGTGAGTGGATTCCTCCTCATGGGGTTTTCTGCTGACCGTAAGCTTCAGATTTTACATGCACTGCTGTTTTTGGTGACATACCTGCTGGCCTTGACAGGCAACCTCCTCATTATCACCATAACTACTTTGGACCATCGCCTCCATTCCCCCATGTATTACTTCTTGAAGCACCTCTCTCTTCTGGACCTGTGTTTCATCTCTGTCACAGTCCCCCAGTCCATCGCAAATTCACTTATGAACAAAGGTTACATTTCCCTTGGTCAGTGCATTCTTCAAGTTTTCTTCTTCATAGCTCTGGCCTCGTCAGAATTGGCCATCCTCACAGTGATGTCTTATGACCGGTATGTAGCCATTTGTCAACCACTGCACTATGAGACCATTATGGACCCTTGTGCCTGTAGGCATGCAGTGATAGCTGTGTGGGTTGCTGGGGGCCTCTCTGGGCTCATGCATGCAGCTGTTAACTTCTCCATACCACTCTGTGGGGAGAGAATCATTCACCAATTCTTCTGTGATGTTCCTCAGATGCTGAAACTAGCCTGCTCTTATGAATTCATTAATGAGATTGCAATGGCTGCATTCACAACCTCAACAGCATTTATTTGTTTGATCTCTATTGTGCTTTCCTACATTCTCATCTTCTCTGCAGTGCTGAGAATTCCATCAGCTGAGGGAAGAACCAAAGTCTTCTCTACCTGCCTACCCCACCTATTTGTAGTCACCTTCTTCCTCTCAGCTGCAGGTTTTGAGTTTCTAAGGCCTCCTTCTGATTCCCCATCAGCTATGGATCTCATGTTCTCCATCTTCTATACTGTGATACCTCCAACGCTCAATCCAGTTATCTATAGTTTACGGAACGAAGCCATGAAGGCAGCTCTGAGGAGGATACTGTCAAAAGAAGAATTCACTCAGAGAAAGATGCATTTAAAAGCCATTTTTAAACTCTAAAGTATCATACAAATAAAAGGTACTGTTATTATGTTTCAGATTGTAGGAGAAATAAATCTGATTTCTTTCCGGAACTCCCCTCTAACTTTTCTGTTCTTTATAGTCTTCTCAAAATATAATTCTTCAGAATTTAAGATGTTATGGTTCTAGGGATATTGGTCTTCTTTCCACAAATTCAATTTTTATTTTTAGGCATCTTACAGCAATTTTTCTGAAATAAAAGAGAAAAGGCAATTAGTTTGGGACTTGCTGAGCATAATTTAAGGCTGGCTTTTAGAGATACATGTGTATAGCTGAGTCCCTTCGTTGTTCACCTGAAACTATCACAACATTGTTAACGAATAGATTCCAGACTGCTGCCAAATACGCTGACTGTGTTCATGAGATAGTGTATCTATGGTGTATTAAGTGATTTCCAATAGACCTCCAGGTTTCTTTTGTGCATTAAGTACCCATATTAATTTTCCCTTCCTTTTATGTATTATAATAGCTTTCCCCATACCTATTTATTCAGTCTCTAATAAATGTCAGGTACATTACATACATTTTCCTTTTAATTTTATCCAGCAACTGTTCTACCTATGCCCCATTCTATCAATTAGGACACTAAATTTAGAAGAGATTAATTTCTTGAGACTTCTCAAAGAATAGTAAATATGTGATTCAAAGTAATATTTGTCTGATTCCAATCTCACTTATTTGCCTCTACTCATTGTAAATGATTTGTTTCTCCATGTGTGTGCATGCTAAGTCGTTTCAGTTCTGTCCAACTCTTTGCGACCCTACATGAGTATATGTGTTTTTGTATCATCTGTAAAAATAAGCATATTTTACTATTATACACTAATGAGATAGCCTTCAGCAGAATGCTGTTGTAGCCTTTAAAACAGTAAATCTATGTCCTTACAGCTTCAAAAGAAGCCTTTGTAATATAAATTGAATAAATTTATAGTCATATGATTCTTACTGAAAAATATTAATAATGTGTATAAAAGATGGTAAGAGAATTCAGAAATTACAAAACAACATCATGGACTTACATTCATTTTTAAGTATATTTATAAAGTAGTTCGGAGAAGGCAATGGCACCCCACTCCAGTACTCTTGCCTGGAAAATCCATGGACAGAGGAGCCTGGTAGGCTGCAGTCCATGGGGTCGCTAAGAGTCGGACACGCCTGAGCGACTTCACTTTCCCTTTCCTCTTTCATGCATTGGAGAAGGAAATGGTAACCCACTCCAGTGTTCTTGCCTGGAGAATCCCAGGGATGGTGGAGCCTGGTGGGCTGCCATCTATGGGGTCTCACAGAGTCAGACATGACTGAAGCGACTTAGCATAGCATAGCATAGCATAAAGTAGTTGCATATATTTAAATAATAAATTTTAATGGACTGAGCCTCTTTATGAGATTTTCAGGTACTGTTGCTAACTTTGTTTTAGGATCTTTTAGTAGGTAGTTTTATATTTATTAGAGACCACAATGGTTGCCCAAATAGCTGTTCTAAATCTGAGATGCAATGCGTAGGCCTCAATTTCTATAAACAATGATTTCTTGTTTCCCAGGACACTTGACATTAAAAATTTCTTTTAATGTTTAAAATCTTGTTTGCCTTTCTGGAATGCATGATTTAGCTATTACAGCAGTTCTCTAAATGTGGCATTCCATCCATTAGCAGCAGCAGCAGCCAGTTTGTTAGGCATGCAAACGTATAGAGGTAACATGAAACCTTCTGAATCAGAATTACTAAATGTAAGGTTTAGGTACCTGTTTTATCAAGCTCTCCAGGTGATCCATACCTCTGCTAAAGTTTGCAAACCATTGAACTAGGAACAAAATCCCCACAGTTTACCATGTCACTCCCTCTCTGTGTGAAAAGTTTCAAGTCCCAGGTGACAGAGAAGGAGAGAAAATGAAATAGTCTTATCATTCAGTTCAGGCTTCCATTACAAAAGATGGGGGGGGGGGGGAATCCCCAAAGCAACAGAAACCTTGGGTTCTCAAGGGAAACAACCTGTTTTAAAAGATGTCATTATAGATGAGAAAGGTCAGAATTTTGTGATCAGCTTTCATAACTACCCACACATCAATAGTGGCTGTGGTAAGTTTTACAATCTTGAATGAGAAAAGAGAAAAATGTTTTATGGAAATTGACAGAATGTTATATTCTTCAAATTGAATTTGAAAAAGCAAGACTATTCATTCTAACAAGGAAAATAAGCTGTTAATAAAGGGCATAGATTTAATTCACATGAATATATTACAAAATGGGCAATTTAAGAAAAGTCAGTAAATTAAGGAAGGTTAATATTTTATATGTTTGTATAAACATTCAGTAAAGTAATTGCACTATAACATGTATAGTACTTACACTGAACTATAACAGTAGAGTAACTGTACTGTAGTGATATCATAGTCTCTGATATCACCATGAAAGACAAAGCCTTGAATAGATAAATGTTCAGTGTAATTTTGGCTTTTCCCCCCAGTGTTTCTGCGTGTCTTCCATAAATACTCAGAGGTTTTAGATGTAAGACAGTGGTATGAATTGCAAAGGAAAAGGTTTGGTGCTTAGATTCAATTCTGTCTCTTAAGTATTCTGAATCTTTTTTTTTTTTTTTTCTTTTAAAAATAGAGATTAAAATGCTTAGGCCATAGAAGATAAAAAAATAAAACTTGAGGCATATTTTATGACAAACTCTAGCATGGTGTCTGTTTCATGAAATGAATGCTCAAAAATTTTCAATTTCCCGGACTGTTGATAATCACTGGTGGAAATTTGGCAGACTATACTTAATGTACCAATATCAAAATTAAGTATGGATAATGATGTCATTTATTATTTTATCAGTTCAGGGAAAAAAGGGACAAAAAAAACAGGCAGCAACTGCCTCTCCAAGGTAGAAAGGGAGAAACTGTTGAAAGTGCAGCCTTTAATTCTTTCTGTTTTCTATTAGCTGTGTGAGGCTTTAATAAAAATGGAGTAAGAGGGTGATATTCTAGATTAACTTGGCAATTCACACCCATAGAGAAAGAGAAGGACTTTTAATTTGGCAGCCAAAACAAAAGTTTAAGATACCGGATGCCTGGGGCTGGTGCACTGGGAGGACCTAGAGGGATGGTATGGGGAGGGAGGAGGGAAGAGGGTTCAGAATGGGGAACACATGTATACCTGTGGCAGATTCATTTTGATACATGGCAAAACCAATACAATATTGTAAAGTTAAATAAAATTTAAAAAATTTAAATTTAATGTAATATAAAATTGTAAATCTAATACTACTGACCCCTGCTGGTAGAAGGGGCAGGGCAGATGTTGAGTTCATTCTTCTTGGAGGAGGCTGATTTCCAAGAACCTGAATTAATGAGACACACACACACACAAATTTCTGGTGAGATTTCACATCTGTTGTTCAGTCTCTAATCATATCTAAGAGAATCTTACTTAGATCAACAACCCATCCCCATTTCTCATCAGTCTGAAAGGCTTTTGTTAGTTTAATAGCCTCTCTCATTTACTTTCTTTTTCTCTTCTCTAATGTCAAACTTTCCTGTTCATAGTTCAGATTTATTCTGACTCCCTCATGTCTCCTCTGACACCTCTTTTCCTCCTGCCCTCAATCTTGCACATGGTTCAGAATAAAACTCAAAGAGATTGCTTCATTCAGCGGTTTTCCATTTTATTCCACCCCCACCCCTCCACCCCGCAGCTGCTGCCTAGAACTCATAGTCAGAGAAGAAAATTAAGGAATATGAGAGGCTCATGACTAAGTGACTGGTCAGTTCTCATATACTAAGGTATATTTTAATGAATGGAGAACTTTTGTTTATCTCCATCCCGCAAAGCCCAAAACACCATGCTGCTGCTACTGCTGCTAAGTCACTTCAGTCGTGTCCGACTCTGTGTGACCCCATGGACGGCAGCCCACCAGGCTCCCCCGTCCCTGGGATTCTCCAGGCAAGAACACTGGAGTGGGTTGCCATTTCCTTCTCCAATGCATGAAAGTGAAAAGTGAAAGGGAAGTCGCTCAGTCATGTCCAACCCTTAGCAACCCCACAGACTGCAGCCTACCAGGCTCCTCCATCCATGGGATTTTCCAGGAAAGAGTACTGGGGTGGGGTGCCATTGCCTTCCCCCCAAAACATTATACAATGGCCTAAACTTGATTTATTTCTTTTCTGAATTATAGATCACTTTATACCTTTTTAAAGTGTCTTTCTGAAGTTGTATATTGGATTTTTGAAAGTTTTCCTTCCACACTGAAAACCACCTCAGAGCAATCACTCTTTCTTCCTCTTCTTTGCAAATACCTTTTGCATGTAGTGGGCTTCTCTGGTGGCTCAGATGGTAAAGCGTCTGCCCGCAGTGCGGGAGACCCGAGTTTGATCTCTGGGTTGGGAAGATCCCCTGGAGAAGGAAATGGCAACCCACTCCAGTATGCTTGCCTGGAAAATTCCGTGGACTGAGGAGCCTGGTAGGCTACAGTCCATGGGGTTGCAAAGAGTCAGACACAACTGAGTGACTTCACTTTCACTTTGCATGTAGTAAATAGTCAATACATACTTAATGACTTTAGTTAAAGAAAATGTGAAGAGAAATGAAATGAAATTTCAAAGAGAAAACTGTTAGGTACCAGAAGAAGCCCTAGACAGATTAACACTAAATCTGATAGTGAAATGTAAGTAATTCCTTTGTAAAAGTTTTTTTGTTCTTGATTTCAAGATGTGTTTATTAAATAAAATGTTAGCTGGAAAGGCAGTAACACTGCATAATTTGGCTGTTGACCTCACAATTACAGAAACTTTCTCTTTATTAGAATGGCTTGCCAGGGAAGAAGCTTAGATATCATCCCTGCTGCTGCTGCTAAGTCACTTCAGTTGTGTCCGACTCTGTGAGACCCCATAGACAGCAGCCCACCAGGCTCCCCTGTCCCTGGGATTCTCCAGGCAAGAACACTGGAGTGGGTTGCCATTTCCTTCTCCAATATATGAAAGTGAAAAGTGAAAGTGAAGTCGCTCAGTGTGTGTCTGACTCTTAGCGACCCCATGGACTGCAGCCTACTAGGCTCCTCCATCCATGGGATTTTCCAGGCAAGAGTACTGGAGTGGGGTGCCATTGCCTTCTCCAGATACCATCCCATCCAACCACAATTCCTCTAAAGGGCCCTTCAGAATACTAAAATAGAGCAATATAATCTATCCAATTTTGTGAAACCCCTAATTAAGAACTGATCACTTAATTTCTGTTCTTGACTTAAAGCAAAGCAACAAGTTTCACTTTGTGGAAATGGAATAGTGTTTTTAGTGGTGGAAGTACAACTATTTTTCTGTAATAGGACCAGTGACTCTGATCACATCTGCATTCAGGTTTACTTTTGTTTTCTTCAAGCTCTCTGAACACAGGATATATATATCTTCACCTTTGAGTGCCCAATATCTAGGGCACAGCTGATGAATGACATATACTCAAAAATCAATTGTTGAAAGAAGCATTGATGAATAAATGAATATTTTAACATCTCTCTATTGCTTTTCCTCCATCCTCTTTATCTTCCAGCTGCCAACACAATTTGTACCTTCAAAATGGTTATGGCAAATGTAACCACAATGAGCGGATTCCTCCTCATGGGGTTTTCCAACAACCGTGAGCTGCAGATCCTACACGCATTGCTTTTCTTGTTAATATACTTATTAACCTTAGCAGAAAACCTCCTGATTATCGCCATCACAACTCTGGACCAACATTTCCAAACCCCAATGTATTACTTCTTGAAACACCTTTCGCTCCTGGACCTCTCCTTCATTTCTGTCACTGTGCCCCAGTCCATTGACAATTCACTGACAGGCAATGGCTATATTGCCCATGGTCAGTGCATGCTTCAGGTTTTCTTCTTCACATCTTTGGCCTGTGCTGAGGTGGCCATTCTCACAGTGATGTCTTATGATCGCTATGCCGCCATTTGCCTCCCACTGCACTATGAAGTCATTATGGATCCCAGAGCCTGTAAGCGGGCTATGATAGCTGTATGGCTGAGTG
Source organism: Tragelaphus eurycerus (assembly GCA_935064755.1). Taxonomy (NCBI): domain Eukaryota; kingdom Metazoa; phylum Chordata; class Mammalia; order Artiodactyla; family Bovidae; genus Tragelaphus; species Tragelaphus eurycerus. The sequence continues at coordinate 24,844,278 of CAKXYN010000031.1, forward strand.
GTGGCATCTCTGGAATCTTGTACACAGCTGCCATGTTCTCCATCACATTCTGTAAGGCCAAAATAATCCACCAGTTCTTCTGCGATATCCCCCAGTTGCTGAAGCTCTCCTGCTCCAGTGATTACCTAGGCGTGATTGGAGTGGCTGCTTTCTTGATGGTGCTGGCGTTCATCTGCTTCGTCTCCATTGTTCTTTCCTATGCGCACATCTTTTCCACAGTTCTAAGAATACCCTCAGCCGAGGGCCGCTCCAAGGCCTTCTCTACCTGCCTGCCCCACTTCTTTGTTGTGTCATTTTTTCTTTCCACAGGCATTTTTGAGTTCCTAAAACCAACTTCAGATTCTCCAACTGCTTCTGACATTATCATATCTATCTTTTATACAGTAGTGCCCCCAACACTGAACCCTATGATCTACAGCTTGAGGAATGAAGCCATGAAGGGAGCTTTAAGAAAGTTACTGTTGGGTGGTGAATTCACCAGGAAAAAAACATTTTTGTCCTGTTGTTGATGGCTGTCCAATATTACACACAAGGAGCATATTTAATAACTGGAATCCATTGTATATAAATAGTAAAGACTGCCAAAGAGTCAGACATGACTGAGCGACTGAGCTTGCATGTAATATGTATATAGTAATGTTGAGGAAAAACAACACTTTTTTTCCTATTGATAAACCAAATACGATAACCATAATCATAATGAATATGCTTCATTTGACATCTTCACTTTTTTAGACATTGAAATAAGACTTTTTGTTATTCTTTCAAATTTAGAGAAAATAAACAATTATATATAATGCTACGAGTCGGATGTGACTGAGCGACTTCACTTTCACTTTTCACTTTCACACAATGGAGAAGGAAATGGCAACCCACTCCAGTGTTCTTGCCTGGAGAATCCCAGGGACGGCGGAGCCTGGTGCTGCCGTCTATGGGGTCGCACAGAGTCGGACACGACTGAAGCGACTTAGCAGCAAGCAGCAGCAGCAGTGTAGATCCTCTACTTTCCTTTTCCTCCCAATACATATAGACATGCAGACACAAACACATATCAGGTCATACCAACAAACATGGCACTTTTGGAAAAACAGCAGAGACAAAATTACAGCAATAATAGTAATAAACAGTGACAATTTATCCACAATTCCACTCACCAATTGTTTAATTCCAAATGTCCATTTAAATTTTTGTCTTTTAAATGCCAGGTTTACATGCTGATACAAACATATACAATTATTATGCATATTTAAGTAGTTTCAGTAATATAATTTTCTTGAATACACAGAATTCAATGGAATTCATATCATAATACATTTAACCACTCACTTATTTTATACATATACATTTTTTCCAATTATTCATTCATGCTAGAAATTGAATTTCTACTCTTCATAATTCCATAGAATGGGATTGCTGAGTCAAAACATGTTAAATGTTAAGCTGCTTTGAGTATGTGACTGTATTGCTTTCGAAAAATGTTAAATCATTTTATGTGGCTATTAGGAATGTGTGGCCATGTCAGTTCTACATGTCTCCCGTGATTTATGAATTCATACAACAAACATGCAGAGAGATTCTATTAGGTGGCTGAAATCATAAGAGGTCCCTGGAACATAAAAGTATATAAAACATACACACATTGGGTAGTGTGGAGATTTTTCATCTTTATAGCTGCAATATTTTAACTTTAATTATTTTTAATGTAATAGATGAAGAAATTAAATATATTACAATTTTTATTTTGCTCTCACATTATTCATTTTAATTTTAAATATTTTTATTCTTTATTCATTATGTAAAAAGTTTTATAAATCTTAGAAGTATGTGTTTTATAACAGCAAAAACCATTTTTTCAGTCCTTCTTTAACTTTATTATTTTAGTTTTCTTTACTATGCAATCTCATATAATTTGATATGAGTTTCTAAAGGTTGTAGCAACAAATCTTAACCAGTCTAAGTTACCAGGGATAGTCTTAAGTGACTAATAATTAAATCTTTTTTGTAGTTATTAGACTCTTCAATCCTTCTGCAATAATGTATAAATTATATTTTTTATGCTACACACCAACTAAATATGTTAATTTATGAAATATTTCTTGTATTGATCTATTATTTAATGAGCCTATTGAATTATAAAGTATGTCAATTTTTATTTCCATTTCTATGCTTTCAAATTTTTATTAATCTATGTTTATGTATTTAAGCTAGTTAAGTAATATTGTATTTTTTTACTGTAGTGATTTAGGTAGAGGATTATTCTTTGATTTACAAAGTATTTTTATTGCCTTGTATTCTGAATTTGAACCTCTTCATTCAGTTCAATAAACATTGCATTTGTTCTTGAGACCATTCAAAATTTACAAATTAACTTGGGATATGTACTCTGTTATATAGTTTCTTTTAACCAAGAAATACTAAAATGTTTTACACTAAATAATATTTTGCTAATTCTCTTTATGAAAGTAGCTCACATTTCTCAATAGCCTTTTTCTATGATTTTACATTTGTGTGGTTACTATAAACCTGATTTAATTTCTATTCATGTTAAACACTTACTGCAGGTACCAAGTGTCTTTGAATAATGCCATAAATTGTAGGAATTCTCACACTACTCCTACCACTATCTCCCAAGGCAGAAAACAAAAACTCACTTTCTTGGTATTTATTTCAGCTAGAATGTAGACATAGGAACTTGGTTCTGAGATTAGATATTTCAGCCTGAGATTTTAACTAAGAAAAGAAAAATGTGAGAAGCAGGAACTATGTGGCATCCATTTCTAAAGAAGTTAGTGGTCCAGGCATTCAGTTTTGGGGAGTGGAAGTAGTAGAGTGTGTAACCTTGCTCCCCACATCCATGACAGGAAATGCAGAGTCTGTCCAGCAGTGTCAGCAGTGTGCTCCCTTCTAGGACAGTGTCATTGTCCTGAGCTCATATCCTCCAAGCTTGATTATCAGACCTTCCAAGAGACTATGTGGTATAGCTAGATACAGTTAGGACTAGTTCTGCGTGTTGCTACTGAGAAATTTGAGAACTATAACTGTTAAGAACACTACACTGATTCTTACATCCTGAACTTAAACCTAGCCACTTTATTAATTTCTAATAACGCTAGCAGTAATTGATTTCTGTAAAGGTTAGACTCTTACCCTCCCAGAGATACTAGGAGATCAGAAGGGTTTCTTCCTTGACAATTATATTTCAATGTGGCGCTCATCCCTGAGAAAGACATTCTTGGGTTGTAAAAACTGACAAGAAAGGATGTTCCCTGGTGGCCTAGTGGTTAAGGTTCCACGCGTTCACTGCTGCAGCCCTGGGTTCAATCCCTGGTCAGAGAGCTAAGAACCTACAAGCTTCACAGTGAGGCTGAAAAAAGATTAAAAAATGATAGGAAGTTTTTAAAAGATTTATATCTTAAAAAAATTTTAATTTAAATTTATTTATTTTAATTGGAAGCTAATTACTTTACAATATTTTATTGGTTTTGCCATACACCAACATGAATCCATCACGGGTGTACACGTGTTCCCATCCTGAACCCCCCTCACACCTCCCTCCCCATACCATCCCTCTGGTTCATCCCAGTGCACCAGCCCCATATCTTTTTATTTATTTTATTTTTTTAAATTTTATTTTACTTAACTTTACAATATTGTATAGGTTTTGCCATACATCACAATGAATCCGCCACAGGTATACATGTGTTCCCCATCCCAAACCCTCCTCCCTCCTCCCTCCCCATACCATCCCTCTGGGTCATCTCAGTGCACCAGCTCCAGGCATCTGGTATCCAGCATCGAACCTGGACTGGTGACTCATTTCAAATATGATATTATACATATTTCAATGCCATTCTCCCAAATCATCCCACCCTCTCCCTCTCCCAGAGTCCAAAAGACTGTTCTATACATCAGTGTCTCTTTTGCTGTCTCGTATACAGGGTTATTGTTACCATCTTTCTAAATTCCATATACATGTGTTAGTATACTGTATTGGTGTTTTTCTTTCTGGCTTACTTCACTCTGTATAATAGGCTCCAGTTCCATCCACCTCATTAGAACTGATTCAAATGTATTCTTTTTAATGGCTGAGTAATACTCCATTATGTATATGTACCACTGCTTTCTTATCCATTCATCTGCTGATGGACATCTAGGTTGCTTCCAAGTTCTGGCTATTATAAACAGTGCTGCAATGAACATTGGGGTCCACATGTCTCTTTCAATTCTGGTTTTCTCAGTGTGTATGCCCAGCAATGGGATTGCTGGATCATAAGGCAGTTCTATTCCCAGTTTTTTGAGGAATCTCCACACTGTTCTCCATAGTGGCTGTACTAGTTTGCATTTCCACCAACAGTGTAAGAGGGTTCCCTTTTCTCCACACCCTCTCCAGCATTTATTGCTTGTAGACTTTTAGATCGCAGCCATTCTGACTGGCATGAAATGCTACCACATAGTGGTTTTGATTTGCATTTCTCTGATAATGAGTAATGTTGAGCATCTTTTCATGTGTTTGTTAGCCATCTGTATGTCTTCTTTGAAGAAATGTCTATTTAGTTCTTTGGCCCATTTTTTGATTGAGTCATTTATTTTTCTGAAATTGAGCTGTAGGAGTTGCTTGTATATTTTTGAGATTAGTTGTTTGTCTGTTGATTCATTTGCTATTATATTCTCCCATTCTGAAGGCTGTCTTTTCACCTTGCTTATAGTTTCCTTTCTTGTGTAGAAGCTTTTTAAGTTTAATTAGGTCCCACTTGTTTATTTTTGCTTTTATTTCCAAAATTCTGGGAGATGGGTCATAGAGGATCCTGCTGTGATGTATGTCAGAGAGTGTTTTGCCTATGTTTTCTTCTAAGAGTTTTATGGTTTCTGGTCTTACATTTAGCTCTTTAATCCATTTTGAGTTTATTTTTGTGTATGGTGTTAGAAAGTGCTGTAGTTTCATTCTTTTGCAAGTGTTTGACCAGTTCTCCCAGCACCACTTGTTAAAGAGATTGTCTTTAATCCATTATGTATTCTTGCCTCCTTTGTCAAAGATAAGGTGTCCATATGTGCATGAATTTATCTCTGGGCTTTCTATTTTGTTCCATTGATCTAAATTTCTGTCTCTGTGTCAGTACCATACTGTCTTGATGACTGTGGCTTTGTAGTAGAGCCTGAAGTCAGGCAGGTTGATTCCTCCAGTTCCATTCTTCTTTCTCAAGATAGCTTTGGCTATTCAAGGGTTTTTGTATTTCCATACAAATTGAGAAATTATTTGTTCTAGCTGTGTGAAGAATACCGTTGGTAGCTTGATGGGGATTACATTGAATCTATAAATTGCTTTGGGTAGTATACTCATTTTCACTCTGTTGATTCTGCCAATCCATGAACATGGTATATTTCTCCATCTACTAGTGTCCTCTTTGATTTCTTTCACCAGTGTTTTATAGTATTCTATATATAGGTCTCTAGTTTCTTTAGGTAGATATATTCCTAAGTATTTTATTCTTTTCATTGCAATGGTGAATGGAATTGTTTCCTTAATTTCTTTTTGTATTTTCTCATTATTAGTGTACAGGAATGCAAGGGATTTCTCTGTGTTGATTTTATATCCTGCAACTTTACTATATTCATTGATTAGTTCTAGAAATTTTCTGGTGGACTCTTTAGGGTTTTCTATGTAGAGGATCATGTCATCTGCAAACAGTGAGAGTTTTACTTCTTTTCCAATTTGGATTCCTTTTATTTACTTCCTTGCAATTAGCAACAGTGACATGGTTGAATCATATTTCTTAACAATGATTGTATTTGGTAATATCAACATGAGAGTATTTGTAGAAGATGGCTGAGAATATGAAAAATGCCATAATTGATGCTTCCTAGTGACTTACATTCTTCTGTAAAAGAGAAGGTGAGGGCACCACCAATAATGAAGAGAGTATAGATAAGTTAATGGAAAATGGTAAATTTTGAAACAATTCCAGAAGGAAATAGGAAAAATTGGGAACAAAGGACAAATCACTGAAAAATAAGACTGAGTTCATTATTTTATAAAGATATCAGAGTACATTATTGTGGAATTTTCTCCAGATTTTCTGAGCAATATGAGTGGAAGAGACTGCTGCTTTGGGGTGTGTGGTGGAAATAAGGAAGGAGAATATATACTCTGGGGAGCTAGAAGTCACAGAAAAAAGCAGTTTTATACTCTCACTCTTAGAGATGTGACTTCTGGCTCTAGAGGGTGTGGTCTGAAACTGAAGTTATTTTTTAAGCCAAAGAAATGAAAAAGAAGTAGTGTAAAAGACTACATATTATTTGATTCCACTTTATAATTGTTTATATGATTACTTTCTGGAAAAGCTGAAACTATAAGCACAGAAACAGATCTATGGTCACAGTGGCTGCTTGGGGGACAGAGTTTACTAGAAAGGGGTGTGGGTCAATTTTAGGGGGTGATAGGGCTTTTCTAGGGGCTTCCTAGGTGGTGCTAGTGATAAAAAACCTGTCTGTCAGTATAGGAGACATAAGAGACAGGGGTTTGATTCCTGGGTCAGGAAGATCCCCGGGAGGAAGGCATGGCAACCCACCTCAGTATTCTTGCCTGGAGAATCCAACGGACAGAGGAGCCTAGCAACCTACAGTCCATGGGGTCTCAGTCCGTCCTCAGACAGGACGGAAGCAACTTAGCACATATGCAGGGGATCATTCTATGGCTTGAATATGGCTATGATTACAAATGTTTGTTTAAAATCACAAGGATATATAGTCAAAGGGTGATTGTTACTATATGCAAATTATACATTAATAAAAATTTTGGAAAAAGAAAAATAGTGGGAGAAAGAGAGAATAGTAATTATATGAGCTTACTCCAAGATCAAGCATGAAGCCTTGAAACAAAGATAGAATAGTTGGTAGATGTGTGGGTTTTAACATGATGAGATCCTAAAATCCTTTAGTCATCTCCTTTGAAATGTCTTTCTAGGACTCGTCTATGTCTCTGTGACATCTTTTCATGTCAACTATTGCATTTACCACATTATATTCTAAATATCTGAAATCAATATCTGTTTTCATCTTTACATGATGAATTATTTGAGGGTGGAGAATTAAGACTTGACTTTTAAAAAATTTCTATTTTCTAATGTCCAGTGGATATCACATCCCTTATATTAAGTTGGTAATCAACAGTCACTTTGAATAAACAATAAATGAATGAAGTCAAAGAGTTCTGAGATTAATGAGGAGGCTCAATCCCAGGGATTGAACCTGTGTCTCTTATGTCTTCTGTATTGGCAGGATTCTTCACCACTAGCCCCGCTTGGGAAGCCCCTACTAATACTAAATTTGATTATATCTTGAAGTACACATCAGACTAGGGGGGAAACACAATGGTCAGTTAGATTTTAAGAATTTGGCTTATAATTTTTAAACTAAATCAGGTTAAAATTTAAAAAACAATTCCCATTTGAACTAGATGATATTAACACCATTTTAAAATGTGCTCTCTGCCACTTTGAATGGGATAAAAGTTTATGTCCTGTGCCAATTAATAACATGAAAACACCCTTGCACGATATACTTCTGCTATGCATTCATTTATTTAATTATGGATGTAGTTTAGTCATTTAGTCACTGAGTAGTCATTAGTCATTTATTTTAGAAAATAAAATACAGGAATGATGTAAGTTCAGTTCAGTCACTCAGTCATGTCCAACTCTTTGCGACCCCACGGACTGCAACATGCCAGGCCTCCTTGTCCATCACCAACTCCCAGAGCTTGTTCAGACTCATGTCCATTGAGTCGGTTATGCCAACCAACCGTCTCATCCTCTGTCATCCCCTTCTCCTCCTGCCTTCAATCTTTCCCAGCATCAAGGTCTTTTCCAATGTCAGTTCTTCGCATCAGGTTGCCAAAATATTGGAGTTTCAGCTTCAGCATCAGTCCTTCCAGTGAATATTCAGGACTGATTTCTTTTAGAATGGACTGGTTGGATCTCCTTGAAGCCCAAGGGACTCTGAAGAGTCTTCTTCAACACCACAGCTCAAAAGAATCAATTCTTTGGCACTCAGCTTTCTTTATGGTATGACTCTCACATCCATACAAGATTACTGGAAAAACCATAGCTTTGACTAGATGGACCTTTTCAGCAAAGTAATATCTCTGCTTTTTAATATGCAATCTAGGTTGGTCATAGCTTTTCTTCCAAGGCCAAGGAAAGATATACAATGAGAATATATATATCATTTTTCCACATCCATCCATTTCCTTTAAATAAACACTGTTATTAATTTCTTTTTAAATTTTATTTTATTATTTTATTGAGATAAAGTTGATTTACAACATTGTGCTAATTTGTAATGTATAGCAAAGTGATTTGTTTTATATCTTTATATATATATATATATATATATATACATATATTTTTATATATATATATATATCCAACATCCGCTGGATCATGGAAAAAGCAAGAGAGTTCCAGAAAAACATCTATTTCTGCTTTATTGACTATGCCAAAGCCTTTGACTGTGTAGATCACAATAAACTGTGGAAAATTCTGAAAGAGATGGGAATACCAGACCACCTGACCTGTATCTTGAGAAATTTGTTTGCAGGTCAGGAAGCTACAGTTAGAACTGGACATGGAACAACAGACTGGTTCCAAATAGGAAAAGGAGTACATCAAGGCTGTATATTGTCACCATGTTTATTTAACTTGCCTGCAGAGTACATCATGAGAAATGCTGGACTGGAAGAAACACAAGTTGGAATCAAGATTGCTGGGAGAAATATCAATAACCTCAGATATGCAGATGACACCACCCTTATGGCAGAAAGGGAAGAGGGGCTAAAAAGCCTCTTGATGAAAGTGAAAGTGGAGAGTGAAAAGGTTGGCTTGAAGCTCAACATTCAGAAAACGAAGATCATGGCATCTGGTTCCATCACTTCATGGGAAACAGATGGAAAAACAGTGGAAACAGTGTCAGACTTTATTTTTCTGGGCTCCAAAATCACTGCAGATGGTGACTGCAGCCATGAAATTAAAAGACGCTTACTCCCTGGAAGGAAAGTTATGACCAACCTAGATAGCATATTCAAAAGCAAAGACATTACTTTGCCAACAAATGTTCGCCTAGTCAAGGCTATGGTCTTTCCTGTGGTCATGCATGGATGTGAGAGCTGGACTGTGAAGAAGGCTGAGCGCCGAAGAATTGATGCTTTTGAAGTGTGGTGTTGGAGAAGACTCTTGAGAGTCCCTTGGACTGCAAGGAGATCCAACCAGTCCATTCTGAAGGAGATCAGCCCTGGGATCTCTTTGGAAGCAATGATGCTAAAGCTGAAACTCCAGTATTTTGGCCACCTCATGCGAAGAGTTGACTCATTGGAGAAGACTCTGATGCTGGGAGGGATTGGGGGCAGGAGGAGAAGGGGACGACAGAGGATGAGATGGCTGGATGGCATCACTGACTCGATGGATGTGAGTCTGAGTGACCTCCGGGAGTTGGTGATGGACAGGGAGGCCTGGGGTGCTGCAATTCATGGGGTCGCAGGACGACTGAGCAACTGGTCTGATCTGATATATCTCCTTAGTTATTAATTTATTAATGCACATAAAAAACAGAAGACTTGAGGGAAGAGAGTAGCAGTGGTTAATTTAACCATTTCAAATGTAGTCATAGAAATTCTATATCAAGGAAATTTAATGATGAATTAAAATAAAAAGATGCTATAGCAGTAGGATATAATTTCCATGATCACTATCCTGTTTTTATCTGAAGTTATTCTTCCTTAGCTCAAAATCTCACTTTTTGTAGGTTCTTAATTGTGATAATACATGTTTCATGAGTTGGAATTACCTAATGAAATACTCCAAATACACAATTTTATTAAATGTATCTATACATATGTATGTTTGTAATATCTGTATGTAGCATTTTATATATAGATATAAAATGTATATAGTTTTAAAAGCTAAGTAAAAAGAATTTATAGACAATCTAGTAATAAATATCAAACATAAGATTGTAATCATGGGACTTCCCTGGCCGACCAGTAGTTAAGACTCTGCACTTCCACTGCAGAGGGTGTGGATTTGATCCCTAATCCCGGACCTAAGATCCCCAGCCACAAGGCCAATCTTAAAAAATAAAAATAAAAAAGGCTGTAATCCTAACAGTAAATTGTGTTCAAATAGGAAAAATATATACCATGATTCACAAAGAGCAGTAAAACTGTAGAAAAGCAGGAGATTTTATTATAAACTTGGACAAATTTATTTTAAATGCTGCAAATAGAAATATCAAGTGGTAAAAAGCTTCCATGCTACAGAGTGAGACACATTCTTTGCAATTATGTTACCTAAATTATTATTCAACTTGGTTTAATTAGAACTTTGGATATGGGAAGCTATTACAACAATGATCCAGGATATCAGAATAACTAATTGAATGAACTGAGTGAATAAATGAATGAATGGTTGCATGAATATAAAGAGAGTTAATATTAACAGGGATCTAGTTCTCATTCATTCTGGAGTTAGTGGCTCTTAGAGAAAATAGAACACCCTGGAGGTTTCCTAAAGTGTCTTCCTTTCTCTATAGTAATGACTGTACCGTTGACTGGTGTTTTGTGCTCAGTTACCCATCTCCTTTTCCTTGGGGAAAGCTTTAAACTTTGAATAAAGTTTATCTCAATGTTCTTTGTTAAGAAGCCTGCCCCCCGAGGCCTCTTCCAGGAGTTATGTTGAGAGACTCAAAACTTTGAGGCAAAATTGAGATAGAAGCACCAGCGATTGCCTAACAAAGCTGGGGCCTCTGGAGACAACCTCGTGTGCCCTGATAAATCACCTTGCTCTTCAGGGAAAATAGTTCTGAAGCACTTAAACAATTAGGTACTGACTGACTTGGTGTAAATGTTCATATTTTAATAATACAATTATCTGGAAGTTTTCTAATGAGCCCTCTAGTGGCTGTAGTAGAACAAGACCTTGCTTGACAACAGCCAGATTCCAAGGAGACAAGTTTTAATTGCTTGGAAACTGAAAAATGATGGCTTTAAGCAGCTGCTGCTTGATCTATGTGAAATGAATGGATTGTTTCTTGGGACAAGGTTTGCTGAGCACATGGCTTTAGTACAGGCTAGCAATCGCCATAATCTTAAGTCTTGGTGAGAAGGTAAATACTGTAGGGACCTTCAAAGTTATTCTAGTTACTTCTCTATATTAGAAGAAGGAATTCAAGCTCCATTATTTCAATTCTTTTTTTGCTTTGTGATTAAATAATTTAGTGAAATATTCCAAACAGACTGATTCAATCCCTCTTTCTTTTTAACTATTTCATGAAAGCAATAAACTATGAGGCTCATTTTCAGTGTAGCATATACATTCAAGTCCAAGCAAAAGTCGCTCAGTCATGTTCGACTCTTTGTACTGTTGCTGCTGCTTCTAAGTCGCGTCAGTCGTGTCCGACTCTGTTCGACCCCTTAGACCGCAGCCCACCAGGCTCCTCTGTCCCTGGGATTCTCTAGGCAAGAATACTGGAGTGGGTAGCTTTTCCCTTCTTCAGGGGATCTTCCCAACCCAGGAATCCAACCAGGGTCTACTGCATTGCAGGTGGATTTTTTTTTTTACCAACTGAGCTATCAAGGATGCATCAGTGAACAGCACAGTTTTTAGATTCAGATTGCTTGAGTTTAAACAATGGCCCAACAGTTGTTAAATATGTGACCTTAAGTTCAGTTCAGTTCAGTTGCTCAGTCATGTCCGACTCTTTGCGACCCCATGAATCGCAGCACTCCAGGCCTCCCTGTCCATCACCATCTCCCAGAGTTCACTCAAACTCACGTCCATCGAGTGAGTGATGCCATCCAGCTATCTCATCCTCTGTTAACCCCGTGTCCTCTTACCCCTACTCCCTCCCAGCATCAGAGTCTTTTCCAATGAGTCAACTTTTCACATGAGGTGGCCAAAGTACTGGAGTTTCAGCTTCAGCATCATTCCTTCCAAAGAACACCCAGGGCTGATCTCCTTCAGAATGGACTGGTTGGATCTCCTTGCAGTCCAAGGGACTCTCAAGAGTCTTCTCCAACACCACAGTTCAAAAGCATATGTGACCTTAGGAAAGCTAATTAACAATTTTGTGGTTCAATTGTTTGTAAGAAAAAGGTAGTACTAGTACCTCTCTCATGTGGCTGTTGTGAATATCAAATAAGTTAATATACTTAGTGCTCAGTCTCTCAGTCCTGTCCTACTCTTTTCAAACCCATGAGTTGTATCCCACCAGGCTCCTCTGTCCATGAGGATTCTCCAGGCAAGAATACTGGAGTGGGTTGCTATTTCCTCCTCCAGGGGATCTTCGTGACTCACGGATTGCACCTGCATATCTGGTCTCTTATATTGGCAGATGGATTCTTTACCACTGAGCCACTTGGTAAGCCCTCTAATATATACTAATCACATTAAATAGTGTCACAATTGTGTCACATACAATAAGCACACAAGAGATGTTAGCTCTCATTAATCTGCTACCCAAATAACAATGTGTTGTTTTCTAGTTGTTTATTTCAAAAATTACTTTTGCATTTTTTAAAGACTATGTTCATTTTAACAGAAAAGAAAATTGAAATTAAAGAATAACAGCCTAGAATAAAATTATACTGGTATTTAACAGTAATGTCCAAATTCAAACTCAAGTTTACTGACTAATCTGGTGTGCTTTCACCACCTCACAGCTATTTCTAGACCCACCAGCAAGAGTGGTTAGAGACTGCTGTTAGAGTCCATCCCTTCCTGTACTGACAGAATTGAAAACAGTATGGACAACTACAACTGGAAGAAAGAAGTACTGACTATTTTGTTTCACCAAGTATCAATAAAATTTCCAAAAGACAGGTTCTAGTTCTCTCGATGATGACATAAACATGCTCGCTCTGTCTCTTCCATGAAATGGCAGCTGTAAAATCTAAGCAGAAAGCAAGGAGAAGCTATTTGAGCATCCTGAAAAATAAATATTAGCAGGTGGGTTGGGGAAGAATACTAGAATTCAAATTGCCACCAAATTGGCAGTGTTTACCATTTTTTCCATCGGCAACATCTCAGCCTGAGTTTAACACAATCAGAAACAGAAGCAAGAATGGGTAACACCATACCACAGTCACAGAGAGCTCTAGGAGAAGCCTGCTGAGACCCTCTGGCTCAAGGAGCACGAAGTGAATTCCTAATACGTAGAATGTGGAGTACCAATATCTGTATATGTCTAGATTCTCTACAGAACAGAAGCAATAGGATGTGTACCTTTAGAGAGGTTTAAGAAATTGGCTTATGTGATTACAGAGTTGGTAAATCTGAAATCTGCAGTTACACTGGCAAGCTGGGGATCCAGGGAGAGCTGGAGTTGGTTCTAGTCTCATGAAACTGTAACTCCACAGAATGGAAAACCAGGTTCCCCTCCATCAGAAGTTTGACTCTTATGGGTTCTTCTCCCACTGATGTCACTGATCAGAGAAAGTCTCAAGGGAAATTAATATATACTTAAATGTAATCAAAATATAGCATAATAAGATTTGTGAAATGCAGTTAAAGGAGTGTTTAAATGTTCCTACTAGAAAATTTTAAAAGTTCTCAAGTTAATAATTTGAATTTCAACCTTAGCAAAAGAGAAAAAGAATAGGAGAAGAATCCAAATTATGTATATACATTAAAATAATAAAGGACAGTAGTCAATGAAATTGAAAATTGCAATGCCTTCCTCCAGGGGAACTTCCCGATTGAACTGAATTTCTTAAGTCTCCTGCCTTGGCAGACAGGTTCTTTACCACTAGCATTACTGTCTGAGGCATTAAAATTTTGTAGGAGTGAGCTTCTTAGAGGGATGAAAATTTAAAAGATTGGGAGACACTGCTCTATGTAAACCCTCCCTTAATTGATTTCAATGCCTTTCTTACCAAAATCCAGCAATCTTTCCAGTGGAAATTGACAAGCTGATTCCAAAATGTATTTGTAAATCAAAGATACTTAGAATAACCAACACATTTTTTTAAATTTTATTTTATTTTTTAACTTTACAATATTGTATTGGTTTTGCCATATATCAGCATAAATCTGCCACAGGTATACACGTGTTTCCCATCCTGAACCCTCTTCCCTCCTCCCTCCCTGTACCACCCCTCTGGGTCGTCCCAGTGCACCAGCCCGAAACATCCAGTATCGTGCATTGAACCTGGACTGGTGACTCGTTTCATATATGATATTATACGTGTTTCAATGCCATTCTCTCAAATCATCCCACCCTCTCCCACAGAGTCCAAAAGGCTCTTCTATATATCAGTGTCTCTTTTGCTGTCACGTATACAGGGCTATTGTTACCATCTTGCTAAATTCCATATGTATGCGTTAGTGTACTGTATTGGTGTTTTTCTTTCTGGCTTACTTCACTCTGTATAATAGGCTCCAGTTCCATTCACCTCATTAGAACTGATTCAAATATATTCTTTTTAATGGCTGAGTAGTACTCCATTGTGTATATGTACCAAAGCTTTCTTGTCCATTCATCTGCTGATGGACATCTAGGTTGCTTCCATGTCCTAGCTATTATAAATAGTGCTGCGCTGAACACTGGGGTACATGTGTCTCTTTCAATTCTGGTTTCCTCAGTGTGTATGCCCAGCGGTGGGATTGCTGGGTCATATGGCAGTTCTATTTCCAGTTTTTTAAGGAATCTCCACACTGTTCTCCATAGTGGCTGTACTAGTGTGCATTTTCACCAACAGTGTAAGAAGGTTCCCTTTTCTCCACACCCTCTCCAGCATTTATTGCTTGTAGACTTTTGGATCACAGCCATTCTGACTGGCGTGAAATGGTACCTCATAGTGGTTTTTATTTGCATTTCTCTGATAATGAGTGATGTTGAGTATCTTTTCATGTGTTTGTTAGCCATCTGTATATCTTCTTTGGAGAAATGTCTTAGTTCTTTGGCCCATTTTTTGATTGGGTCATTTATTTTTCTGGAATTGAGCTGTAGGAGTTGCTTGTATATTTTTGAGATTAGTTGTTTGTCAGTTGCTTCATTTGCTATTATTTTCTCCCATTCTGAAGGCTGTTTTTTCACCTTGCTTATAGTTTCCTTTGTTGTGCAGAACCAACACATTTTTTAAAAAAGGCCAGTTTGAATATTTAGACAACTTTACCTCAAGGCTTACTATAGACCTAGACCTAGAGTAAACCTGAGAGTGTGGTGTTAGCACTAAATAGACGAATAGATCACAGAACAAAAACAGTAAAATCTTGTCTAAGAGAGAAAGAGTGGAAGTCAGTTTAGCAGAATAGCAGCCTTGCCATTATTCATGCTGCAAGGACAGACAGATAAAGCAGCTACACAGGCTAACAGGGGCACATACGAGCTCTTTGAGTGACTACTGTTTTCTTATCAATATCACTGCAAGGTTTTGCTTATATTGATTGTGGCGTGTAGCCATGTTTCAATCTGTTCACCATGATGTATACTATAACCTTCAAAAGCTCAGCACTGGAACACTCACAGGTCTTCAAAGAGACCCCTCATAGGGTACTAAATCCTGAAGGGCTCAGGCTTAGGTGTCCCAGCTCCCACGTCCTGTTGTCAGGCTAACTGCATTCTTTGGTAAAATCAGATGGTAGCAAATCAGAGCAGAGAACACTTGTGTTGGTTCACAAAATCAGGAGTTCCTGGGGTGAAATAAAAACTGACTCTTATAAATAGAGGGCAGGGGGAGAGAACATAAATAGAAAACACTCCAGATTGGTAGGTGGCAGCTAATTAAAAAGTAAGAAGACTTACAAGACTTCTCCGGGGTGGCTGCCAGAAGAGTAGATTTTGGCACCCACCCCAAGAATCTTAAAGTTTATATACAGGCCTTACCTGGGCTCAGTCGTGCATACCATCCAGATGTCTCATCAGTACATTGCTCTCTCAGGGTTGCAACCCTGAAATATGGCTCCCGCTGTGGGAACAATGGGTAGAACTGACATCCAAGGACAGAGGAGGAGGTGAGGAGCTCTGATTCCTGGGGTCCAGCTCTCGAGTCAGCTGCTAGCTCATCATTTCAATTACCTCCTCCAACACCGTGGCAGAAACTCCTCCTGACTCCAGTCAGTCTTGGGGCCAAGTGTCACTTAGAAGTGCTCATCAGCTCCATTTCCTTAAATAGCCATTTAGAACCAGACACTCCAAGAGGCAGAACAGGCTCGAGTAAGATCAAGTCACACAAAACCCAGGGCCTTTTTTACAATGTTTATGAGGTTGGAGTGTGGGGAGGAGTCTAGCTTCATCCCTGGAAAAGAAGGTATGCCCAGCCTGAGGATGAAGCTCCATGGATGGGAGCAGATCCAAGAGAATCACAAATGGGGCCAGAGCCGTGATGAAACCATACTGGAAGTCGATCCCCTCTGGACTTCAAAATAACATGAGCCAACATTCTTTGTTACTGTAAAAAATAATTGACCGTATCAAATCGTACTATGTGCTTAAAAATTTGTGAAGAGTGTAGATCTCAGGTTAAGTGCTCTTATCACAATTAAAAATTTTAAATAATAATTTTTAAAAGTTTTAAAAAGGCTTATTGAGATAAATAAAAGAAAGAAGGAAAGAAAAAGAAGGAAGGGAAGGAGGGAGGGAGATTAAAGAGTTAGACCACACTGAGATACAAGATGTCCTTTTCATTAAAAAAAAAAAAGAAAGAAAAAAAATGTCCTTTCCATTATAGGGGCCTGAAATGCAAAAGTAGGAAGTCAGGAAACACCTGGAGTAACAGGCAAATTCAGCCTTGGAGTACAGAATGAAACAGGGCAAAGGCTAATAGAGTTTTGCCAAGAGAACGCACTGGTCATAGCAAACACCCTCTTCCAACAACACAAGAGAAGACTCTACACATGGACATCACCAGATGGCCAACACTGAAATTAGATTGATTATATTCTTTGCAGCCAAAGATGGAGAAACTCTATACAGTCAGCAAAAATAAAACTGGGAGCTGACTGTGGCTCAGATCATGAACTCCTTATTGCCAAATTCAGACTAAAATTGAAGAAAGTGGGGAAAACCACTAAACCATTCAAGTATGACCTAAATCAAGTCCCTTATGATTATACAGTGGAAGTGAGAAATAGATTTAAGGGACTAGATCTGATACACAGAGTGCCTGATGAACTATGGATGAAGGTTTGTGACACTGTACAGGAGACAGGGATCAAGACTATCCCCAAGAAAAAGAAACGTAAAAAGCAAAATAGGTGTCTGAGGAGGCCTTACAAATAGCTGTGAAAAGAAGAGAAGCAAAAAGCAAAGGAGAAAAGGAAAGATATAGCCATTTGAATGCGGAGTTCCAAAGAACAGCAAGGAGAGATAAGAAAGACTTCCTCAGTGATCAATGCAAAGAAATAGAGGAAAACAATAGAATGGGAAAGACTACAGATTTCTTCAAGAAAAGTAGGGATACCAAAGGAACATTGCATGCAAAGATGGGCTCAATAAAGGACAGAAATGGTATTGACCTGACAGAAGTAGAAGATATTAAGAAGAGGTGGCAAGAATGCACAGAAGAACTGTACAAAAAAGATCTTCATGACCCAGATGACCTCGATGCTGTAACCACTCACCTAGAGCCAGACATCCTGGAATGTGAAGTCAAGTGGGCCTTATGAAGCACCACTACAAACAAAGCTAGTGCAGGTGATGTAATTCCAGTTGAGCTATTTCAAATCCTAAAAGGTGATGCTATGAAAGTGCTGCACTCAATATGTCAGCAAATTTGGAAAACTCAGCAGTGGCCACAGGACTCGAAAAGGTCAGTTTTCATTCCAATTCCAAAGAAAGACAATGCCAAAGAATGCTCAAATTACTGCACAATTGCACTCATCTCACACACTAGTAAAGTAATGCTCAAAATTCTTGAAGCCAGGCTTCAGCAATACATGAACTGTGAAATTCTAAACGTTCAAGCTGGTTTTAGACAAGGCAGAAGAACCAGAGATCAAATTGCCAACATCCACTGGTTCATGGAAAAAGCAAGAGAGTTCCAGAAAAACATCTATTTCTGCTTTATTGACTATGCCAAAGCCTTTGACTGTGTGGATCACAATAAACTGTGGACAATTCTTCAAGAGATGGGAATACCAGACCATCTGACCTGCCTCTTGAGAAACCTATATGCAAGTCAGGAAGCAACAGAACTGGACATGGAACAACAGACTGGTTCCAAATAGGAAAAGGAGTACATCAAGGCTGTATATTGTCACCCTATTTATTTAACTTATATGCAGAGTATATCATGAGAAACGCTGGGCTGGAAGAAGCCCAAGCTGGAATCAAGATTGCCAGGAGAAATATCAATAATCTCAGATATGCAGATGACACCACCCTTATGGCAGAAAGTGAAGAACTAAATAGCCTCTTTGATGAAAGTGAAAGAGGAGAGTGAAAAAGTTGGTTTAAAGCTCAACAGTCAGAAAACTAAGATCATGGCATCCAGTCCCATCATTTCATGGCAAATAGATGGGGAAACAGTGTCAGGCTTTATTTTTGGGGACTTCAAAATCACTGCAGATGGTAATTTGCAGCTATGAAATTTGAAGATGCTTACTCCTTGGCAAGAAAGTTATGACCAACCTAGACAGCATATTAAAAAGCAGAGACATTACTTTGTCAACAAAGGTCCGTCTAGTCAAGGCTATGACTTTTCCAATAGTCATGTATGGATGTGAGATTTGGACTATAAAAAAAGCTGAATGCAGAAGAATTGATGCTTTTGAACTGTGATGTTGGAGAAGACTCTTGAAAGTCCCTTGGACTTCAAGGAAATCCAACCAGTCCATCAAAAGAGATCAGTCCTGGGTGTTCATTGGAAGGACTAATGTTGAAGCTGAAACTCCAATACTCTGGCCACCTTATGCAAAAAGCTGACTCATTAGAAAAGACCCTGATGCTGGAAAAGATTAGGGGCAGGAGGAAAAGGGGACAACAGAGGATGAGATGATTGGATGGCATCACTGACTCAAAGGACATGAGTTTGGGTAGGCTCTGGGAGTTGGTGATGGACAGGGAGGCCTGGTGTGCTGCAGTTCATGGGGTCACAAAGAGTCAGACACAACTGAACTGAACTGAGATAGGAGAGCATATATTCTAAGATTAATCTAGGCTCTTTCTCACTTTTACAGTATCTGATTAGAAATACATGCTGACACAAAAACATTAATATTATCTGATTAAGTGATAAGCAAATGTTAATATAGAGGTTTATTTAAACTTTATAACCAGTTTTGCATGAGAAGGGGCACCATCTTTGGAATGAATTCAGGAATGGATATTATGAACAAGAAGAAAATATCTCAAAAGAGTAACATCAATGTATTTTGCTCACAACTAACAAAAGCTCAAAATATGTACACTTAGGCTTAAGTGGGCCAACTGTTCAGTACCTGTCCCTACACTGAGTTTCTTATAAATTGAGGGCCACTAGGAATAGCTGGCTGGTGAAAAAGTTAATTTTTAACATGATAAATGACCGCAGATGGGTTTTTTTTTTTTTTTTTTGCAGTCATGAAATTATAAGACAATTGCTTCTTGACAGGAAAGTGATGAGAAACCTAGACAGTCTATTGAAAAGCAGAGACATTACTTTGCCAACAAAGGTCCATATAGTCAAGGCTATGGCTTCCCAGTGGTCACATACAGTTGTGAGAGCTAGACTGTAAAGAAGGCAGAACACCAAAGAATTAATGCCTTCAAACTGTGGTGCTGGAGAAGACTCCTGTAAGTCCCTTGAACAGCTAGGAGATCAAATCAGTCAATCTTAAGAGAGATCAGCCCTGAATATTCACTGGAAGGACTGATGCTGAAGCTGAAGCTCCAGTATTTTGGTTATAGGTTTCATAAGAAAAATTGGGGGGGGAGAAAAAAAAAAGTTGGCACGAGAGTCGGGGGAAAAAATATCAATAACCACATATGTGGAGATGACCCCACTTTTAGGGGAAAAAGAAAAGGGGGGAAAAAGCCTCTATGTAAGTGTGTGGGGGGGGGGAAAGTGTTGGTTTACAACACCCCAACCATCAAAGGAACGAGGGGGCTGTCGGTCCCTCCCCCCCTGGGAGAGAAATGGGGGAAAAAGGGAAAAGGTTTCAGTTTTTTTTTTTTCTGGCCCCAAAATCACTGCAGATGGTGACTGTAGCCATGAAATTAAAAGACGCTTACTCCTTGGAAGGAAAGTTATGACCAATCTAGATAGCATATTCAAAAGCAGAGACATTACTTTACCAACAAAGGTTCGCCTAGTCAAGGCTATGGTCTTTCCTGTGGTCATGTATGGATGTGAGAGCTGGACTGTGAAGAAGGCTGAGCGCCGAAGAATTGATGCTTTTGAACTGTGGTGTTGGAGAAGACTCTTGAGAGTCCCTTGGACTGCAAGAAGATCCAACCAGTCCATTCTGAAGGAGATCAATCCTGGAATTTCTTTAGAAGGAATGATGCTAAAGCTGAAACTCCAGTATTTTGGCCACCTCATGCGAAGAGTTGACTCATTGGAGAAGACTCTGATGCTGGGAGGGATTGAGGGCAGGAGGAGAAGGGGACGACAGAGGATGAGATGGCTGGATGGCATCACTGACTCGATGGATGCGAGTCTGGGTGACCTCTGGGAGCTGGTGATGGACAGGGAGGCCTGGCGTGCTGCGGTTCATGGGGTCGCAAAGAGTCGGACACGACTGAGCGACTGATCTGATCTGATCTGATCTGATGCAAACAGGGGACTCATTGGAAAAGTCCCTGGTGTTGGGAAAGATTGAGGGCAGAAGGAGAATAGGGCATCAGAGGATGAGATGGCTGGATTGCATTACTGATGCAATGAACATAAACTTGGGCAAAATCTGGGAGATGGTGAGAGACAGGGAGGCCTGGCATACTACAGTCCACGGGGTTGCAAAGAGTCAGACATGACTGGGTGACTGAACAAAAACAACAAAGGGAAGATTATATATCAAAGGCAAGTATTGGTGGCTGCCACTTTCTCCCCACAACTTTAACAGCCTCTTTAATATCCTTATTCCTCAATGTGTAAATTACAGGGTTTAGCATGGGGGTGACAACGCTATACAATACTGAGATTAGTCTGTCTTTCTCCAGTGAGTAAGTTGAGATGGGCCGCATGTATGTGAAGATGGCACTGCCGTAATAGAGAAGGACAATGATCAGGTGGGAGGCACAGGTAGAAAAGGCCTTTTGCCTCCCCTCTGAGGAGTGGATCCTCAGGATGGTGGAGATTATGTAAAAGTAGGAAAGGACGATACACAAGAAGGGAGTCCAACCAATGAAGACCCCAATGGATAGTAGGGCCAACTCATTGACAAAAGTGTCCCCACAAGACAAGATTAGCAAAGGGGGGATGTCACAGAAGAAATAATTAATCTTGTTGTTGCCACAGAAGGGCAGACGGAATGTCAGTACTGTGTGCACCATTGAATTGAGGAAACCACCAGTCCAGCAGGAGGCTGCTAACTGGCTATACATGACCTTGATCATAATAACTGAATACCTTAAGGGCTTACAGATTGCAATGTAGCGATCATATGCCATAGCTGCCAGGAGGAGACACTCTGATCCTACAAAGAAAATGAAGGCAAAAAGTTGAGCCACACATCCGCCATAGGAAATGCTCTTCTTCTCTGATAGCAGATGGACCATCATCTGGGGAACATTGGTAGTGGTGTAGCAGATGTCAAAAAAAGCCAAATTCCCTAAAAAATGATACATGGGTGTATGTAGATGTGGATCAAGCACATACACCAAGATAATGAATACATTTCCTCCTAAAGTACAGACATAAGTCAGAAAGAAGACGGTGAATAGCAAAAACTGCAGTTCATTTAGGTCGGAGAATCCCAAAATTATAAATTCAGACAGAGCTGTTTGATTCTTTCCTTCCATGACGTTGCCTGGTTCCCTTTGGTGAATTGGGCAAAGAGAAGCACAGATTAAAATAATCATATGCACAGTAGCAAAGATCTGCAAAATAAGAAAAGTGTTATGAATAAAAATCATCACCATCTGTACCAGATTCCAAGCCTGAGAAGCAGCATTTCTTTGCAAACCATACTCATACATATCATTGAACAGGGCTTTCCTGGTGGCTCAAATGGTAAAAAAATCTGCCTGCAAAGCAGTAGACCCCAGTTCAATTCCTGGGTCGGGAAGATTCTCCTGGAGAAGGGAATGGTAACCCACTCCAGTATTCTTGCCTGGAGAATTCCCTGGACAGAGGATCCTGGCAGGTTATAGTCCATGGGGTCCCAAAGAGTTGGACACCACTGAGCGACTAACACTTTCACTTTTTCACTTTCTTATCATCTGACATAATAAACTGTGGAAAATTCTGAGAGAGATGGGAATACCAGACCACCTGATCTGCCTCTTGAGAAATCTGTATGCAGGTCAGGAAGCAACAGTTAGAACTGGTCATGGAACAACAGACTGGTTCCAAATAGGAAAAGGAGTACGTCAAGGCTGCATATTGTCACCATCTTTATTTAACTTATATGCAGAGTACATCATGAGAAATGCTGGACTGGAGGAAACACAAGCTGGAATCAAGATTGCCGGGAGAAATATCAATAACCTCAGATATGCAGATGACACCACCCTTATGGCAGAAAGTGAAGAGGAACTCAAAAGCCTCTTGATGAAAGTGAAAGTGGAGAGTGAAAAGGTTGGCTTAAAGCTCAACATTCAGAAAACGAAGATCATGGCATCTGGTCCCATCACTACATGGGAAATAGATGGAGAAACAGTGGAAACAGTGTCAGACTTTATTTTTCTGGGCTCCAAAATCACTGCAGATGGTGACTGCAGCCATGAAATTAAAAGATGCTTACTCCTTGGAAGGAAAGTGATAACCAACCTAGATAGCATATTCAAAAGCAGAGACATCACTTTGCCAACAAAGGTTCGTCTAGTCAAGGCTATGGTCTTTCCTGTGGTCATGTATGGATGTGAGAGCTGGACTGTGAAGAAGGCTGAGCGCCGAAGAATTGATGCTTTTGAACTGTGGTGTTGGAGAAGACTCTTGAGAGTCCCTTGGACTGCAAGGAGATCCAACCAGTCCATTCTGAAGGAGATCAGCCCTGGGATTTCTTTGGAGGGAATGATGCTAAAGTTG
Source organism: Tragelaphus eurycerus (assembly GCA_935064755.1). NCBI lineage: Eukaryota > Metazoa > Chordata > Mammalia > Artiodactyla > Bovidae > Tragelaphus > Tragelaphus eurycerus. The sequence continues at coordinate 24,867,433 of CAKXYN010000031.1, forward strand.
AAACTCCAGTATTTTGGCCACCTCATGCGAAGAGTTGACTCATTGGAGAAGACTCTGATGCTGGGAGGGATTGAGGGCAGGAGGAGAAGGGGACGACAGAGGATGAGATGGCTGGATGGCATCACTGACTCGATGAATGTGGGTCTGAGTGACCTCCAAGAGCTGGTGATGGATAGGGAGGCCTGGCGTGCTGCGGTTCATGGGGTCGAAAATAGTCGGACACGACTGAGCGACTGATCTGATCTGATCTGATCATCTGACACAGCTATAAGTACATCTAGTGTTATACTTGTAAATAAAATCTCTAAAATACTTTGGCCACCTGATGCAAAGAACTGACTCATTACAAAAGACCCTGAGGCTGGGAAAGATTGAAGGCAGGAGGAGAAGACGATGACAGAGGGTGTGATGTTTGGATGGCATCACTGACTCTATGGACATGAGTTTCAGCAAGGTCTGGGAGTTGGTGATGGACAGGGAAGCCTGGTGTACTACAGTCCATGGGGTTGCAAAGAGTGGACATAACTGAGCAACTGAACTGACTGAAAATTATACAGTAGAGACAATGTTCAATTAGATAGAAATTCACAAAAGGGAATCATACATCCTAAGCATCCCCTGTTAATAAAGGCAAGGTCAGGTCCACCAGAATTTTCTTGGTAATGTGTAAGTATGTGTTGCAGAATAGTTTATAGAAGAAACTCTGGGATTCACTAGTTTCTTTAAAGCCATTCCTGCTCCTCTTTTCCATTCTTGAATACTGATATAAAGTTTAATTTGTTATGTTTTATAGAGACTGAAGAGGACATAAGGATAAAAGGCACTAAAAGGCTTTTCCACCTCTTTGTTAGGTCAATCACCCTTTGTTAGGGTCTCCTGACACAAATTGAGGTTCATATCTGCAAGACCAGAAGAAACAGGTAAAAGACATGGATCCTGGTTTATTGTGACCTCTTCTAAGAATAGAGAAATTTTTAGATTAAAGGGAACATGGTAGCTTTCTAGATGTTATACATTGTGGTAAAATATAGCACATAATTTTTGACCTTTCCTATTCACTACAGCTCTTCAGAATGGGTGTTATCATCTTCATTTTGCAGATGAAGTTTTAAAGATCAGAGAGGTTAAACAGTGTGTTCGAGATCACACAGCCAGTGAGAACTAAAGAGGGATCACACTTAGTTCTGTCTAAGGCTGTATCTCCAGCCTGTTTTGGAGACCTAGAATGGCAAGCAGGTCTCATCTTCCCCACCAATTCTTTTGCTGAAGACTGCTTACCTAACTTGGGTGTATCCTATGTAAGTTGAGAAAAATGTGTTCTGAACTTAGCAATTTCGACTGTGAATCAAGAAAATGGTAGTGATTGCATGTATTCCTTCCATTTGTCAACCTGACTTAAAACTATGCTTTATTTTGCCTTCAGAGATAGATTTTCTGAAGCCTGTTTTTGGAAAACTTTCAAGTATCCTCTCCTTCCCTCCCTCTTTCATCCCGTCTTTCTCTCCCTCTCCTTCCCCACCCCCACTCCACTGCCCATATTCTCTCCTCTTCCTACAGCTTTTTGAAACAGGTTCACATAGGGCAACATTGCACTTTGTATAATAGGGTGTTAGTACACATTCCTTGAACACATATCTTCTTGCCCTTACCTCTGAGATTTCCAAGTTTTCCTGACATTTTTTTGCTCAGCTGTGTAGACTAAAAAGAACCAATTCTTGGTGCACAGTCCAACAACCATTAGTCATTTCACTTCAGTAACAGTTATCAATGTTTCCATCAAAGATATTTCCTGACTTTCTTAATAAGTTATTGGTGCCAAAGAGAAGTGAATGGAGAGAAGTGTCATAAGCTTAACATGACCTAATGTCTCTACTACACTGGTAATTGTGGATAGTTTGAATTTAAATTCCCAGTTCATTCTTTACCAGTGACTTCTCTAGTTCCTAAGTTGCTCGACAAATCAAAATTCAAGGAGAATTTTTTTCACATTGTAGAGTGCTTTAGAATTATTTTAAAAGATATCATAGAAAGCATGCCCAATGGTCACCTTTAGATAAATTTTTCCAAAGTTTTCATCATCTCTTTTTTTCTGATTAAAGTTAATATATTTGTGTTAGAATATTTAGAAAATACAAAAACTAAAATAAAAACTTTAAAAATTACTATCTCCATCCAAGAAAACCTCTACTAATGGTTTGGTATATGTTCATCTAATCAATTTTCCATGCACAAAATGTTCAAAATGGAGATCAGAAAGTATATGTTTTAATCTGCAGTTTTTCCTTAAGCACCATTTTACAATAATTTCTCATGGCAATAAATATTCTCCTGAAACATGATGTTTGAATTATATACAAATACTCATATGAATACAGCAAAATTTTTATACACCCACCCTTATTAATGTTTATGTTTATGTTTGTTATGATAAATTTCAGTAATAAGTATACTAATTTAGATTCCTTGAACTTGGAGTTAACTGTCCTACATTTTAGCAAACTTTTAAAGATTCATCCTAATAAATTAGAGACCTCCGATGCTGGTCATCATTCTGGAAAATTCAAGAGCCGTTTGGCTACTGTAGGATTCAGTGTTTGTTGGACAAATTATTGTAAGTGGTGGGTCAAGAAAAGCACTTAAAACTTTTGAGTACTTTCCACCCAGAATCTAATTTACTCTTTAGATAAATCCTCTGAGATAAATAATACTGTCATTCCAAATTCCTGATGAAAACACTGAGTCTCAGCAAAATAAATATCTGATAGAGTTATGTGTTCATCAGGTAAAAATTATAAGTTTTATCTGTCTCAGACTAATACACATTTGATTGAGTTACTAAAAATTAAACTTTATTGCTGACAATAGAATTTTCTTTTTTTTTAATTTTATTTTGCTTAACTTTACAATATTGTATTGCTTTTGCCATACATCAAGATGGATCCGCCACAAGTATACATGTGTTCCCCATCCTGAACCCTCCTCCCTTCTCCCTCCCCATACCATCCCTCTGGGTCGTCCCAGTGCACCAGCCCCAGGCATCTGTTATCAGGCATCGTACCTGGACTGGCGACTCGTTTCAGGTATGATATTATACATATTTCAATGCTATTCTCCCAAATTATCCCACCGTCTCCCGTTCCCAGAGTCCAAAAGACTGTTCTATACATCAGTGTCTCTTTTGCTGTCTCGTAAACAGGGTTATTGTTACCATCTTTCTAAATTCCATATATGTGCGTTAGTATACTGTATTTGTGTTTTTCTTTCTGGCTTATTTCACTCTGCATAATAGGCTCCAGTTCCATCCACCTCATTAGAACTGATTCAAATGTATTCTTTTTAATGGCTGAGTAATACTCCATTGTGTATATGTACCACTGCTTTCTTATCCATTCATCTGCTGATGGACATCTAGGTTGCTTCCAAGTCCTGGTTATTGTAAACAGTGCTGCTATGAACATTGGGGTACACGTGTCTCTTTCAATTCTGGTTTTCTCAGTGTGTATGCCCAGCAGTGGGATTGCTGGATCATAAGGCAGTTCTATTCCCAGTTTTTTGAGGAATCTCCATACTGTTCTCCATAGTGGCTGTACTAGTTTGCATTCCCACCAGCAGTGTAAGAGGGTTCCCTTTTCTCCACACCCTCTCCAACATTTATTGCTTGTGGACTTTTGGATCACAGCCATTCTGACTGGCGTGAAATGGTACCTCATAGTGGTTTTGATTTGCATTTCTCTGATAATGAGTGATGTTGAGCATTTTTTCATGTTTGTTAGCCATCTGTATGTCTTCTTTGGAGAAATGTCTATTTAGTTCTTTGGCCCATTTTTTGATTGGGTCATTTATTTTTCTGGAATTGAGCTGGAGGAGTTGCTTGTATATTTTTGAGATTAGTTGTTTGTCAGTTGCTTCATTTGCTATTATTTTCTCCCATTCTGAAGGCTGTCTTTTCACCTTGCTTATAGTTTCCTTTGTTGTGCAGAAGCTTTTAAGTTTAATTAGGTCCTATTTGTTTATTTTTGATTTTATTTCCAATATTCTGGGAGGTGGGTCATAGAGGATCCTGCTGTGATGTGTGTCAGAGAGTGTTTTGCCTATGTTTTCCTCTAGGAGTTTTATGGTTTCTGGTCTTACATTTAGCTCTTTAATCCATTTTGAGTTTATTTTTGTGTATGGTGTTAGAAAGTGTTCTAGTTTCATTCTTTTACAAGTGTTTGACCAGTTTTCCCAGCACCACTTGTTAAAGAGATTGTCTTTAATCCATTGTATATTCTTGCCTCCTTTGTCAAAGATAAGGTGACCATATGTGCATGGATTTATCTCTGGGCTTTCTGTTTTGTTCTGTTGATCTATATTTCTGTCTTTGTGCCAGTACCATACTGTCTTGATGACTGTGGCTTTGTAGTAGAGCCTGAAGTCAAGCAGGTTGATTCCTCCAGTTCCATTCTTCTTTCTCAAGATAGCTTTGGCTATTCAAGGTTTTTTGTATTTCCATACAAATTGAGAAATTATTTGTTATAGCTCTGTGAAGAATACCATTGGTAGCTTGATGGGGAATACTTTTACTACCACTTATATTCACATAACTGGATTATTTCAATTTGTTTCCAACTCTGATTGCTTATATTCCTAACTGTTAATGGCAGTGGGATATGCCTGCCACGTCCTGATAGTTACACCTATTAATAATTGTTACTAAACATCTGGTATTTAATTAAATAATGTTTGAAAAATTGATGCTTATTATAATTTTTTTATTTCCTGGCTCTGCTGTAAGTTAATTTAAGTGTTTATGCTTGTATTATTAAAAGATACTGCTCTAGAGCTTGGTTTAGGTCAATTAATAAAAATGTGTGATAAAATTAAAATAATAATACAGAGAATCTCCTCATTTAAAATGTTCAAATTCTAATTCAAGGAGAAATATGATTTTGTAGTTTGATGCAAAAAAGAAGCTAACGAGATAAATTGAACATGACTTTCTAAAAATGAAGGTGAGGGACTTCCCCGGTGGTTCAGTGGCTAAGACTCTGCACTCCCAATGCAGGGGGCCTGGATTCAATATTTGGTCAGGGGGCTAGATCCTGTATACTGTGACTAAGATCTGGTGCAGCCAAATGAATAAATATTTTTAAAATAAAAAGCAAAAGTAAAAATGAAGGAGAGTATTGTATATTAAACAATAAACTTCATTGATTGCCCTGGTCTGTACACAAATATTCTAAGTTTGAAAGAATGCTTATTTGTATTTTTGTTTTAATTTCTGTCTTTTCCCTCTGTGACCTACTATGGATATTTTCAGTAGAAGGGACAAATATGTTGGATAAAGGATTAAATTCCCATAATATAGTATTTCACTTTACCAGAATCAAATGAATTCTCTAATGCAAACTCCATTGTCAAGAGAGACCCTAAAATACCATTCTCTAATTCATGCTTTCCATCACTGCTTATCTCTTCCTTCACCTTTTTCAATCTTTCCTTCCATTTTTGAGGTGGTAAGAGACCCACTACTAGACTAACCCATGCTGCTTATTTTAGTCAACAAATGTGTTTTTAAAAATGGAAATAAAATGATAAATAAAATAGAAATTGACATGTAAGTCAGACTTTGACCATATGTTTCTGTCCTTTATTTAATGAAGAATCAGTAAGCCAGCAGAGGGCCATTGTGAGTGATGCTGAAATACCTAAAATAACAGCAGCTCCGCGGTTCACACACACTCAGCCTGCCATTCATAGCATGGGATGAGAGTTTGATTTCTCCCTTCTTTGGAATCTCACAGCTCATTACACTACATTTGCCCACTTAGGTAGTCGCTCATCTAAAGAACAAGGCACAGAAAATGTATCTCCAAGAGATGTAGAGCTATAGCTAAGCAATTAAAAAACTACTTACTCACCTGTGATCAAAAATACACCCAAAGTGCAGAGATCACAATTCAAATTGTAGACCTTAATGTAGAACAACTTTTGTGAACACAAGGAAGTGACAGATATTAACTGACCCTGGAAAATCTGTGCTGAATACAGGGTCTTCTACCTGAATGCCAGGAGCATCCTCAATTCCTGAAAGTCAGTGCAAGGAACTGGAGTGGGCAAGGACAATGCTCCCTGGATGCAGAAGGTCCCTGTGTTTTGTGGACTCTTCTAAGGACCCTAGAGACACACCTCTGAGGTCCAGAGACTCCCTCCTTCCAATTCCTGCCTCAGTCCCTAAGCATCTGCTTGTCTTCCAGCAGCTCTGCTGCCATTGCAATTCTGCTTCTGGAAGTCTCATGTGAAATCAAAACTGTTCCAGGTAGACTCTTACCTTTTGGCCCACAACTGACCAATGAGAATCATCTTGCAGCCTTTGCCCATTATTAGAAGAAAAGCCATTTTTAGTTTTTTGTTCCTCTACCACATTATCATATATTGGTCCTTGAACTCTACAATTCCAGTGGTACAATCGAGCTCTTTAATTTGTTCTCTTTTTTTCTCTCAGCTGAAGTTAAGGGGAAGCACTTTTATGGGACTGGGGGAGGCTTACTTAACACCCCAGTTCTCACCAAAGAAATCCTCGTTAGCCACAGAATCAATTCTCTAACTATGTACTTCTTTAGTGACCTAGCACCTTGCTTTTGGATAGATTTGCTAGTTACCTTCAACATCTCAGCCAAAATGGAAACATAATATTTTAACATCCTGCAAGATGTGTAATGTATTGATATGTAGGTTACAAGAGGTTTTTTTTAAAAAATAAAACTGATTTTGGAACAAAAATATTCAGAAACCACTTCTGTTACCACTTCTAAAATTCTCCCTTCCTACCCATGTTAAGCACTTAAGCCATATTCAAGCAGTTAAGTTTGTCAAGCCACCATGACTTTAGAATATAATTCCATCATTCATCATCCATTCTATCATTATACACTGGAAAGCTTTTCACTCTGGAAAGGTAAAGATAATGCTAAGATTTTTATAGCTCTTTCCTGTCCTGGAAGTACCTCAGAATCAGAGGGGACTTCTCTAAAACAAATTAAAGTTAGAGCAAAATGAAACCAACTTTCCACAGAGTAGAGTTAAATTACAGAAGATTGATACTCAAAATTCTGCCATCTAGCCCAGTTGTACCTGTACCATCCACAGAAGCACACAAATGTTCCTCACATTGTTTGGAGTTGTCAAGTTTTCTAGTTTTTGTCGATCTGATGGGAGTGAGGTGGTGGCTCATTATTATTCTAATTTGAGTAACTCAGACTACTAGCAGTTTTGAACATCTCCTCCACGAGGAAATTTTTTTGTGTGTCAGTCATTTGGGTTTCCTCTCCTACTAATCTGCTATATTTATTCTTTGCACATATTCTTAATTAAGTTTCCTGGGTTTTTTTGTCATTCATTTGTAGGAATTCCTTATTTAAGACATCATTGGTTATTTATGAATTTAACTTTTTCAAATAATTTCTAGAAAGAGGTCATCTGTGCATTAATTTTATATTGCTCCACAGAAAAGAAGTCATTCATTTTGTCATGATAAAATCCATATTTTCTTAGGTTATGGGCTGTGCAATTCAAGATTTATTTAAAATTTCCCACTGCTAGTTTATAAAGACATTCTTTGAAACTTTTTTATATTAAAAAATATAAACTTATTTATATTAACTCTACAATTTTTAGATTTCAAATTTTGCTTCTTGATCCACTTAAAGTTCATCTTTTTACAAAGTGGAAGTTAGAAAACTAATTTTATTTTTCTTCATTTAATGATCTCATTTTTCCAAACTATAACTGTTTTCATTATTTACTGTAGCACTATACTTAGTACATACTGTTTCCATACAAATTCTTGGATCTGTATTTAAGACCTCTGCTGCTGCTGCTGCTGCTGCTAAGTCGCTTCAGTCGTGTTCGACTCTGTGCGACCCCAGAGACGGCAGCCCACCCGTCCCTGGGATTCTCTAGGCAAGAACACTGGAGTGGGTTGCCATTTCCTTCTCCAATGCATGAAAGTGAAAAGTCAAAGTGAAGTCGCTTGGTCGTGTCTGACTCTAGCGACCACATGGACTGCAGCCCACCTATCCCATGATATTTTTCTTTTTGGATCAGAAACTTGACTTTCCATTAGTAGGCCTTAGTTTATGTATTAATGCCAGGTTGAACAAGTCTCCCTTTTAAATTTTTCTTCAAAAATTAACCTAGAAATTGTGAAAATAATACCTTCACACAATCTTTAGATGTTTGTTAAGTTTATTGATTGAATTGTTTGTGAGCCTAGCCACGTGATGGAATACTGTACAGCATGAAAAGTGAATGAGCAACAGTGTATGCAACAGTATGGAAGACTATCACAAGCATTTACTAAGCATTTACTGTCAACAGAAAGAAAAGAGGAAAGTCCGTGAACAAGTCTAAAACACAGATTACTTGATACCAAGTGAAACAAGAGAGATTTATTTCTTCCTAATACACAGCTCATAACCATCTAAAGCACCTTCCCTCTCTGCTTCATTAACTTTTAACAAATATGTGCTTTGAGTTTAATTCAGACCAAATGTATAGGATTTAGTAAAATAGGGTGAAGAATGGGGAGACTTAATAGGAGGCTTTAGTATTAGTCAAGAAAATTGAGAGGGAAAAAAATCAATCCCTAAGCAAGAGTGACTTGGGTGGGGGTGGAAAGGAATATATTAATATTTTTAATTTTAATTTCCTTTTGACATGTAAAATATTGGCTTTGTCACTTATTCACGTTATCTCATATGGTGTCCACAGTGACAGTCCCCTGGAAACTGGGGTCAACCCCACCCACCATGATCGTTACCCACAGAGCAGCAGCCCTAGCCATAAAGGTCTGGGTTGAGTGGCTATAGGCTGCAGGAAGCACTGAGGGTCTCCACCAAGAGGCCCGGTGTTCTCTAGCCCATTGCCTTTGAGCCCGGGGACTGTTGCCCTTCCTACCAAAGGCTGCAATATTCTCAAGGAGACTGTGTAGTCTCAGGTCTCTTATCTGGATTGGATCGAATAAATGCATATGTGATGTGGTAGTACAGCCTATATCATTTTCTAAAGGTTTTACTGTTCTTTTATACATTGAGGTGTGCAGTATTCTAGAACTGATTTTTGTATAAACTGTAAGGCTGGAATCATAAACCCTTTTGTCTTTTTATTGAAAATATTATTCTTACTCAACTTTTCTTTCAAGCTTATTCTGGCCTCATCTATCATATAATCAAATACATAAGTTTATTCATAGAATTTTTTTAGTTTGTTTCAATGATCAATATATAAGTGAATCATTAACACACTATCTTTTTAACTTTGCAATTGGTTGCAACATCGCTTAAAGCAAGTTGCCTATCTTAGTTTTCTTCTTTCAGAGAAGCACTAACCAATAACTGCAAAGATAGAATTGTTCTACATATACATTGTCCAATATGATAGCCACTAGGCCTATAAGTGCAGAGAAGGCAATGGCACCCCACTCCAGTACTCTTGCCTGGAAAATCCCATGGACGGAGGAGGCTGGTAGGCTGCAGTCCCTGGGATCGCTAGGAGTCGGACACAACTGGGCAACTTCACTTTCACGCATTGGAGAAGGAAATGGCAACCCACTCCAGTGTTCTTGCCTGGAGAATCCCAGGGACGGAGGAGCCTGATAGGCTGCCATCTATGGGGTCGCACAGAGTCGGACACGACTGAAGTGACTTAGCAGCAGCAGGCCTATAAGTGACTAAGCATAACACAGGCCCATGAGTTATTGATAAATTTGCCAGATAAAATGAGTATACCAGCTAAATTTCAATTAGGTAGCTCAAGATTCCAATTTTAGCCCTCCAAACTTACAAGAATGTTAAAATGCTGTTCAGAAATTCAAACACTTCCTAAGATCATCAGAAGTCCTCACAAGGAGTCCCTTTCACAGTTTTTTATTTTCAACTCTGTTCAGTGTTGGCCTTGTGATCCCTGTCTTTTGCAATATTTTATACAGATTTTTTTAAACAAGAGTGTTTGCTAATCACTGGTTGTGAAAATTTGCATTGACTTTTAATTTTGTTTAAGAGTAATTTGCAAAAGTCAGCTCTAAAAGTAAGATGGACAGTTTGTAATATGTCATTTTCTTAGAAAAGTTACACAGCAAAAGAGAGGGAGCTTGAAGCCTGCCACTTTCTCCCCACAACTTTTGCAGCCTCTTTAATATCCTTATTCCTCAAGGAGTAGATAATAGGGTTTAATGTGGGGGTGACAACACTGTACAATACTGAGATCAGTCTGTCCTTCTCCAGTGAATACGCTGATATGGGTCGTACATATGTGAAGATAGAGCTGCCATAATAGAGAAGGACAATGGTCAGGTGGGAAGCACAGGTAGAAAAGGCCTTTTGCCTCCCCTCAGAAGACCTGATCCTTAAAATGGTAGAAATAATATAAAGGTAGGAAAGTATGATACACAAAAAAGGAGTCCAACCAATGAAGACCCCAATGGATAGTAGGGCCAACTCATTGACAGAAGTGTCCCCACAAGACAAGATCAGCAAAGGGGGGATGTCACAGAAGAAATAATTAATCTCATTGTTGCCACAGAAGGGCAGGTGGAATGTCAGTTCTGTGTGCAGCACTGAGTTGAGGAAACCACCAGTCCAGCAGGAGGCTGCTAACTGGCTATACAGGACCTTGTTCATAATAACCGAATACCTTAAGGGCTTACAGATTGCAATGTACCGATCATATGCCATAGCTGCCAGAAGCAGGGACTCTGACCCAACAAAAAAAATAAATGCAAAAAGTTGCACTATGCAACCCAAATAAGAAATGCTTTTTCTCTCTGATAGCAGATGTACCATCATCTGGGGAACATTGGTGGTGGTGTAGCAGATGTCAAGAAAAGCTAAGTTTTCCAGAAAAAAATACATGGGAGTGTGGAGGTGTGGATCAGTCACGGTCACCAAAATTATGAAGGTATTTCCTCCCAAAGTACAGATATATGCTACCAGGAAAATAGTGAAAAGTAAAAATTTTAACTCATTTAAGTTGGCGAATCCCAAGATGATAAACTCAAATAGAACCGTTTGGTTTTCTCCTTTCATAATACAGCTCTGGTTTTCTTTCTGAAATTGAAAACGAGGAAGCATAGATTTTTGTAGTCAGGTATTGCTCCAGAAACAGGCTATAAAACTAGAAAATAAAAGTTTCACAGAGGAAAAGATATTATTTATCAAGAAAATATTAGATAGATCTGTAAAAATGACAATCCCACAGCAAATAAACTGTATGCATTAGCATCCAGCATAAACATCATCAGCCTTTCATCTGTTGGTCAAATATTTTAAAATGAACACTACAGACAGTTTTGAAGGTTCAAGTAAAACACGTGCACTAAAGGAAGAAAAGGCCAATCTACTTTGTCTTCCTGGGCTGCAGCAATTTGGAAGCTCGTTAAAGACAATTGTCCGTGGGTCAATCAACTATGCTGCCCTGATTGTAAAGCAACTATACTCCAATAATAATTAAACAAAAAACTGCTGCCTTGCACACTTTTGGAGGCTGACATTTGTAGATTGAATGTAGAGTCACTTGGTCACACTTACAGAATTAGGAGAGCAGAAAAAGACATAGCGGTACCATGGGTTGATAATATATTTGAGGGGGAGGGCAGTTCCATAAAATAAAACAGAGGAAATTCACAATTAATCTTACTATATATATCTTACAGTTCAAGATGCTCAGACTTGGGTATTCAGCTAATAAAAATAAGTTCTGGCTGTTGAAAACTTTTCTAAAAAAAAAAAAAAGAACTCTTTATAAAGGGAGAATGAATTAATATTTTATTTATCATTTACTATACAAAGCTTATCCTGTACTTCATGCCACTAGAAATCACTACAGGCAAGGTGCACTAGAGCTAGCTATTACTGGTTCAAAAAAGCTTGTTGTTAATGTCCAGAAATTTTGTAGGCAAGATATTAAACACAACCATTATTTAAAATGAAATTACATAAACTTCCAATTGAGTAAATTATATTAAAAACAGAGGTAACTTACACAAGACATCACTCCCTAATCATTTTACATGTTCCTATTATCTTTACTTTAGAGATTATTGCTTTTATTGTATGTGTATGATGGAGATGCCATAAAATGGCTTGCTACTGATCATTTATTCCCAAACTCATGTTCAGTGAATCATGCTGATAGCTTGCAACTAGTCACGGTGGAAGTATTTATGCCAAGGAGCTGGTAATGCTACAAATTATGAGATTGATTCATGGTTTTGTTGATTGTCTAGGCTTAAGAAAGTGGTGGAAATATGTTAACGATGTCTGCCTGCTTAGTCGCTCGGTCATGTCCAGCTCTTTGTGACTCCATGGACTATAGCCTGGCCAGGTTCCCCTGTCCAAGGAATTCTCCAGGCAAGAATACAGGGTGGATTGCCATTCTCTTCTCCATGGGAACTTCCTGTCCCAGGGAGCGGATTCGGGTCTGCTGCATTAAAGGCAGAGTCTTTACCATGTGAGCCACTGGGGAAGCCCTGTTGGTGATGCAGTTTAAACTTAGAAGTGTGTCTTGTTTGTAGCCTTATATTATAAATTACACAAAAAGTGGAGGAACATTTTTTTCCAGCATTCAGAAAGTTTTGTACTTTTAGGAAAACTAATGTCACTGATAAATGAGAGAAATTCAGACATATAACTTCCTTGATTCACTTTCATCTTACTTATTAACATAGACAAACATATCAAACACTAATGAAATTCATCAATGATGCGAGAGACTTCTTTGTTGAACTGACGTTCACAGAATACTATTGTTAATTTTTGCTAAATGCTTGAATCTATAGCCGCACTATAGCTGAAATTCAACTATTGTTTGATCAAGTTAGACTATATTCAAGGACTTATTTACAGCTCTCAAGTCCATTCACTCTCACACACTCCTGGATAACCATTTCAAACCTCCAGCTATGCTTTTTCTCTATATTTATTCTCAAATGCTGATCTTGCTTTCTTGTCTATGAGAAATTTGAACCAATTGAAAAGAACTTCCAGACTCAGCATCACATGTGTTTGCTTCTATGTACAAGTCTGCTTTACCATCTGTGTCTGTATTACTAGAGAGGTGCTTTCTTAAAAATTCAGTTTTGATTGGAGGATAATTGCTTTACAATGTTGTGTTGCTTTCTGCTGTACAACAACATCAATCAGAACAGGTATACATATATCGCCTCCCTTTTGAGCTTCCCCCACCCCCATCTGTGATTTTTTAATTTTGTTTTAATATAGTAGTGGTTTTTGGCATACATTGACATGAATCAGCTATGGGTGTACATGTGTTCCCCATCCTGAACCCCCCTCCCACCTCCCCAAAGCACAAGCCAACCTTCTCACTTGTGCTTTTGATGACACCCCCTCACACTTAATCAAGTGTGCACTCCAGCAATGGTACTCTCTCCTCCGTAATTCTTTTTTCTTTCTCTGATGAAGCATTCTCTTCAGCAAAGGAACAGGCTATTATATCTCCTAACATAAAAACTTTGTTGTCTTTCTTTTTCACTATTTTTCTTTACCATCCCATTTTTCTGATATTTATATCAAAACTTTTCAAAAACAATAACTAAACTGATGGTCTCATTTCCTATTCTTTGCCATCTCTTGAATTTACTTTGTTAGACCTTTATCTCAATGTTACCCCAATTCCTAGTTGTTGGATCAATTATGAAATGTTTATACATAGAATCTTACTGCTAATTTTCACTTCTCTAGCTACCGAGTCCTCACTACGTCTCAGTTAATAGTTAAAATCTTATTCTCAATAGTTTAATGCTTCTAATCTTGCCCAGTGCATTCAGTGCTTAACCACTCAGTCGTGTCCAACTCTTTGTGACCCCATGGACTGTAGCTCGCCAGGCTCCTCTGTCCATGGGGATTCTCCAGGCAAGAATACTGGAGTAGGTTGCCATGCTCTCCTCCAGGGGATCTTCCCCACCCAAGGATTGAACTCAGGTGTCCTGCATTGCAGGCAGATTCTTTACTGGCTGAGCCACCAGGGAAGCCTAATTATGTGTAAATCACCTTCCATCATCATGTTTCCACTCATAACCCTCCAATAACCCTGGCTAAGATTGTAAATTCATTTTTTTTTTTTTTTTTGCTGCTTTTCCCAGTTTGTGGGAATCTTATTTCTCCCTCCAAGGATACAACTAGGGTCCACCACAATGAAAGCACTGAGCCATAACCACTGGACCACTAGGGAATTCCCTATAAAATCAGATTCTTAAAAAAATACTACAAGCTCTGTAAAATCCTTTTCTTTTCACTCTTCCAGCCTAATTTCCCCCCTTTCTCCCTTTTGTTCACTCAGTCGAATCACACTGGCCTCTTTGCTGTTTCCCCTTTGCTCTTCTCCATGGCTAGCTATCTGACAAAAGTCTTAACTTTATTTAAATCTTACCTCAAATAACATTTATTTAATGAAACCACTCTGGTCATCCTATTGGTGCCGTCCTACACTCTAAACCCCTCTCATGCTTCTTTCATTTCCCCATGACACATAGCACCTTCTGAAATCCATATATAATTTATCTACTTATTCTGCTTATTGTGGATTGCCTATTCCCCTAGTTGGATATGGGCTCCCTAGTGACTCACTCAGTAAAGAATTTTCCTGCAGTGTGGAGACTCAGGTTTGACGCCTGGGTCAGGGAGCTCCTCTGGAGATGGGAATGGCAACTCACTCCAGTATTCTTGCCTGGAGAATTCCCATGGACAGAGGAGCCTGATGGGCTACAGTCCATAGTGTTGCAAAGAGTTGGACACAACTGAGCAACTAACGCAAGTTGGATATAAGTTTTACAGAATCAGTGTATTGACCTGTTAATGATGCATTCTGAGTGTCTAGAACAGTCCCTGGCACACAATACATATTTGTTCATTGTTAAATCAGTCTTCCAGATCTCCTTTCATAAAGAATTAACTTAGTTAATTTCTCTTTGCAGAAGACTCATAGGGAAATCTCTTTGTTTTTCCAAGACAACTTATGTTAGCCCCACTTACCCAGTTTGGTTTAATTTGATTTGCTGTCTTGGTTCAACCAGGAGTTGTCAAGGAGGAAAATGTTACCCTTATAAAGAAGGATTAGCCTCTCCCTCATATTCTTATGTGAACAGGAATGAAATTGTCTCCTTCAGTGTTACCATCTCTGCCCACTTATGTTTGGAACCAATCTAAGTGTGGCAGGTAGCTGCTGCTCTCTTCGAACTCACATGCCCAACACCAGAAACCCTCTTCTTTCCTCCTGTTTATATAATTTCTTTAGAAAAGCATACACAGTGTAGTGAAAATCTAATTACTTTTCCCCAAATAGCAATGATGAAGACTTTGGAGACTTTGAATATCTTACTAGTAATTAGGGTATATTATAAAATTGTTTGTGGGCTTCCCCAGGTGGCAGTAGTGGTAAATAACCCACCTGCCATTACAGGGGCCATAAGAGACAGGGTTCAATCCCTGGGTCAGGAAGATCCTGGAGGAGGGCATGGCGACTCACTTCAGTATTCTTGCCTGGAGAATCCCATGGACGGAGGACCCTGGCAGGCTATGGTCCATAATGTTGGAAAGAGTTGGACATGACTGAAGTGATTCAGCACAAACACATAAAATTGTTTATAGTGGCAGAATTTAAAAGAACAATACTGCTATTATTATTTTGCACAAAATAATACTGCCATTATAAATTTTCCATAATGTGGGAAATAGATGGGGAAACAGTGGAAACAGTGTCAGACTTTATTTTTCTGGGCTCCAAAATCACTGCAGATAGTGACTGCAGCCATGAAATTAAAAGACGCTTACTCCTTAGAAGGAAAGTTATGACCAACCTAGATAGCATATTCAAGAGCAGAGACATTACTTTGCCAACAAAGGTCCACCTAGTCAAGGCTATGGTCTTTCCTGTGGTCATGTATGGATGTGAGAGCTGGACTGTGAAGAAGGCTGAGCACTGAAGAATTGATGCTTTTGAACTGTGGTGTTGGAGAAGGCTCTTGAGAGTCCCTTGGACTGCAAGGAGATCCAACCAGTCCATTCTGAAGGAGATCAGCCCTGGGATTTCTTTGGAAGGAATGATGCTAAAGCTGAGACTCCAGTACTTTGGCCACCTCATGCAAAGAGTTGACTCATTGGAGAAGACTCTGATGCTGGGAGGGAATGAGGGCAAGAGGAGAAGGGGATGACAGAGGATGAGATGGCTGGATGGCATCACTGACTGGATGAATGTGAGTCTGAGTGACCTCCGGGAGCTGGTGATGGACAGGGAGGCCTGGCGTGCTGCAATTCATGGGGTCGCAAAGAGTTAGACACGACTGAGCGACTGATCTGATCTGATCTGATCTGATAGTTGAAAATTATTATGATTGCTGTTGCTTTTATTGTTGTATTTAAAATGATGTTCAAGTGACCTTCATTATATAATTATGTAAATTTAAATAGCATGCAATTTCAGAAACCTAAATTTTTAACGACTGTATTTTTATACTATTTGTCTCATTTGAGTCACATAACAACTTTTAAGATGGGTGTATATATTGTAGGCAAAATTCCAAGATAAATCCTAACAAACCTAACCTGTGTATAATCTACTCCCTCTGAGTACAGGCAGAATATATGAAGATAAGGTGATATTACTTCCATAATTATATTATATGACAAAATATATATATATTGCAGATGTAATGATATCCTCAAGTTAATTAGCATTAAAATAGGGAAATTTTCCAGGTGGGTCTGACATAATCATGTGGGCATAAATCTGAGTTGAAAAGGTCAGAGTTAAATTAGAAGAAGAATTTAAGTGTGAGAAGTTCTCCACTCTTGCTTAAACATGATTAGAAGTGTAGGCAGCCTCTAAAAATCAGCAGTAGCTTCATCTGACATTCACCAAGGAAATGAAGATCTCTTTCTACAACTGTAAGGAATTTGGCCAACAACCTGAATGAGGTTGGATTCCAGAAAGGAATGCAGCCCAGCCAACAGCTTGATTTCAATCGTTTGATAAACTTAGCAGAAAGCCCAGACATAACACACCTGGAATTCTAACCTACAGAACCGACAACTAAGCTAATAAATGATTGCCATTTTAATAGAAATGACAATAGAAAATAGTACAGTGAAATTATTTCTATATGAGAATTTTACAAATAATAAATAATGCAGAAGTGTCACATAAAATTGCATCTTCTTACAGTATACTATTTCTCACTATTCCACATCTATTTCCTTATACCTAAAGTATCAAAATACATTTGTTTGACAATATAAATCTTTATTCCCACATAGAAGCAATGGTTATATCCTCTCCAGCTCTTTGTTATTTTCTATCTGAGAAATTTTGGGCAAGTTCATTGTAATAAAAATAATAGAGAAATAGAGGCAATTGTTCAACAGAGTAAAATCTTAAAAGATAGCACAATATTTAAAAGTTTTGCTTTTTATCTTCTTCTGTAAAATATCATCAAAGCCACTGTAATCAATTGACAATATTAGGCATTTCACATTTTTAATCTAGTCATTATGCATATATTTTTCTGCCCCACAAATTTCAGCCAGTTTTCTTGGTAAGAGATTCACAGAAATTCAGCCATGAAGATTATTCTAGATATCATCTAAATCTACATGTAAAACATCCAATGTTAACATGGTTAGATTTAGTCAGTGTTCCCTTCTTCTAAAAATTTTCCTAAAAGAAATGATAGAAGAATAAATCCAAACTTCATTTTTAAAAAATTAAGTAAAGTCTGAATCCCAGAACAATAAAATAGAAATAAATGCTTAGAAAGAAAACAATGGAGATAAAACAAGGGAGTAGAAGATGTTAAGAAAGGAAGCCCACTGGTACAAAGCTAAGAAAAAGCTGCTGAATTTCCCTTTGTTAAGTAAATTGCATACACTAAGCTATTAATCAGTCAGCAGTAGGAATTTTTCTTGACCTGATTTGGTTTCAAGGAGTAGTCAACACAGAATCAAAGAAGTAAGCCTCATTTGACAGAATTATTTCAGGAAGGAAGTGATGATGTAGTGAGAAACTCTGTGTATTTGAAGGAAACAGTCTGTTATTAAAGCTGTGGGAAGAACAGATCTACAACTGCAAATCTCAGTTGGTTTACAAAGAAAGAAATCACCTCATTTCAAAAACCAGATCCAAAAAGCTCCAGATAAATTTACACTTTTGGCAACAGTTTTACACAAACCCTCAAGAGGAGAACTGAAAGTCAGTCAACATATTAAAAATCCTTCTGAAGTAGTCAGAGAGCTAACCAGACAGTGAGGATTTGCAGGACTAAGATCTAGAAGAGGAGGGCAGTACAGAAAAGAGGGTCTAGCATTTTTTAAACCATTTTTCTGCTTGAGGTACAAGCATACCTTAATATTTTGTATTTCAGTTTACTGCAATCCACAGATACTGTGCTTTTTTTTTTTTTTTACAAATTGAAGATCTGTGGCAGCCCAGCATTGAGCGAGCCTGTCAGCACAATTTTCCAAATGGCATTTGCCCATTTTAAATCTCCTGTCACATGTTGGTAATTCTCACAATATTTCAAACTTTTTCAGTGTTATTATATTCATTATGGTTATCTGAGATCAGTGATCTTTGATGCTATTACTACAGGTCACTGAAGGTTCAGATGATGGCGAGGAAAAGTGTTTTTAATGAAGGTACATACTTTGTTTTTAGACATAATTCTATTGTACATTTAATAGATTACCCACTATGATATGAACATATGCACTGGGAAAAAAAAGTATTCATGTGACTTGCTTCATTGCCATATCTGCTTTTGGGCTGGGAACAAGCCCACAGCATCTCTGAGGTATGCCTGTACTGGGATATTCTGAAAAGAAGTCATAAGAAAATATTTGAGAAGATTTCATTTATCCTAACATTAATCATTATTTCTGCATCACTAGTATCTTCTGGACCACTATGCTTAGACTGCTATACCTTTCTGGTAATTTTATCAAGGATCAAATATAATATGGTTTCTCTTTTAGACAAATGCTCTCTATTCATCCTAGATTTTACCTCGAATTAACATTTAGAATGTCTTTTTCACCTGCCATTTTCTGCCTTACTTGTATGTTTATATTCTTATCTGATTCATTTTAGTTATGTATAAATTCCATAATGGTGAAACTATGTTTTTTTATTATTATTATTGCTCTTATTACCAGAAAAATTGAATTAAACCATGCCTAGAGAGAATAAATTGTCACAAATGAAGTTGTCTTTGAAAGTAAAGCCTGCATACTAATCTATGATTATTTTTTTAATATATTGTTCTATGCATAAAGAGGATTAGTTAGTAGGAAGGAAAACTCAATTCAAAACAATTTTATTATACAAAAAGCAAATAAAAACTTTTATCACACCCTTGCTCTATTCATAGACTAATTCTACACTATAGATATTTCTTGGTGTTAACATAAATAAATAAAAATTAATGATCATCCTTCATGCCTCTCATCTCCCTACCATTTCTGAAATGAAAACATAATTCAAGAAATGTATCAGATTTATTAGATATGAGAAAATGAATGTCATAAAAAGCAGTTTTTATTTATTCCTGTCTGGCCAATGATTTTCTTTAGACAGACAGCTTCAGTTTCCTCCCAAAGACTCTCTTCAAAGCCAACTTCACTTCCTTATTCCTAAGGGTGTATATCAATGGATTCAGCAGTGAAGTGACAGTGGTGTGTATGACAGACACATACCGTCCCTGTGATACAGATGTGGCAGAGGCAGGGGGGATGTAGGTGAGCCCCACAGTTCCATAAAACAGAGATACAACCATGAAATGAGAGGCACATGTGGACAGAGCCTTATGGAGCCCACGGCAAGTCCGGTTCTTGAACAGAAGGAAGCCAATAATATACAAGTAGGAGAGGAAAGTGAGAAAGCACGCTGCCATAGCTAAGCTGCCAGTGACGATAAAAATGAGCCACTGATTGAGCCGAATGTCACCACAAGCCAACTCTAAGAGGGGCTTCACATCACAAAAGAAGTAGTTGAGTTTCAGAGAGTGGCAAAAGTTCAGACGTGCAGTCATGACAGAATGCATCAGAGCATAAAAGAAGCTGGTGATCCAGGCCACAGTTGCCAAGAGAATACACACCTTAAGGTTCATGATAACAGTGTAGCGAAGTGGATAACAGATGGCCACAAATCGGTCAAATCCCATAATGGCCAGCAAGATGGACTCAGTACAGCCCAGAAAGTGGAAGAAGTGTAGCTGACTGATGCAGCCCAGGAAAGACAGGGCCTTGTGAGCAGAGAGGAGGTTTGCCATTAGTATGGGCAGTGTCACTGAAGAATAGCAGATATCCAGACAAGAAAGATTTCCCAGGAAAAAATACATAGGGGAGTAGAGTCTTGGCTCCAAGATGACAACCACTAATATGGACCCGTTTCCAAACAGATCGATCATGTATATAATCAAGAGGGTCATAAAGAGAACAGGCTGCAGCTCCTGAGTGGAAGTCAGTTCCAGCAGGAGAAACTCATTCACTGTGGTAATGTTCTCCATCGCTCGGAGGAGTGATAACAGTTAGTAAAGCTGCTCTAGTAGACTGTATGGGTTAAATGAAGCAAGTTCATCATCTGAAAGTATATAAGGATGATCTATGGTGAGTAAAATGGTTAGAAAAGCTAGAATTAAATTCACTTGCAACATAATTAAGGACAGAAATTTGTGATAAATTCTGAGTCAGTGTGATATATGTGATACATAGAACAAAGAAGCATATTTAGGATGCTGAGTCAAACCTATAAAGCAGCTCATAAAGAATAAAAGCAGATATTCAGTGAATACAGTAAGAGAACAGGACTCAGTTTTAGCCTCATTGTAGCATTAAAATTAGTGTATCTAAAGAGTCTTGTCAGATGTATTTGTAAAAATTTAAATATTTTTAAATGGATATAATAGGCACACTTCTCATTTCTGGTACAAGTAGAAACAGCAATAGTCCTAAATATTCGTTTAAAAAATAAGAGTAGGTTCTCCACAATCTAAACCTTCATGAAACTATAAAAAATAATTGTAAACCACAAAACTTCAAATCATGTGTAGGCAGAGGGAATACAAATCAGCAGATGTGGTGTCAGCATCACAAGAGGGCATCACAATAGCAGGGTTATTTATGCAGGAAAATCCCAAAGTACTAAGTTTTAGTGGCAAAAGAATGTTGAAAACAGCAGAAAATTATCAGTCTCAGAAAGAGAGTGCCTCACCTTGAGAGTGAATTTCTCCAGAATACCAGAAAACAAGCAAGTCAGTGTGCACATAATGATGAAGAGAAAAGTATGTTACCACTAAGACAGTAAAAATGTTGCAACTGAAGAGGGGACCAGTGAGCCAAGAATCTGGGGAAAATATCCTATCCTCCATGCCATATAAACCTCCTGATAACTTGCCCCCCAAATCCAACTTGTTCATATATAAACAATAAATAGATAAACTTCTGCATCCACATGAAAGTATGATAAGAAACAAACAGAAAAATAGAAAATCATGATTTCTCAACAGAATTGCATCACCTGATAGAAATATTTGTAGTGAAACAGAAAAATGGCAGCCCAGCACTCCTAAGTGAAGCCACTAAAACTATAACATACTTTTTAGTGAGGAAAAAAATATACAAATATTCAAAATAGAAATTCAAATTAAAATTCAATGATATACTATTTTGACAAAGATTAAAATGTTTGCAACATTTATTTTCTTGAAGGGGTGAAATACACACAGATGGGGATGTCAATTGGTTTAATGTCTAACAGACATTTTGTAATAATGGATGTGAGAGTTGGACCATAAAGAATGCTGAGCACCAAAGAACTGCTGCTTTTGAATTATAGTGCTGGAGATGACTCTTGAAAGTCCTTTGGACAGCAAGGTCAAACAGCAAGACCCTAAAGAAAACCAACCCTGGATTTCATTGAAAGGACTGATGCTATAGCTGAAGCTCCAGTACTTTAGCCACCTGATGCGAACAGTCAACTCAATGGAAAAGACCCTGATGCTGGGGAAGATTGAAAGCAAAAGAAGCAGGTGACAAAGGATGAAATTGTTAGACAGCATCGCCAACTCAATGGACATGAATTTGAGCAAACTCCAGGAGATAGTGAAGGACAGATAAACCTGGTGTGCTGCAGTCCATGGGGTTACAAAGAGTTAGACACAACTTAGCGACTAAACAACAACAAAATTACACAAAACATCACTCCCTAATCATTTTAGATGTTCCTATTATCTGCATTTTTAGAGTTTATCACTTTTATTGTATCTGTATGTTAGAGATGCCATAAAATGACCTGTTCATTTATTCCCAAATTCACATTCAGTGAACCACATTAACAGCTTGCAGTTGGTCATGGTAGAAGTGTTTTTGCCAAGGAATTGGTAAATTCTGCAAATTATAAGCATGGTTTATGGACTTTTGATTGTCTAGTCTTAGGAAAGTGATGGAAATGATGCAGATTAAACTTAAAAGTGTGTCATATTTTAGCCATTATATTGTGAATAACACAAAAATGCAGGAACATTTCTTCTGATATTCAAAAAGTTTTGTACTTCAGGAAAACTAATATCACTGACCAATGAGAGAAATCCAGACATATAACTTCCTTGATCCACTTTTGTCTTAGTTATTGACATAAACATATCAAACCCTAGTGGAATTCATCAATGATGCAAGAGATTTCTTTGTTGAATTGACATTCACAGAATGCTAATATTGATTTTTGTTAAATACTTGCTGAAATTCAACTATATTTGAAATTCACACCATAGCTGAAATTCAACTTCTATTTGATCAAGTTACAATGTATTCAAGGACTTATTTACAACTGTCTAGTCCATTCACCCTCATACACTCCTGGATAACCATTTAAACCTCCAGCCAACCTTCTTCTCCATATTGACTGCCCAATGCTGACCTTGCTTCCTTGTCTACAAGAAATTTGAAGCAATTGAAAAGAATTTCCAGACTCACTATCATTTGTGTCTATATTATTAGAAAGTGATTGCACTTTCTTTTTAATTTATTTTTAATTGAGGATAATTGCTTTATAATGGTGTGTTAGTTTCTGTCATATAACAATGTGAATCATACAGATATCCTCTCCCTCATGAGCCTTTCTCCCTGCCCAATCGGTGCTTTTTTAAAGCCAAAGCTCTTGCTTGTGCTTTCAGTGATACCCATTTGCTTAATCAGGTGTGCACTCCCACAATGCCGTTCTCTCTTCCATAATTATTTTTCCTTTCTCTGATGTAACATTCTCTTCAGTAAAGGAGTATTAAAAAGTCTTCCTTTCTCTCTGTTTTTCTTCACTGTCCATTTTCTCTGATCTTTACATCAAAGCTTCTCATAAACAATGTTTAAATTGATGGTCTCCACTCTTATTCTTTCCTGTCTCTCTTCAACCTACCTCATTAGACCTTTACTTCAATATTCCCCTGAACTCTAGTTGTTGGATCAATTATGAAACCCATATGCACAGAATCTTCCACTTATTTTCACTTCCCTAGCTATCAAGTGAGTCCACTATTATTATTAACAGTTATAGTATTATTATTAATAGCTTCTTGCTTCTAACCTTACTTGTAAATTATCTCCCATCATCATTCTTTTTCTTATAACCCTCCTGCCACACTTCAGCTCAGACTGTAAATTCAAACTTATTTATTCATTGCCACACCACACAGCTTGTGTGATCTTAGTTCCCCAACCAGAGATGGAAACTGGACACTTGACGTGAAAGTGTGGCGTTCTAACCACTGGACCACCAGGAAATTCTCCATAAACTCAAATTCTAAGAAAGACTACAAGCTCTGTAATGTCTTTTTCTTTTTACTCTTCCAGCCTTATTTCCTCCCTTTCTCCCCTGAGTTCAATCAGTCAAGTCACACTGGCCTCGTTTCTGTTCTCCTTTGCTCTTCCTCATGACTAGCTGTCTGACAAAAGCCCTAACTTCATTTTAATCTTACCTCAAATGGTATTTATTCAATGAGACCCACTCTGGTCATCCTATTGGGGCCCTCATACACTCCATACCCTCTTCACACTCCTTTCATTTCTCCATGACACATAACACCTTCTGAAATCCCATATCATTTGTTTATTTACTCTCTTTATTATGTATTACCTGCTCCCCTAGTTGGATATAATCTTTACAAAGTCAGTGTATTGTCTCTTAATGATGCCTTCTGAGCATCTATAAGAGTACCTGGCACACAACACATATTTGTTCATTGTTAAATCGATCTTTCTAGTCTCCTTTCATGAGGAATTGACTTAGCTGATTTCCCTTTGCAGAAAACTCGTAGGAAGTCTCTGTTTTTTCAAGAAAACTTATTTTTGCCCCACTTACCCAGTTTAGCTTAATTTGATTTGCTGTGGTATAGGTTCAACCAGGAGTTGTCATGAAGAAAAATGTTAACCTTATAAAAAAATAATAGCCTCTCCCTCATATTATTATGTGAACAGGAGTGAAATTTTCTCCTGTAGCGTTACCATCTATGCCCACTTATGTTTGGAACCACTGGAAGTGTGGCTGGAATCTGCTATTCTTGTCCAACTCACATACCCAACATCAGGAACCCTCTTCTTTATAAACCCTCCTGTTTATATGATTTCTTTAAAAAAGCACACACAGCATACTGAGAATCTAATTACTTTTCCCCAAATAGCAATGATGAAGACTTTGGGGACTTTAAGTATCTTACTAGTAATTAAGGTATATTGTAAAATTGTCTATAGGGGCAAAATAAGAAAAATACCATTATTGTCATTTTCCACAAAATAGTATTACCATTATAATTTTCCATAATATTAAATCCTTATAACTGGATAATGTTGAATTTTTTTTTTATTGCTGTTGCTTTTATTGTTGTATTTAAATGATGTTAATGTGAACTTCATTACATAATTACATAAATTTAAATAGCATAAAATTAGAGAAATAAGAGAAGCAACTGTTCAAAAAAAAGTGAAATCTTAAAAAGCATAATATCTATAAGTTTTACTTTTAAAAGTGTATTTATTTATTCATTTTGTCCGCACTGGGTCTCCATTGCTGCATGAGATTTTCTCTAGTTGCAATGAGTGGGGCCCACACTCCAGTTGCAGTGCATGGGCTTCTCCTCACAGCAGCTTCTCTTGTTGCAGAGCACTAGCTCTAACACACGACCTTCACTAGTTTCAGCACTTGCACTCAGTAGTTGTGGTTCTTGGGCTCTAGAGCAGAGGCTCAATAGTTGCGTGCCTGGGATTACTTGCTCTGAGCATTTGGATTTTCCTGGATTGGGGATTGAATCTGTGTCTCCTGCATTGGCAAGCAGATTCTTTTACTCTGAGCCACCAGGGAAGACCTTAAAAGTTTTGCTTTTTATCTCTTTCTGTAAAATGTCATCATAGCCACTGTAATCAATTGACAATAATATCAAGTGATTCATTTTTTTCTAATCATTCTGCATTTATTTTGCTACCACACAAATTTCAGCCAGCTTCTTTGGTGAAGAGATTCACAGAAATTCAGCCATGAAAATTATTATATAAATCATTTAAATCTACAAATAAAACATCCAGTGCTAATGTGGCTATTATTAAGTCAGTGTTAATAACAGTGTTAATAATATGGTTGGATTAATCAGTGTTCCTCTCTTATCTTCTAAAAACTTTCCTGAAAGAAATAAGGACAGAAAGAAGCATAAATCCAAACTTTATTTCAAAACATATATTAGAAAAAGTCTGAATCCCAGAACAATAAAATAGAAATAAATATTCAGAAAACAATGGAGGCAAGAGAAGGGAGTAGGAAGATGTCAAGAAAGGAAGTCCATTTCTGCAAAATTAAGAAAAAGCTGCCAAATTTCTCTTTTTAAAGTAAGTAGAACAGGTTAAGATATGAACTAGACAGCAGCAGGAAATTTTCTTGACTTTGTTTGGTTCCTAGAGCAGAGCAGTCAGTGTGGATTAAAAGAAGTAAGCCGAATTAGACAAAGTTATTTCTGGTTGGGGGCAGTGATGTAGAGAATAATTTTGCATATTTGAAGGAAATAGTCTGTTACTAAAGCTGTGAGAACAGATCTAGAGCTGCACATCTCAGCTGTTTTACAAAGGGAGAAATCACCTGACTTCAAAAATGGAATCAAAAATGCTACAGCCCAGGTTCGATGCATGAGAAGGGCCCGGCCAGGGCACTCAGAGCCAGTGCACTGAGATGACCCTGAGGGATGGGATGGGGAGGGAGGTAGGAGAGGGGTTCAGGATGGGGGACACATGAACACCCTTGGCTGATTCATGTGGTGGTAAAATTCATGGTGGCTGATTCATGGCATTGTAAAAGCTACCACAATATTGTAAAGTAATTAGCATCCAATTAAAATAAATTAATTAATTTTTAAAAATAAAAAAAATGCTACAGCTAAACTTATGCTTTTGGCAACAGTAAGTTGCACGATTTTATATAACCCTCAGGTTGGGAACAAAAGGTTGGTCAATGTATTAAAAATCCTTCTGAAGGAGTCAGAGAGCTAACAAGGCATTGAGGATTTTCAGGACCAAGATCCAAAAGAAGAGGGCAGTATAGGAAGGAGAGTCCAGCATTTTTCACCATTTTTCTACTTGAGATACCTAAATACTTTGATTTATTGTTTTATTTTATTGCACTCCATGGATACTGTGTTTTTTTGTTGTTGTTACAAAATTGTAATGTTGTTACAACCTTGAAGGTCTGTGACTACCTGGCACAAGGTCTAACTAAGCAAGCCTGTCAGCTTCATTTTCCCAACAGCATTTGCCCACTTTGAATCACCTGTCACGTACTGGTAATTCTCATAGTATTTCAAAATTTTCCAGTACTTTATATTTGTTATGGTGATCTGTGATCACTGATGTTTGTTGCTATTACTACAGCTCACTGAAGAGTTCAGATGATAGTTAGCATTTTTTTTAGCAATAAAGTATTTTTAATTAAGGTACATATATGTACATACATAATACTATTGTACACTTAATAGGTTATAGTAGAGTGTACATATAACGTTTACATGCACTGGGAACCAAGTATTCATGTGACTTGCTTTATTGTCATATCATCTTTATGGTGGTGGTCTGGAATCTCACAATATCTCTGAGGTCTGAATGTATTGGCATGTTCTGAAAAGAAATCAAAAGAAAATACTTGAGAATTTTTCCTTTATCTTAACATTAATGATTATTTTTATATCACTAATATCTCATGGACCACCACACTTAAACTGTTACACCTTTGTGGTAATTTTGTGTGTGTGCCCTGCTAAGTCATTTCAGTTGTGTCCCACCGTTCGTAAACCTATGGACTGTAGCTCACCAGGCTCCTCTGCCCATGGAACTCTCCAGGCAAGAATACTGGAGTGGATAACCATTCCCTTCTCCAGCGGATCTTCCTGACCCAGGGATCAGATCAGGGTCTCCTACATTGGAGGCAGATTGCTTACTGTCTGAGCTATCAGGGAAGCCCGATTAATAGGAAGGAGAACTCAATTCAAAACATTATTATGGTGAGAAAAACAAATCAAAACTTTTATCACACCCTTCTCTGTTCATAGCCTGATTTTTCTACACTATGACATATCTTGGTGTTAACGTAAGTACATGAAAATTAATGATCATCCTCGATGCCTCTCATCTTCCTACCAGCTATCAGTAAATAATGAAAGTTGAGTGTTCAAAATATATCCAGAATCTAACTGCTTCTCCTATCCCCACCATCATTACCCTTGTCTAGGCTTCCATCAATTCTCATCCAAAAGATTATAAGGAAATCCTAATTTCACCCTTGCTCCCCTACTCTCTGTTCTCAACACAGTAACATTGTGATTCTTTCACCACAGAAGTCAAGTCAGTGCTTCGCTCAAATGCCCCGTATCATACTAATCACCCAGAGTAAGTGCTGAACGCTTTCAGCCAAGCAACAAAATGCCCATGACATGACTATCATCAACTTTCAGCCCTTATCTCCTGCCACCCACTTCATTACTCACTGAGCTCCAGGCACATGGGACATCTTACTAGAACAACACTCTGTAGCAATACTCTTTCATTCTCTGTCATTTCTACATAAAAAGCTTTATTGTCACATACTTGCATGACTCACTTCCCTATTTCCTTTGGCATTCTGCTCAAATGCCATTTCTTAAAGAAGATTTCATAGACCCAATCTTACAAAAGAGTGCCCATTGGCACATGCTTATTCTTGCTCATTCTGTGTTTTACCTTCTGAAAGACGTATGTGTTAACTTGTTCATCTTATCTTTGCAAACCATTTCAAATGAAGAAGATCCATGTCCTCATGTCAGGTACTCATGGATCTTTTCCAAGATAGTATCCTCTGCAAATTGAACACTGCTTGCTGAAAAATATATTTCAAGTGAATGAATGACTAATGAAGAGTAATTGAATAATATATGTGAAAAACACAGTTACAAATGGAACAAATTTCTGATAAGAAAAGAAAATTCAAGAAAT
This sequence comes from Tragelaphus eurycerus, assembly GCA_935064755.1. Taxonomy (NCBI): domain Eukaryota; kingdom Metazoa; phylum Chordata; class Mammalia; order Artiodactyla; family Bovidae; genus Tragelaphus; species Tragelaphus eurycerus. Next base: position 24,895,965 of record CAKXYN010000031.1, read on the forward strand.
GTATCAAAAGTATTAAAATTAGAAATAAATGTCATAAACATAAAATGGAGTTTTGATTTTTTTCTAGTGCTGCCAATGATTTTCTTTAGGCAGCTTCAGTTTCCTCCCAAACACTCTGCTCAGAGCCAACTTCACTTTCTTATTCCTTAGGGTGTATATCAATGGATTCAGCAATGAAGTGACAGTGGTGTGTATGACAGCCACATACCGCTCCTGTATTACAGAGGTGGCAGAGGCTGGGGAGATGTAGGTGAGCCCCACAGTTCCATAAAACAGAGATATCACCATTAAATGGGAGGCACATGTGGACAGAGCCTTGTGAAGCACACGACAGGTATGGTTCTTAAACAGAAGGAAGCTGATAATATACAAGTAGGAGAGGAAAGTGAAGAAGCATGGTACCATAGCTAAGCTACCAGTGACGATAAAAATGAGCCACTGATTGAGCTGAATGTCACCACAAGCCAACTCTAAGAGGGGCTTCACATCACAAAAGAAGTGATTGAGTTTCAGAGAGTGGCAAAAGTTCAGACGTGCAGTCATGACAGAATGCATCAGAGCATAAAAGAAGCTGGTGATCCAGGCCATGGCTGAGAAGAGAATACACACCTTAAGGTTCATGATAACAGTGTAGCGAAGTGGATAACAGATGGCCACAAATCGGTCAAATCCCATAATGGCCAGCAAAATGGCCTCAGTGCAGCCCAGAAAGTGGAAGAAGTGTAGCTGAGTGATGCAGCTCAGGAAAGACACGGCCTTGTGAGCAGAGAGGAGGTTTGCCATTAGTATGGGCAATGTCACTGAAGAATAGCAGATATCCAGACAAGAAAGATTTCCCAGGAAAAAATACATAGGGGAATAGAGTCTTGGCTCCGAGATGACAACCACTAATATGGACCCGTTTCCAAACAGATCGATCATGTATATAATCAGGAGGGTCATAAAGAGAACAGGCTGCAGCTCCTGAGTGGAGGTCAGTTCCAGCAGGAGAAACTCATTCACTGTGGTAATGTTCTCCATCGCTCGGAGGAGGATCAGATCAGATCAGATCAGTCGCTCAGTCGTGTCCGACTCTTTGCGACCCCATGAACCGCAGCACGCCAGGCCTCCCTGTCCATCATCAGCTCCCAGAGGTCACTCAGACTCGCATCCATCGAGTCAGTGATGCCATCCAGCCATCTCATCCTCTGTCGTCCCCTTCTCCTCCTGCCCTCAATCCCTCCCAGCATCAGAGTCTTCTCCAATGAGTCAACTCTTCACATGAGGTGGCCAAAATACTGGAGTTTCAGCTTTAGCATCATTCCTTCTAAAGAAATTCCAGGATTGATCTCCTTCAGAATGGACTGGTTGGATCTTCTTGCAGTCCAAGGGACTCTCAAGAGTCTTCTCCAACACCACAGTTCAAAAGCATCAATTCTTCGGCGCTCAGCCTTCTTCACAGAGGAGTGATAACAGTTAGTAAAGCTGCTCTAGTAGACTGTATGGGTCAAATGAAGCAAGTTCATCATCTGAAAGTATATAAGGATGACCTATGGTGAGTAAAATGGTTAGAAATGCTAGAATTAAATTCACTTGCAACATAATTAAGGACAGAAATTTGTGATAAATTCTGAGTCAGTGTGATATATGTGATACATAGAACAAAGAAGCATATTTAGGATGCTGAGTTAAACCTATAAAGCAGCTCATATAGAACAAAGGCAGATATTTAGTGAATACAGTAAGAGAACAGGACTCAATTTTAGCCTCATTGCAGCATTAAAATTAATGTATCTAAAAAGAGTCTTGTCAGATATATTTATAAAAATTTATTTCTGGGTACAGATAGAAGCTTAGCAATAGTCTTAAATATCTTCTTTTAAAAAAAGAGTAGGTTCTCCACAACCTATACCTTCATAAAACTAGAAGACATTTTTTAAAATCCACAAACTTCAAATCATGTGTAGGCAGACGGAATACAAATCAGCAGAATTGGTGTCAGCGTCAGAAGAGGGCATCGCAGCAACAGGGCTATTTATGCAGGAAAATCGTAAAATACCAAGCTGTTTAACAGCAAGAGAATATCGGGGGAAAAAAAAAAATCAGTCTCAGAAAAGAGTACCTCACACTGAGAGTGAATTTCTCCAAAATGTCAGAAAAGAGCGAGTCAGTATGCTTGTAATGATGGAATGCAGAGAAAAGTACATTACTACAGAGGCAGTAAGAATGTCGCACTACAAGAGGGGACCAATGAGCTAAGAATCTGGGGAAAATATCCTCTTTTTCCATAAACCTCCTGCTGATAACTTGACCCCCAAATTCAACTTTTTCATAGATAAACAATAAATATGAGAACTTCTGCATCTACATGAAAGCACATAAGAAAAAAACAGATACATAGAAAATCGTGATTTCTTAATCAAATATATTTCTTCAGAAAAAAATATTTGAAGTGAAACAAAACTTCAGCACAACATTCCTAAGTGAAGCTACTAAAACTATAACATAATTTTTAATGAAAAACTATACAAATATTCAAAACAGAATTTCAAGTTAAAACACGATGATACGCTATTTTGATGAAGATTAAAATGTTTGAGACATTATATTTGTCTGAGGGTGGTAAAATACACACAGATGAGGATGTCAGTTGATTTAATCTCTAACAGATATTTTAGCAATAACTATTAAAAATCTCACACTCAAAGCAATTCCACATTCTAGATTGTCCTTCAGATGTTTTTGCAAACGTCAAAAATTGTGTATTTGCTATGATATTTATTTAAGCATCGTCATATGAAAGATTGCAAACAAACTAAATGACCATACGGGACTAGTTAAATAATTTTCAGTACCTAGGAAACAGTAAAACAAGGCAGCTCTTTATATACTGTTTTTCATCTCTTGCACATACGCACAAAAAAAACACTCACAAGTACACAGGTAGAAATACATATGTACTGCTGTATCTACTTCATACAAAAGATGCATGATTATACAGATTAAGAAAATCAAAGCTTTTCCAACTAAGAAATTGTGCCATAAACCCACTTGTTCCACCCCATAATTTTGACAAATTATATTCAAAAAGATTCCCCAGCTACTCTCACTCATCCTTTCTAATGGTCCCAATTTCCTTCTATAAAACACACACACATATACAAAACACCAAAAAAAAAAAAAAAAACCCACACATTTGTACACATACAAAAACAAAAACCTTCCTTCTTACCTATTCTCTTATGTTCTACCTACTGACTGTGGCAATTCACCCTATTCTTTACTTCTCTGTGTACATACCTTGGAAAAAATACATGGTTTTGGTGCATAAGTAAACCCAAGAATCAGGGCTATAATATGTTGATTATCTCTTTGTATAAAATTATCAGAAAGATTTTAGCTGCTCAAAGTCTTATATGACAAATATCATATACGTAAGAGTAAATATAAATCACAGAGGACTTGGCCTTCATTACCATTCTAAGCACAAAATAAGCACATTGAATCCCCTTTGAACTCCCCCTAGAGATGTTCCAAGCATAGATGTCTAGGGATCTCTTCTCAAAGGGTTATTCTCTCTACTTTAATTTTTCAATAAATAGTTTGTTTTTTTAATCTATTTGGTAGAATATTTTGCTACATTTAACTAGAAAAGAATATTATGCTGAGCCAATGATTTACACTGAAAGATTAAAGAAAGAGTAAGTATGACAATTTTTAAACAGTACAGCTCCTGTCATTGGAAATTCTTAACAGCTTGTGGATCCAAAGTTTGTCATTGTTTAGAGAAATATATTAAGAAATTAAAAAATGATAAAGTTTAAATCGAACCATTTTGACAAGACAAGATGATTGATTTAACTTGAGAAATGTCAGAGAAAAAGAAAACAGCAACAAAATAAGGGCTTTATAGCCACCAAAATGAAAAATAAAATACCTTGTTAGACTCAAAATAGATCCTGTCTATAAATCGAAGAGAAACTGACAGATTTTTCTTAAAATCTGCCTTAGTCAAAAATTTCTTAATAATGACTATTTATAGATGCATACAGCAAAACTCTCAGACTCTGGAACAAAATCTCCTGGAGTTAGAATCCTGGCTCTGCTTGCAATGTGACTATTGTTAAGTTACTTTTCCTTTCTGGTCTCTGGTTTTCCCCTTCTGTAAACATATGATAATAATGAAACCAATCTGATTTGATTGATGTGATGACTAAGGTTAAATAAAATAATATCTGTAAGTGAACAAACTCTATATAAGTGATTTTACACACACACACACACAATCATGGCTAGAGAATTCTGAATAAGGGTTATAAAGACATTTTGCAAGAAGCAGAGAGAGAATCTGTGATGTTAAGAATCATAGTCTGGAAACCTAAATCACATATCTAGAATTTTATCCAGTTCTACTGCATGATGACATTTGCCAAAGGATTACTTTTCATCCAATTTAAAATATATTTTCTTTCATGGATATTGACAAGCAGATTCTAAATTAACAAAAAAGAATAACAGAGGTTCTGGTTCAAGGTGGTGGAGTAGGAGACCCTGAACTCACCTCTTCCCATGGGCACACCCAATCTATAGCTACACAGAAAAGAAAACCAGAAACTAGTTGAAGTACCGTTACACATCAAATCAATGAGAAACATTCCACACTGAATCAGGCAGAGAGACCAAGATACAGTCTGGCCAAACACTATATTCCCAGCATGGCAACTCACAACTCCCAGCTTCTCACTGAGGAGTAAACAGTTTAGACTCCACATCTGGCACCCCAACTCTAAAGAATTTCACTTGAGGAACAAGCCCCCAGACATCTAGTTTTGAAAAACAAGGTTTGCATATGTGAGACCTACAAGGCTATGGAGAACTAAAAGAGAGTTCTTAAAAGGCTCACAGGACCTCACTCTGGCTAACTGACACCCTGCTACTCCCCAAAGCTCAGAAAAGAGGCAGCAGATTGCAATGTGTCCAGTCTTAGGGAATTCCCTGGAGGTCCAGTGGTTAAGACCGAAGTCCTTCCCAGAGTGACCCTTGTACGTTCTCATGGGAGGACTAGACATAGGAGGTGAAAACAGCAAAGGAAGCCCCAGGAGACTTTCTTCCATCAAAATGCTTTTTTAAAAATCAAGTTGTGGAATTCTGTGGTCGTCCAGTGGTTAGGTCTTGGAGCTTCCAGTGCAGAGGGTACTGGTTCAATCCCTGGTCAAGGAACTAAAATCCCACATGCCATATGGAATAGTCAAAATACAAAAAAACAAAACAAACAGACAAAAAAAACCTCCCATTTAATGAAATGTGTCCAGTCTTCATGTGAAGGAGATCTATTTGCTTATTTTAAAGGTTTGACCTAAGTGGTCGGCTTCTTATCTAACACACTTCTAGAGGCTAACTACAATACTCTCCATACACAGAGGCCTTAGCAGACACCATCTCTTTTCTATCCCTCTGCCTCATTCGGATTGCCAATATATCCCAACATCCAGAGGACACCCCCTGACCATTTGACTCTAGCAGCCAGCAAGGCTCATGTCTTTTGGCTCCCACAGGTCTGTAACAGAGAAACAATTCTTAACTGGCTATCTCCCCCTGGGACAGCACAGAGACATAGACAGAAACACCCAGTCTTTCTGTGAAACAGAACTATTTGTTTTCCTTAAAAGCTACAGCCTAAGAGGCAGGTTTCTCATTTATCACATAGCTAGGGGGCAAGTACCAGAGAAGGCAATGGCACCCCACTCCAGTACTCTTTCCTGGGAAATCCCATGGACGGAGGAGCCTGGTAGGCTACAGTCCATGGGGTCGCTAAGAGTCAGACACGACTGAGCGACTTCACTTTCACTTTTCCCTTTCATGCATTGGAGAAGGAAATGGCAACCCACTCCAGTGTTCTTGCCTGGAGAATCCCAGGGACAGAGGAGACTGGTGGGCTTCCGTCTATGGGGTCACACAGAGTCAGAACTGATTGACGTGACTTAGCACCAGCAGCAGCAGCAGGGGGCAAGTACAATCCTTTGTAGAGCTCAGGGAGTCCAATGGATGCAATCTTCAGACTATAGCTCTGCCCTAGCTCAGATTTCTGGTGTTTCTGAGAAAGAAACATCTTTCTGGTGTTCCAGTTTTTGTTGCTGACACCCAGAGGCCATATAACCCAGATAGCCTGCTCTAATGACCAGAGGGGCTTGTGTCTTTGGGCTTACCAGGACAGTCACAAACAAAGAAACTGTTCTTAATGTCTACCACCCCAGGGCTCAGTGAAGGAGAAGCAGACTCACTTCTTACAGACATCCACTGAAGAAAGTTGATAGACATTCATTGAAAACTGCTGCCTGAGAGTCTGGCTTCCAATTATCCTGCATCCAGATGCTGATGGAGACATTTATTATAAATCTCAGTTTTAATATGTCTTCCCTTTTCAAGGTACACAACAAGGGATTTACCAATAAATTGAGTACATTTTCTAGTATTTAGATCAGCTGATCTTTTTCCGATGAATAAATTGATATGAGAACATCTGACATATATGATAATAGAATGGCCAGAATGGATAAGAAATAGATAAATCATTTATTATGTAGTAAGTGCCTGCTCTCATCCCTCCCTAGCTTTCTTATCTCTTTTTAGTTCTCTGTAGCATCTAATTGGAGAAGGCAGTGGAACCCCACTCCAGCACTCTTGCCTGGAGAGTCCCATGGATGGAGGAGCCTGGTGGGCTGCAGTCCATGGGGTCGCTAAGGGTCAGACACGACTGAGTGACTTCACTTTCCCTTTTCATTTTCATGCACTGGAGAAGGAAATGGCAACCCACTCCAGTGTTCTTGCCTGGAGAATCTCAGGGACAGGGGAGCCTGGTGGGCTGCCGTCTATGGGGTTGCACAGAGTCAGACACGACTGAAGCAACTTAGCAGCAGCAGCAGCATCTAATTACCCTGACATATATACTTATGAATTTGTCCATTGTGTAAGATTGTAGAATTTCTTTTGTTCAGTCTTGCTTCCTACACCTACTATGCTGCCTGACACAATATATATTCAATGACTATCTCTTAAATAAGTAAGTAGGTAAATAAAAACTGAGCAAATAATGACACATAGTTGAGCACAGAACATGGTTATGGGGCTACAAATTCCTGAGGGAAAATCATGTAGACCATTTATTAGAGTGAAGGGATAAAAATCTTAATCAGAGTCAGATATAAGCCTCATTAATCTCAGTGGTGCTGCCGGCAGTCTTTAAACAACTTGCTCCCGAAGGTTTTCTTCAGCGCCAGCCTCACTTCTTTATTCCTAAGAGTATATATCAATGGATTCAGCACTGGAGTGACCGCACTATAGACGATGGCCACCATCCGGTCCTGAGTCATGGAAGTGGCTGAGGCAGGACGAATGTACGTGAAGCCTACAGGTCCATAGAAAAGACACACCACCGTAAAGTGGGAGGCACAAGTGGACAAAGCTTTGTGGAGTATTCTGCAGGACTTATGCTTGAGCAGAAGGGAGCAAATAATATACAAGTAGGAGAGAAGCGTCAGGAAGAAAGCTCCCATAGATATGCTGCCTGTGACAACAAAAAGAAGCCATTGGTTGAGCAGTGTGTTACTGCAGGCCAGTTCCAAGAGGGGCTTGACATCACAGAAGAAGTGATTGAGCTCTTGAGAGCGGCAAAAGTCCAGGCGTGCAGTTATGACGGAATGTACCAGAGCGTTAAAGATGCTGGTGATCCAGGCCATGGCTGCCAAGAGAATACATACCTTGGGGTTCATGATGACAGGGTAACGAAGTGGGTTGCAGATGGCAGCGAAGCGATCAAAAGCCATGACAGCCAGTAAGATGGCCTCTGTGCTTCCCAGAAAGTGGAAGAAGTATAGCTGAGTGATACAGCCCAGGAAAGATATGGTCCTGCGAGCGGAGACGAGGTTTATAAGGACTTTGGGCAATGTCACTGAAGAGTAGCAGATATCCAGACAAGAAAGATTCCCCAGGAAAAAATACATGGGGGAATGCAGTTTGGGTTCCAAAATTGCAATCACTAGTATAGCTCCATTTCCAACCAAGTTTATCAAGTAAATGATTAAGAAAATCACAAAGAAGAAAGGCTGCAGCTTCTGAACACTGGTCAGGCCAAGTAACAGAAACTCATTTACTGTAGTGACATTCTCCATTGCTTTGGGAAGCAAATGTAATGATGACAATGAATTAGTTTTTTTTGAATTTTACACTGTGGGAATTAAGTGAAGCAAGTTTACTATTTGGAAAAGCCTAAGGGTGAGCTCCAGTGTGGAGAATATTTAAAAGTGGTAAGTAAACAGCTTTACCACTTCTGAATATGAGTCACACATCTTTTTACTGCTTCAGAATTTATCATGTACTAATAAAAACAGCTCATAATGAGTAAGTCAGATATAGATAAAAGACACTTTTTTAAAGCATAAAATGTAAAGCAGGACTATATCTTATTTACAACATTAGAATTAGAGGTTAGACAAAAAAAATTAGAGGTTATATTTCTGTCTTTGTGCCAGTACAATACTGTCTTGATGACTGTGGCTTTGTAGTAGAGCCTGAATCAGGCAGGTTGATTCCTCCAGTTCCATTCTTCTTTCTCAAAATAGCTTTGGCTATTCGAGGTTTTTTTTATTTCCATACAAATTGTGAAATTATTTGTTCTAGCTCTGTGAAGAATACCATTGGTAGCTTGATAGGGATTGCATTGAATCCATAAATTGCTTTGGGTAGTATACTCATTTTCACTATATTGATTCTTCCAATCCATGAACATGGCATATTTCTCCATCTATTAGTGTCCTCTTTGATTTCTTTCACCAGTGTTTTATAGTTTTCTATATATAGGTCTTTAGTTTCTTTAGGTAGATATATTCCTAAGTATTTTATTCTTTTCGTTGCAATATCCATCAGCAGATGAATGGATAAGAAATCAGTGGTACATATACACAATGGAGTACTACTCAGCCATTAAAAAGAATACATTTTAATCAGTTCTAATGAGGTGGATGAAACTGGAGCCTGTTATACAGAGTGAAGTAAGCCAGAAAGAAAAACACCAATACGGTATACTAATGCATATATATGGAATTTAGAAAGAGGGTAACAGTAACCCTGTATACAAGACAGCAAAAGAGACACTGATGTATAGAACAATCTTTTGGACTCTGTGGGAGAGGGAGAGGGTGGGATGATTTGGGAGAATGGCATTGAAATATGTATAATATCATATATTAAACGAGTCACCAGTCCAGGTTCCATACATGATACTGGATGCTTGGGGCTGGTGCACTGGCATGACCCAGAGGGATGGTATGGGGAGGGAGGAGGGAGGAGGGTTCAGGATGGGGAACATATGTATACCTGTGGCAGATTCATTTTGATATATGGCAAAACCTATACAATATTGTAAAGTTAAATAAAATAAAATTTTAAATAAATAAATAAATAACATCTTAAAAAAAATTAGAGGTTAAAAAAATTTAAAACATACAAAGGAAATAATTGTTCAGCTTATGATTCTCGGTTCTGGCAGTAAAAGTGCTGTAGCCTAGTGAGGATTTCTTCTTTTCTCCTAAGATATTTTAAAGCCTCAGGAAATTAACACATCCTTCCTACACGCCTAAACTTTCAGCAAAACTAAGAAACATAAAATTCAGAATCTTCAAATACTGTGTTTAAGCAGAGGGAATAAAAATAACATCAGTTCAGTTCAGATCAGTCGCTCAGTCGTGTCCGACACTTTGCAACCCCATGAATCGCAGCACGCCAGCATAATTAGCATCAGTAGTCATAAGACTGCAGCACAGTGGTGGGTTTGTGTGTTTAGTTGAGAAAAACTTGAAAGAGTAAAAAGTTTAACAGGAAGACAATTTTGAAAACATCCCCGATTTTTCAGGCCCAGGAAAAAGTGCCCTACATTTAGTGGGAATTTCTATGAGAGGGGGAGAATTAGAACAAGATAAAGCATAAGCATTGAAAGAGAGAGGGAAAATATATACTAAATGCTTTGTCATTTGTAAAAAATAATCACCACCTTATTAACAGAAGAGGGAGTCCTTGAATTGAGGAATGGAAAAACTACCTGGTATACCCTCCTCCCTGGTGGCTCAGATGGTAAAGAATCTGCCTGCAGTGTGGGAAAGATCCCCTGGAGAAGGGAATGGCAACCCACTCCAAGGAGTATTCTTGCCTGGAGAATACCATGGACAGAGGAGCCTGGTGGGCTCCAGTCCATAGGGTCGAAAAGAGTCCAATATAACTGAGCGATTAAGCAGCAGCTTACCCACCCTCACCCACACTAACACTCCCATGCTAACTACTGGTCCAGAATATCACAACCCAATGTAAGCTCCCAATAAAATAGCTTCAAAAGTTGACAGAAATAATGAAGAGTAAAATTCACAATCCTAATAGAAGTTTTTAACATCTCTCTCTGTATGAGTTATAGAAGAGAGAGCAAAAAAAAAAAAAGTTAGAATATAAAAATCTGAAAAGCATTATTTACAAATTTGATTAACATATATAAACAGCTCAGTAAGAAAAGAATTCACACCCACAAAAAAAGAGCAAAATACCAACTGAGAGAATTTATCACTACACTAAAAATATACACTAAAGGAAGTTCTCTAGTCAGTAAGAAAAGATCCTAAGCAGAAGAATGGAAATACAGAAGGAAGTGAAGAACATCAGAATGGGTATGTGTCTGTATACATGTAAGGAAAAATTGACCCAATAAAAGTGAAAAATGACTATACAAGGCAATAATGACTATGACTTGTGAATGTTAATACTATGAAGAATAGAATACATGAATGGAAAAAGAAAAGAATTCACATTATTTTTAATGGCACATTAAACATTTACAAAATCAAGATAGGTTGAGGGTTTTTTTTAAGCATCAAAAATTTCAATAGATTGAGTCATTCAAAGAATGTTCTTTGAATATGGTAAAATTTTTAAAAAGTATAAAAAGATATCCAGAAATGCACTAAATGCTTGAAATAAAGCAACACACAGCTAAATAATTCATAGATAAAGGGAAAATCCAAATAGATTTTTTTAATATTTAACCAAATCATAATGAAGATGAGACATATCAAAACTTTTAGTATGTAGCTAAAGAAATAAACAGAGAGATTTTATGTCTTGAATTCATGTCTTAAAAAGAAGAAATATTGAAAATCAGTACTCTAAAGTTGTATTTCAGAAAACTGAATTAATGAATGAATAAAACCAGCACCTCAAATCTAAAGAAAGCAAAAGAAAGGAAATAATGAAAATAATAACATGAATCATTAAAATAGAAAAGGAAAGTGCAGTAGAGAAAAGTCAATAAAGTGAAAGTTATTTGAAAAGATTGTGAAAGTGATAAACTCCTGTAAGACTTAAATAGAGAGAGCTCAAAATATCAATTTAAAAGGTAATATCACTAGATATTATCAATGTCAAAAATTATAGAAGATCTTTATGAGCAAATTTATGCCAATAAATTTAACAATCTAGATGACATTTACAAATTACTTCAAAACAAAAGTAAATTACTAAAACTAACAGTAAAAGAAATAAAATTTGAATAGTTTGATATCTATATAGGAAGCTATAGCTGCTATTTAAGATCTTCCCCAAAATAAAATGCCAAGTGCAGATTTGTACCAAATAGTTAATGAAGAAATAATAATTTACACATAGTATCCTAAAGAAAGAAAAAAAGAATACTTCTCAACTTCTTATATAAGGCTATCATAACCCTGATGAAAGTAGAGAAAGTGAAAGTCGTTCAATCATATCCAACTCTTTGTGACCCTATGGACTATACAGTCCATGGAATTCTCCAGGCCAGAATACTGGAGTGGGTAGCCGTTCCCTTCTCCCGGTATCTTCCCAACCCTCCTGGGTCTCCCTCATTGCAGGGAGATTCTTTCTTACTTCCCACAAGGAAAGCCCAAAGCCCCTCAAAAAGAATACTCTCAACTTCTTTCATAAGGCTAGCATGACCTTGATATCAATACTTGAAAAAGGACTTAACAGAAAGGAGATGTGCAGATTACCCTGTATCATGACTACAGATGCAAAATTCCTCTCTCACTGTCTCCTATGTGACTCTGTGCAAATCACCATCATCACTCATTTGAATTATTGGAATGATCTTATTTCCACTCTTCTCCAGTCTCTTATTCTCAAGGCAGCATCCGGGATTATTCTGTTAAATATGTCTAATGATTTAAGCTTCCACTTCCACTCTATCCCTAGATTACTCAGCCACATTGATCTCTATGTTGTTCCTAAAACACTAACTACATTCTCATCTCAAGGTCTGTGCACCAGCTCTCCACTTGTATGAAGCATTCTTACACTTAATAAATTCACATGTTTAATTCCCACATCTCTTTCAGACCTTTGCCCTAAAGCTACACCTTCATCATGAATTTCTCTGATTGTTTTGTTCAGTCACTGACTCTTGTACAGCTCTTTGTGATGGGATGGACTGCAACATGCCAGGCTCTTCTGTCCTCCACTATCTCCTGGAGTTTGCTCAAATTCATGTCCATTGAGTCAGCGATTCTATCTAACCATCTCATCCTCTCTCACCCTCTTCTCTGGCCCTCCATCTTTCCCAGTGAGTCAGCTCTTCACATCAGGTGGCCAAAGTATTGGAACTTTAGCTTCAGCAACAGTCCTTCCAGTGAAGAATCAGGGTTAATTTTCTTTAGGATTGACTGGTTTGATCTCCTTTCTGTCCAAGGGACTCTCAAGAGTCTTCTCCAAGTTAAATGACACATACACACAAAAAGCATATCCTTTCTTGCTATGTTGTTATCAATGGCACTTATCTTAATCTGCTGTACTGGATTTTATTAAATATTTTATATTTTTTATTTAACTTACATGCAGTCTCAAACACACACGCACAAAACTGTTGTCTATTTTATTCACTACTGCAACCTAGTACCTAAAACAGTGTCTGCAATATTTTTTTGGTGCTCTCTCTATACTTACTGAATTAACTACTGGGTTATGATTACCTGTTCAATCATTATCAGTTACAAAAGCTACCCTCAAAAGGTCAGATTTGTCTTCTGACCTTTTGGTCTTTGGTGACAAATTCTCACCAATCCATACTATTCTCCTGAATGTGATGCTACACTCACAAAAGATTCTTCCAGTTTATCAGAGGTCATGGCAACATAGGAAGTGAGCAGTGAATATTTGTGATTAAGTAAATAACTTTTAGCCATAGAGGGCCAGTTTTGGCAATTCATTTTTGTCATGGATTGTTCTCAAAGACACTTACGATTCTTAATGATTAATTGCTGTCTATAAACAGTACTTTAAATTTAAGAAATTACATTATTGGCTAAAGAAAACAAAAATCTAGGAGCTGCACTTCATGAGTATGGATATAGAAGAAATATTCTAAATGGAGTTGTTGGTAGAAAAGATGATTAATCTCAGGAGTCATAAATACAATTGAAGGACATTATTACCTATGCATATATCGGAAACTGGATATGTACTCAAGTGAAAATATTAATACTTAAGGAAATACTTCATACAAGAGTTTTGAAAATTATTATATTTTTCCTGGATAATAGCACCATCCATCTCCAACTAAAAATCATACTATTGCAAAGTTATATAATTATATAAACAGTAGGTACAATCTAACATATTGTTTGACTAGAACTAGAACCTATCATTTTTGCATTATTAATTTTGACATATATTAAGGTATTACTCATGTAATTTTTTTCTCTACTTCACTTTCTTCTTCTCTTTATATTTTCTCTAATTCTAGGTAACACACACACCTACCCACACACACCCATACCCATATCCACACAACACTAAACAGATATAGGCACTCAGACATTTAATTAAAATATAGACCTAACTTGATTACAGTGAGAGTCTACCCTGAAACAAATAACAAACAACCAAAAAAAAAAAAAAAATGTACACCACACACATAGACTGAGAAATTCAAAACTTTACTTGCTAATGACTTGTGCTGTGAACCCACCTGCTCTTCCACTCTGTAATTTTCACAGCTTAGATTCAAAGAGTTTTCCCCATTTACTTTCACTTGCTTTTTCCAATGATATTAATGCCTTTTCTTCACAAAATTATTCCTCTAATCTAAGCTCACTTTTCTTCTGTTTACTCTCAGACAATTTGTCCTGCACATCTGTCTTTATATACTTTATAATAAAATAAAATTTTGGCTCGAAAAGGATATCCAAAAATCAGAGATCAGCTGTGTTTACTGTCTCCTTGAATAAGATCATCAGAGATAGTTCCAGCTGTTCAAAACTCTTACACCCACTTTATTGCAAGCAACCTCTATCTAGATGTGAGATTGAATCTCAGCAAATCCATCTCTTATTTGAGAGAACAAACAGACTAAATCCTGTATAAGCCTCCCTGGGGGTATCTGGACATTAATGTCTTGGGATTTTGTCTCTAGAGACTTACTCTCTCCATATTGCTCTTCCATAAGTATCAGTTTATACACTTCTTTGGTGTGCTTGTTAAGTCACTAGACTAATTCTTTAATAATAAATTTGGGGCAGAGCCTTTGGTTGATCATGAGCAAAAGGGAGTGATGAGAATATAAAAGAGAAGAGACAGCTCTATCCTTCAAAAGTCTAACACCTTGTAAATGCAAAAAAGTGATATCAGTTGGAGCAATATAGTGAAAACTAAAGATATGAATTATAAACTGAATTCCACAGATAAAGAAAAGGGAAGAATTTGGGGAAATGATAAACAAACAGGGAAGAATAAACAATGGGAATAAATTTGTTTAATATGCATTTTTATGTATGGGATCTTTGAAGTATTTCAAAAAATCTAAGATTATTATTTATGCTATTATGATAAATACCCTTTCTGAAGATAAGAGAAATTATATATTTTGTATTTTCTTTCTTTCTTTTTTTTTGGTCACATTATGTGGCTTACAGAATCTTAGTTCCCTGACACCAGGGATTGAACCCAGGCCACAGCAGTGAAAGTGCTGAGTTCTAACCACTGGTGTTATGCTTAGTTGCTAAGTCGTGTCTGACTCTTTGCAACCCCATGGACTGTAGCCTGTCAAGCTCCTCTGTCCATGGAATTCTCCAGGCCAGAATACTGGAGTGGATAGCCTTTCCCCTCTCCAGAGGATCTTCCCTACCCAGGGATCAAACTCAGGTCTCCCACATTGCAGGCGGATTCTTTACCAGCTGAGCCACCGGGAAAGTACAGTAAATGTAAGAAGGACAGTGACAAAGGAAGACAACTTTTAGACAAACGCTGAAAGTTAGAGAACCACAAGTCAATGGATAGTTAGTTCACCATAAGACAAAACAAAACTTAAAAACAATAGATTAACTGAAGAATATATTTGATATGTTTGAATGTATCTGGGATTCCCTGGTGGCTCAGACGGTAAAGTGTGCCTGCAGTGTGGGAGACCTGAGTTCGATCCCTCGGTCAGGAAGATCCCCTGGAGAAGCAAATGGCAATTCACTCTAGTATTCTTGCCTAGAAAATCCCATGGATAGAGGAGCCTGGCAGGCTAAGTCTTTAGGGTCGCAAAGAGTCAGACACGACTGAGCAACTTTAGTTCATTATATTTGATATGAAGGTTAAAATACAAAAAAAAGTGTGCACACGTAGAGACAAGTACGTTGTAGTTATACTTATGCTCAAAAGATTCAATTAACTTTTTATTTAGATATAGTTTCAAATATATAAAATATATAGAAGCATTTCAGGAATAAGAAGAGAGCTCCCAAAATCCATTAATCCTTTACCCAGATTAATCTCTTATTACCATTTTGCCCCATTTATCACTGAAATCAATACTGTTGGCAAGAAAAAACAGATTGCATGGGCAAGAGAGATAATTTTCTATATTTATCATGAGAGAAAAATAAACACTACACTTCAAGGGAAATGAAGTTTGAAAGTTGCTACTTTTTCTCCCACAGCTCTCAGGGCCTTTCTGATATCCTTATTCCTCAAAGTATAAATGATGGGGTTTAGCATAGGGGTCACCACACTGTACAGTACTGAGATCAGCCGGTCTTTTGCCAATGAGTAAGATGAGATGGGCCGCACATATGTGAAGATGGAGCTGCCATAGTAGAGAAGGACAATAACCAGGTGGGAGGCACAGGTAGAAAAGGCCTTTTGTCTCCCCTCTGAGGAGCGGATCCTCAAAATGGTGGAGATAATGTAGAGGTAGGAAAGGATGATACCTAGGAAAGGAGCCCATCCAATGAAGACCCCAATGATGAGTAACACCAACTCATTGACAGAAGTGTCCCCACAAGACAAGATCAGCAAAGGGGGAATGTCACAGAAGAAATAATTAATCTCATTGTTGCCACAGAAAGGCAGGCAGAATGTCAGTACTGTGTGCACCACTGAGTTAAGGAAACCACCAGTCCAGCAGGAGGCTGCTAACTGGCTGTATAGGACCTTGTTCATGATAATTGAATACCTTAAAGGTTTGCAGATTGCAATATAACGATCATATGCCATGGCTGCCAGGAGAAGACATTCTACCCCCACAAAGAAAAGGAATGCAAAAAGTTGAGCCACACAGCCCCCGTAGGAAATACTTTTCTTCTTTGACAGGAGATGCACCATCATCTGGGGGACATTAGTGGTGGTATAACAGATATCAAGAAAGGCCAGATTCCTTAAAAAAAAATACATGGGGGTATAGAGTCGTATATCGACCAATGTTACCAAAATAATGAAAATATTTCCTCCCAGGGTACAAAGATAGATCATAAGAAATATGGTAAAGAATAAAAACTGCACATCGTTTAAGTCAGAGAATCCTAAGATGATAAATTCAGACAGAGTGTGATTTTCTCCTTCCATGATGTTTTCTCTCGGAAATTGAGAAAGAAGCAGTACAGATTGCAGTATTCATGTGCTGCAACAGCAGTAATCTACAAAACAAGAACATATAACTTTATAGATAAAATAATCATCAGAAAATATCAGGGAAAAACACTCAAATTTAGAATCCATGAGAAGTTACAGTGTTGTACCACAATCATCACATAAGCCTTCGACACACACATTTAAACTTCTCCTATGGGACGCATTTTTACAGAATATCAGCAACACCTTTACAGGAAAAAGTAAATATTTTAAAAGTCTGTGTGCAGCATAAGAGCTATTTATGTAAATAGGTCTTGGCAAGCCCATTTCTTAACACTTCGTTGTGTCTTAGAGATGACTGGTGAATATCCATCACATAATTTGTTTGAAGAGTTGTGGGGTTATTTGAGTTTCTCCTTGTGATGCCTCCTTGTCTTCCTTGCACACTTACAGACTGATTTTTAGGGGGTTTATTTAAGTTATATTTTAAGAAAATGAAAGTGGAATAGAAAATTCCAAAAACAAGATAGTTCTAGAGTGTGATACCATGTACTTTGATAAAACTTTATCTTAAAAAGCAATAGTTGACTGGAAAAGGCAATGGCACCCTGCTCCAGTACTCCTGCCTGGAAAATCCCATGGACGGAGGAGCCCGGTAGGCTGCAGTCCATGGGGTCGCTGAGGGTCGGACACGACTGAGCGACTTCACTTTCACTTTTCACTTGCATGCATTGGAGAAGGAAATGGCAGCCCACTCCAGTGTTCTCGCCTGGAGAATCCCAGGGATGGGGGAAACTGGTGGGCTGCCGTCTATGGGGTCACACAGAGTCGGACATGACTGACGTGACACAGCAGCAGCAGTAAGCATATCCTGGAACAGACTCTTACAAACATTGACACTAAGACTTGAAGATGACACTGTTATCAACGGAATTAGTTATTGAAACCACTCTCCAGTGCTCTAAGCTTTGTCATACAATTTCCCTGGTGGTCCAGTGATTAGGACTTGGAGTTTTCACTGCTGTGAAAGTAAGACCAAGTAAATAAATAAAAATTTTAAATAACAATTTTGTCTCAGTTTAGCCTCAAATATTGTGATGGTGGTGGAGGTTTAGTCACTAAGTCCTGTATCTGCATTCAGAGCAGGAAATTTAAAGGTCAAACTTCTCTTTCTTTCACTGGTATGGTCACCAACAACAACCTTAGCCAATCAGAGAAAACATGAAACAAACAAGAGAACAGTCTCACAGCAAGTCAGAATACCTGGGTTCCCTCCTCAGTTCTACAATCCACCAGCTGTTTGACCATGGGAAGATCATTTTAATTTTCTGGTTCTCTGTTGAGTCATATATGATGTGAAAGTTGCTCAGTCATATCCAGCAACTCCACGGCCTATACAATCCGTGGAATTCTCCAGGCCAGGATACTGGAGTGGGTAGCCGCTCCCTTCGCCAGGGGATCTTCCCAACCCAGGGATTGAACCCAGGTCTCTTGCATTGCAGGCAGATTCTTTACCAGCTGAGCCACAGGGGAAGCCCTGAGTCATATGTAAAGTTATTATAAACTCTCTGTCTCCAAAATTCTAGAAAAATGTTTATGTATTATGATGTAAAAGTAACAGTTTTAGTTTGACCAGTGATCCATTCTGATTGCTAGAATGATGAAGAAACAAAAATGTTTAAAAATCAATTTCTCATCAATGGTTTTGGTAATGTGATATCATAATTAATGATCTCAGTAAATTAAGTATACTATGATCATAGCATATTACAACTCAAAGAGTAAATATGAAATAAAACACTGAGTAAAATATTGCTGGGACAGCACTGGCTTTGATGAGACATTAGCCCATTGTCCTTTCCCATTTCTGTCTTTTTCCAGATCCATGAAAAGTTTGAATTACTCCAACTCAGATACTTAAGACAAAGATCAAATTTATAAATATTTCCACACAAAATAAAGGATAATTTAAAACTTGGATCTCTTGGACATAGGATAAAATTTTGTATATATTATATGCTTAAAATTGTCAAAATAAAAAATAGTAAAAAAAACAAAATAGGTAAGAAAGCAACATAGTATCCATGGTAATAATCATTAACTTTTTATTTCTAATTATTTCGTTTTTCCCCCCTAGGTTGGCCAAACTGTTTCCAAAACACATCTTAGAAATATGTTTTGGTTTAAGGCACAAAGAACAAACATCAAGGAAATATTAATGAAACTGAGATTAAGACTGAGTCTTATTTCAAAAAATTATGAGATTAAATACATTTAGTAAATGTATTTTATTTCTATTTAATTTCCCAGTAGCCATGCATCATTTCAGTATCATGAAAAATAAGCTTTCCATGAAGAAAATCTTTCATGGGTTAGTCTGCTAAGTCGCTTCAGTTGTGTCCGACTCTGTGTGACTCCATAGACGGCAGCCCACCAGGCTCCACCGTCCCTGGGATTCTCCAGGCAAGAACACTGGAGTTGGTTGCCATTGCCTTCTCCAACGCATGAAGGTGAAAAGAAAAAGTGAAGTCGCTCAGTCGTTTCCGACTCTTAGTGACCCCATGGACTGCAGCCCACCAGGCTCCTCCATCCATGGAATTTTCCAGGCAAGAGTACTGGAGTGGGGTGCCATGAGTTAGTCTACAGATGGCAATACTTGGCTGAATTCCATTTCAGTGGAGAACTGAATGGAAGACAGAGAAATAGTAATCCCAAGAGTTCAGTACTAGAACTAAGGTAAAATATAAACTGGCTTTCAGAATTCTTATCAATATTAAAGTGAAGGATTTAACATGAATTCATTTACACAACAAAGCTTTCTGTGGATCATCTGACCATTGTATCCAGTATACAAATAAGAAACTTTTGTTTTGGAAAAGTTCCATTTTTGAGAATGGTTTGTTTGGTGTTACTTGACCCTATGTTGCTGTTTTTGTATTCAGATAAGCAAAGGAAAAACTCTACAATAGAGTATTTCCCTTTAATTAATAAATTCTCTAGAAATGATAACACTGTACATATTAATTGAAAAATCAAGAAAAAGGTAGAAATCTTGAGAAAACCTTTTCTTTAGGCTTTTATCTGCTGTACCACTGCTATCCATCTCCTCTTCTACATTGAAATCAAAGTTGGGGCTAACCATGGCTATTTATATAATCAGTGAGCATTACTGAGTCTAAGGCATGATACTTGGTGCTGAAAATTCAATGCGGTATTTTGGACCATCTCTTATGGAATATACAGAATGGGAATTCCAGCTCCAAGTGGGAAGGAGCCTTTAAAAGTCACCTAGTCCTGCCACTGAAATACCCTATACAGATGTTTTGCTGTGCTGTTCTTAGTTGCTCAGTCATGTCCGACTCTTCACAACTCCATGGACTGTCATCTACCGGGCTCCTCTGTCCATGGGGATTCTCCAGGCAAGAATAATGGAGTGGGCTGCCATGCCCTCCTCCATGGGGATCTTCCCAACCCAGGGGTTGAACCCAGTCTCTGGCATTGCAGGAGCATTCTTTACCATCTGAGCCACCAGGGAAGCCCTATATTTTGCAAGGTGATAATCCAATCTAAAATTGTACACTGTATTGATGGGAGATGTAAACTCTGTAAAGGGAGGCTACTCCATCTTTAGACAAATCCAAGTATTAGAAAAAAATTTTGATCATTGTGGGGTTTTTTGGCTTAGCCACATTTTAGTTGTGGCATGTGGGATCTTTACTTGCAGCATGTAGTATCTAGTTCCCTGACCAGGGATCAAACCCTGGCCCCCTGCATTGGGAACAAGGACTTTTAGCCACTGAATCATCAGGGAAGTCCCTGGTCACTGTGTTTTAGTACTGGAAGAATGGTTACACCTACCAGCTGTGTGAACACAAAAAATGCAGCTATTCCACCCACTTACTAGCTGTGTGACCATGAATGAATTATAAAGCTCTTCCTCATTTAATGAGGTAATGCATTTAGTAGTTAACCTAGTGTGTAGTACATAAAAATAACAATGAATGATAGATATTATTATTGTTATTTCACATATTTGGTTTTAGGTCTGAGTTCTGAAATCACAGGTAAAGTTTGGTCTCTCTTCTTCATGAAGGACTTTGCTATATGAAACTTTTGACTCTGGACTAAACAAATTTATTTCATCTTTGTTTTTCACATAATATGGATTTAATAATAGTCATTTATTCCAAAACATGCCAAACTCTTTTATCATCCATTAGAACTTTTACCTTTTCACTGTCATGGACTGAATGACTTGTCTCTTATTAAAAGAATTCACAATATTGGCAGAACAGATGAATCAAACACTTTGGAGAGCCAAGTGCCTTTCCTGTGGCTAAAAAATGACATTGCTGAAGAAAGCTACACAGTTTATAGACATGTGAGCTGCCCCACACACCCAAAGACAGGATGAACATCTTATTGTCTCCCACAAATAAAGCTCCATGAGATCTTTGATTTCCTTTTTCCTAACGATTCCCTACTGTTTTCCAAAAAGGGTGATTGAAGAAAAACAGTAAATCTAAGAATCAGGCTGAAATAAGAAGTAGGGAGGTGGGGAAAAGGAGGCAGAAGAAGAGGAGAATAAGAACAAAAATAAAAACACTTACTTGTAAAAAAGAAAACAGGAGAGTAGATGTTCAAATTCAAATTCCCAAAACCTGGTAACGAGGCTTCTTTTATGGACTCTTGGAGTGAAGACTTCTTGTCCCTGGAGTTTCTATGCTGTTAGAAACATTTGACAAGAGCCCAGCATCCCTAATTAAATGCTGATGCTCTGGGTGTCACAGAAGGAGGATGTGCCGCTTTAGGGAGTTGAAATAGAAAAGTCTCAGATAAATGGTAATCCTTCATGGTGATTTCGTAAGAGCTCTCCTCAGAAGAGACTGACCTAGGAGACTTTTAAGACTTTAGACATTCCTGTTCCAATCATGTTTATTTGCTACCACTATCCAACTGGCAATGAAAACAAACTGAGATCCCCCTAAGTTTTGAACATTTCGAGGATTACACAGAATGAAGGTCCAAGACACTTTTTCTCTTACTTGGGTATCTGGCCTAATCTCACCTTCAAATTAAAAATATCTTCACTTTAGCTGGTAAATACTCATCCATCTTTGCATGAATACAGATCATGAAGGATGAAATTTCAGGTTAAGAAATTATGGCTTGTCTTCTAAGTAGCTGGGAATCACTTAAGAGTTTAAATGAAAAGAGTGATGGGGGTAGGGGGGAACACAACAATAGAAAATTAATCCAAAGATTCTATGTGGATTTTTCCTAAATATAAATTCTAGAGGCAAAAAAAAAAAATCATTTGAAAGTTAATGCAATGATATAGTTGTGAAGTTAAGAAAGCTTAATTGTGAGGTGTAAGTGATGATACTAAAAAGGAAAGAAATGGATAAAAATCAAAATCACTGTGAAGAAAAAAAAAATAGGTACATTTTATGGTCATGTTTATTTTTCAGCCAAAGGGGAAAGAAAAATTAAAAAGAGCTAAAGCTTAAAGCTTGGGTGAGGAAATTTGGAGAATGGTAAAGTTATTGACATAAAAAGGCATTCAGAGGAAAAGCTTATTTGGCAAAGAAATGAATTTTAAATGACTCAGGTTTTCTGGTCTATCAGGGCACTGAGATTAAATGAAAAATGTGTACAAGACATGAGCACAGTGATTATCACAGAGTGCTGAACAAATGTTAGCTCTTATTATTAATATTATTTTTCAAGCAGAAATCTCCAAAGAATGTTTGAATATATTAAACTGATACTCAAGAGTTAGATAGTAACAATTCATGTTATATGGAAGAAGATAACATTTGACTCATGAAACTAATGAAGATTACATAGCATGAAATAAAAAAGCAAAGATCCAAATATCAAATTTTCGTTGACACCAAAATTTAGGGCATGAGAAAGAAAAATAAAGACAAAACTTATTAGATCAGATCAGATCAGTCGCTCAGTCATGTCCGACTCTTCACGACCTCATGAACCGCAGCACGCCAGGCCTCCCTGTCCATCACCAGCTCCCGGAGGTCACCCAGACTCACACCCATCAAGTCAGTGATGCCATCCAGCCATCTCATCCTCTGTCGTCCCCTTCTCCTCCTGCCCTCAATCCCTCCCAGCATCAGAGTCTTCTCCAATGAGTCAACTCTTCGCATGAGGTGGCCAAAATACTGGAGTTTCAGCTTTAGCATCATTCCTTCTAAAGAAATTCCAGGATTGATCTCCTTCAGAATGGACTGGTTGGATCTTCTTGCAGTCCAAGGGACTCTCAAGAGTCTTCTCCAGCACCCCAGTTCAAAAGCATCAATTCTTCGGCGCTCAGCCTTCTTCACAGTCCAGCTCTCACATCCATACATGACCACAAGAAAGACCATAGCCTTGACTAGGCGAACCTTTGTTGGTAAAGTAATGTCTGTGCTTTTGAATATGCTATCTAGGTTGGTCATAACTTTCCTTCCAAGGAGTAAGTGTCTTTTAATTTCATGGCTGCAGTCACCATCTGTAGTGATTTTGGAGCCCAGAAAAACAAAGTCTGACACTGTTTCCACTGTTTCCCCATCTATTTCCCATGTAGTGATGGGACCAGATGCCATGATCTTCATTTTCTGAATGTTGAGCTTTAAGACAACCTTTTCACTCTCCACTTTCACTTTCATCAAGAGGCTTTTTATAAGAGTCGTGTCATCTGCATATCTGAGGTTATTGATATTTCTCCCAGCAATCTTGATTCCAACTTGTGTTTCTTCCAGCCCAGCATTTCTCATGATGTACTCTGCATATAAGTTAAATAAACATGGTGACAATATGCAGCCTTGACGTACTCCTTTTCCTATTTGGAACCAGTCTGTTGTTCCATGACCAGCTCTAACTGTTGCTTCCTGACCTGCATACAGATTTCTTAAGAGGCAGATCAGGTGGTCTGGTATTCCCATCTCTTTCAGAATTTTCCATAGTTTATTGTGATCTACACAGTCAAAGGCTTTGGCATAGTCAATAAAGCAGAAATAGATGTTTTTCTGGAACTCTCTTGCTTTTTCCATGATCCAGCGGATGTTGGCAATTTGATCTCTGGTTCCTCTGCCTTTTCTAAAACCAGCTTGAACATCAGGAAGTTCACGGTTCACATATTGCTGAAGCCTGGCTTGGAGAATCTTGAGCATTACTTTACTAGCGTGTGAGATGAGTGCAATTGTTCGGTAGTTTGAGCATTGTTTGGCATTGCCTTTCTTTGGGATTGGGATGAAAACTGACCTTTTCCAATCTTGTGGCCACTGCTGAGTTTTCCAAATTTGCTGGCATATTGAGTGCAGCACTTTCACAAAACTTATAGGTAAGGACAAAAGCCATGTAGACAACAAAATTGACTTCCAGGTAACACACTTATCTCAGAAATGATTTTACTCTTTCATACTCAGTATTTTTAATGGTCAAATAAAAATTAACCAATAAATAACCAATTTAATTTAAAGGAGAATTTCACTAAATTTAACTAAAAATTTTAAATTTATCTAAGAAAAAAATGTTAATTTTCAACATACAGTGTATCTTATCCTTAGTTCAACTTGGTCTTTTTTTCTTTTTAAATTAATTTTTATTGGAGTAGAGTTGTTTTACAGCAAAATGAGTCAGTCATACATACACATAAACATATATCCCCTCCTTTTTGGACTTCCTTCCCATTCAGGTCATCTAGAAAAATAGTATAGATCATCTTATTTGCAAAACAAGTAAGGTGGGCTTAGTATTTGCAGACTTGTGACTCAGACCGGAAAGCACCTGCCTACACTGAGGGAGACCCGGGTTCAGTCCCTGGGTCGGGAAGATCATCTGGAGAAGGAAATGCAACCCACTCCAGTACTCTTGCCTGGAAAATCCCATGGACAGAGCCCGGTAGGCTACAGTCCATGGGGTCGCAAAGAGTTGGACACTACTGAGCGACTTCACTTCCTGATAGCTCAGCTGGTAAAGAATCTGCCTGCAATGCAGGAGACCCTGGTTCAATCCCTGAGTAGGGAAGATATAAAAAGGGATAGGCTACCCACTCCAGTATTCTCAGGCTTCCCTTGTGCCTCAGATGGTAAAGAATCTGCCTGTAATGTGAGAGACCAGGGATTGATCACGGGGTTGGGAAGATCCCCTGGAGGAGGGCATGCTTCAGTATTCTTATGTGTAGAATCCCATCAACAGAGAAGCCTGCTGCTGCTGTTGCTGCTGCTGCTGCTAAGTCGCTTCAGTCGTGTCTGACTCTGTACGACCCCATAGCCGGCAGCCCACCAGGCTCCCCTGTCCCTGGGATTCTCCAGGCAAGAACATTGGAGTGGATTGCCATTTCCTTCTCCAATGCATGAAAGTGAAAAGTGAAAGGAAGTCGCTCAATCGTGTCCGACTCTTAGCGACCCCATGGACTGCAGCCTACCAGGCTCCTTTGTCCATGGGATTTGCCAGGCAAGAGCACTGGAGTGGGGTGCCATCGCCTTCTCCACAGAGAAGCCTAGCAGGCTACAATTCATAGGTTTGCAAAAAGTCGGACATGGCTGAAGCAACTGATCGTGCATGCACAGTGTTCATGGCTAGCTTACCAAGGGGGACCTCTGAGGTTGTGGTAGCCCACCTGGATGTTGGTTGCTACCCCAGGGTGTGGTTTATGACTAGACCACATCTCTGCCCCTCATATACATCTTGATATGGCCTTTTATTTAATATCCTTAGTTGTACAGTTGTAGTTTTGGTGTGTTCATGGGAAGAGGTGAACTCAGGAACTTCCTACTCCACCATCTTGATCTGGAACCAAGAATGGGTGATATTTTAAAGTATTAGATTTTTTGTGATTCACTTTGAATCCTAGTTTCACAATGTATTGCTATAAATTTGGAAATTTGTTAAAATCCTTTGAGCCTTGGGTTATTGTGCTCCATGATTTTAAAATCCTCATTGGGCTTTTGTAAAAATTAAATAATCTGACACAGGTAAAGAACTCAGAACAATAACTTACATATAAAATGAGCACACAATAAATATTATCTTTATATAATATTTGCAACATATTACATAGAAAGGAACTCCTGAAAAGCAACAAAAATGAAAAATTGATAGAAAGATGGATAAAGGATATTGTCCCTGACTCAATGGGTGCTTGGTAAAAGTTAGGTTCATTTCCCTTTCACATTCATTATCTACCATGTGTTATCAAGGTGGAATTGGGGTCACTGGTGCCGCTGTTACGTCCAGTGCTGTGGCATATGTGGAAGCTACCACTATTGTTGGGGGGTTGGGGGCCCAAGTCATGGATGCCTCCATAGCTAGAGGGATGGGGTCACAGACCTCACTGTTGATGCCTATTTACTTTGGCTCTGAGTGCCCCTGTGGTTGGGAAGTCAGAGTCATGGGCACCACCTGCTACTATTGGGTTCTCTGGAGCTTTGTGATTAGCTGCTGTGGCCTGTGGGCAAGGGCTGTGCATTGTAGGCACCATTTCTGCTGTTCCTCAATTTTGCCTCCTTTACAAGTTCCAGTCCACCCTCTTCTAGATGAAAAGATGTGTGGAATTCTCTGACACCCTGGTGTGTTTGGCAGAGGCACCTTGTTGAGCTGTAGGTGTTTTACTGGTTATAAGTTGAAAGGGAGAGATACAAGGAGCATCTCACTCTGCCATGATACTAATGTGATTCCCATTCCTTAACTCATATTACCAATTTTATTTTCATCATATACACCAAAGTGTATTTCCAAGATAATTTCCAAAATGAAAAAGTAAATTTATACCTCTGTCCTAGGAAATGAAAGGACATTGAAGAGCCACTGAAATCCTGCTGCTGCTGCTGCTAAGTCGCTTCAGTCGTGTCCGACTCTGTGCGACCCCATAGACGGAAGCTCACCAGGCTCCCCTGTCCCTGGGATTCTCCAGGCAAGAACACTGGAGTGGGTTGCCATTGCCTTCTCCAATGCATGAAAGTGAAAAGTGAAAGTGAAGTCGCTCAGTCGTGTCCGACTCCTAGCGACCCCGTGGACTGGAGCCTACCAGGCTCTTCCATCCATGGGATTTTCCAGGCAAAAGTACTGGAGTGGGGTGCCATTGCCTCCTATAATTCTGAAACAAAGGGACAAAAGCAGTAAACAAAATAAGAAGAATTAAAAAAAAAAAAATGGAACTAAAGAAAAGAATTCCCCAAGCTTACCTCATCATGTTGTATGTGTGAAAAACATTCTGTTTCTTCTCGGTACCAAGGAGACATTCTCCCTTAGGATTTTCTTGTGTAGAAATATGTGACCCATAAAAAGGCAGGCAAATTTTCAAAACGGGAAGAAACGACGTCTCAAAATAAAGAGTTATAATACAATCTCAGCAAGAGCCATCCTTTCAAATATTTTTCTACTGTTATCATTAGGAGTGTCAACCCAAAAAGCTCTTATCTATGAATCTGAATACTCAATCAGGTAAGAGGATAAAATAAAAGACAGGCTGGGAAGTTGCCCATATTTTCTATCTCTTAGTAAGTTATCCGTCTGCTTGCTAGTATGAAAATTAAATACCCAGTGTTAAGAGCTGATTTCCTGTCTTTTGATGGACTCCTCATTGTGTTTGTGGATTATGAAGGCACTTTACTCCCCACAATTGTATTGCCAAGTCACATACCTCATTCAATGCTCCTGCTTCTCTAAACATTCTTCAAATTGAATCTTTAATGTCTAAATATTGACATAGTAATGGAAATAATTTAGAACAGAGGAATCTAATTGTTAATTTTCTTTAGAAATTAGGAAAGGGGTGTGTGTGTGTGTGTGTTGTCTTTTGTTTATTCCCAGAATAATTTTTGATAATATTTTTCAGGTTGGTCAGAAAACCAAGATGATATTTGGCATATCATTTTTATGTTAGACAGTGATGATAAAATTATTATTTAAATATGCAAAATATACATGGCTGTCAAAAAAATCTATTGAGTTATTTGAAATAGCCCTTTCTGAAGATGTGTAGAGATCAGATAATTTTCTCAATTTTTCTTTCAGAGATAAACCTAAAACTCTATGATTTCCCTCAAAGTGTTTCCCAGTCCATTCACTTTTTTACTCTAGTCAAATCATTTTCTCTTGCCCTCAGTAATTTTTCAAAATTAAACTATCTACCTCTCCAATATCTGCATCTCTCTTCAAATTTCCTTACAGCTCTTACTTTTTTCTCAGTGCTTTCATATCTATAAGTTTTCTATCCACCTTTGCTTCTTCCCTCACAATATGCAAGGGTTAATTCATTACATCAGCAAATAAAAGGAACAAAGAGGAAGCAATTTTATGTACTTCTATCTGTTTTTGTCAGGGTATCTGAAGGAAAACAATATACTTTGTAAATAATAGAGGAAAAAAAGATTCAAAAGGTTTCCTGCCTTTCAGTAAATAGGGCAAATTTAGTCAAATATCAAACTTCATTTCAGTTAATTTCCTTACAATTCCTTAAGAGTTTTAGCCTTCACTAAAGAAAAGACTTCAGTCCCACCAATAAAATTAAAATTAATGCTTTCCTGTAGTAGAAAACAAGAATTTTATTTAATGGAAAAGTCAAAAGAGAAAACAGAATTTTCAAGTGAGAGAAATTTGTGACAATTTGGGAGAGAGTTGATATAAAGCACATAGACTTGGCCAGTGACACACTGATAGAACTGTTAAGAGAAGCACACTGACTGAAATCGGTCACCCTGGCCAGGCATCATAGTGACCATTTGCATGAGCTGTTTTACACCAGGAGGTCCTGGTAAGGAACATGGAACTAATAAGCCTCCACCAACTGGAAGAGTTTGGGAAAAGTCAAAAGGAGACACCACATATCTGACCACCTCCCAGAATCCTTCTCACTGGCATCCGTCTTGGCTGAACAAGGTGTACAGCACCACGAAGGACTCTGAGTCAGAATGATTGGCTAAAGACAACCCAGAAACTAATCCCATCACCATAAAACCCGAGACTGCAGAGCCTCACGGCAGAGCTGTTCTCCTGGGTTCCCTTACCCTGCTGCTCTCCAGCTGGGTGCCCTTTCCCAACAAAACGTCTTGCTTTGTCAGCACATGTGTCTCCTCAGACAATTCATTTCTGAGTGTTAGACAAGAGCCCAGTTTTGGGCCCTGGAAGGGGTCCCCCTTCCTGCAACAGAACTAGAAGTAAAGAAGGTAAATCACACTTGGGGTAGAATATTCCTTAATATTTGAAAAGCATATTTATTGCAGACAAAATGAAAATGGAACTTCAGAAAGCAGATCATTCAGAAAACATAAGATTTTAAGAGGGTTGAACTCATACATACTTCAAAGAGAGGTCAATGTAAGGTAAAATAAGGAACTAGTGAGCTCATTTGAGGAAGTATTTTTCTTATCCAGGGATTTGGCCATTTGGGAAATGAAAGAGAGTCCCAGGGCAACTAGAGAGAAGAAGCATAATAACATTTGTCATCAAAGTAATAATTTGGGGATCCTGTTTTGAGAAAATTTATATTTACATATAAATTTATATTTTCTCAGATTGTAAGAAAAAACTAAGCTCACCATCACATAAAGCAGTAGTAAAATTTCAAATATACCTCTGGCTAATGTCTGACTAATGTAGTCTTATTTCTTAGCTGGGACTACCCTGGTACTCAGCTGGTGAAGAATCTGCCTGCAATGCAGGAGTCCCCAGTTCAATTCCTGGGTTGGGAAGATCCCCTGGAGGAGGTATGGCAACCCACTCCAGTATTCTTGCCTGGAGAATCCCCATGGACATAGGAGCATGGCGGACATGACTGAGGACTAAGTATAGCCCAGCACATTTCTTACCCCAGTAAGGTTTTATGACTTTTCCAAGTGTGAGAGTCAGAAAGAGATCAGTATAAGAACACCACTAGCTCCACTAACATTCTAAGAGGAGGAAAAGTTATTACTATTATTTGAAAGAGCATTTTGGTTTTTTAAAAAGGAATTTGTAGTTTTAATTTTTTCATCCCTGCCAATTGTTTTAAACTTAAAATACTTACAATAGCTTATTAGGTATAGAGACAGCAGTGTGTTGGAATACTTTAAAAGTTGCTTCCCATTAGAGTTAACTTGGGAAGATAAAAGAAAAGTTGTGCAAGAATGTAGCAGTTCACAACCAGAGAACATAGCAGGCTGCAATTTACTCTGAATTACTGGGAGGAAAAAAAAAAACACTAATGACAAATCTTGTAAAGAAAACAAATGTTTGACTTATAGACCATAAGTGATAAGTGGTTTTAGTATTTAATAATCTAATAGTCCAAATATGGCACCACCTCTGATTGTGGATTGTATAGAACAGCAACACTATTCCTTAAAACATTTGTCTCAGCAAGAAATCCTGGGCTGGAAGGACTGGTTCTCATTAAAGATTGTCTTTCTCTATTATCTTGTCTTTTTTTAAAGTGATGCTGAACCGAACTTCAATCACTGAATTTCTTCTCTTGGGAATGACAGATATCCAGGAACTGCAGTCTTTTCTCTTTGTTATTATTCTTATAATTTACTTTGTCAGTGTGACTGGAAATGGAGCCATCCTGATAGTTGTCATCTCTGATCCAAGACTCCATTCTCCCATGTATTTTTTCCTGGGAAACTTGTCATGTCTAGATATCTGCTACTCCACGGTAACTCTGCCAAAGATGCTGGAGAACTTCCTCTCTACACACAAAGCAATTTCTTTCTTGGGATGCATAAGCCAGCTTCATTTCTTCCACTTCCTGGGCAGCACAGAGGTCATGCTGTTGGCTGTAATGGCCTTTGATCGCTTTGTAGCTATCTGCAAACCACTTCATTACACTGTTATCATGAATCATCAGGTCTGTACCCAGATGGCTGTCACTGTCTGGGTCATTGGTTTTTTCCATGCCCTGCTGCACTCAGTAATGACATCTCGTTTAAACTTCTGTGGTTCCAACCACATCCATCACTTCTTCTGTGATGTTAAGCCATTGCTGGAGTTGGCCTGTGGGAACACTGACCTCAATGAGTGGCTACTTCATACTGTCACAGAGACCATTGCCATGGGCTCATTCTTTCTAACCCTTCTATCCTATTTCTATATTATTATCTATCTTTTCTTCAAGACTCATTCTTGCAGCATGCTTCGTAAAGCACTGTCTACTTGTGCCTCCCACTTCATGTTGGTTGTTCTTTTATTTGGTCCTGTTTTTTTCATTTACATTCGTCCTGCCTCAGGTAATTCCATGGACCAAGACCGGACTGTTGCCATTATGTACAGTGTGGTCACTCCTGTACTAAATCCACTGATCTATACTTTGAGGAACAAGGAAGTAAAGGGGGCCTTGAAGAGGGTGATCAGAAGGAGGCCTTGACTTGAGGAGGTCTAGAGAACTCTTAGAGGTATAAATAAATAAGCAATGAGACAGTTGAGATGTGAAATAATACTGCTACTCAAAATTGCTTGTCATATTTATTACTTTCCCAGCAAAGGTCCGTCTAGTCAAAGCTACGATTTTTCCAATAGTCATGAATGGATGTGAGAGTTGGACCATAAAGAAAGCTGAGTGCTGAAGAATTGATGCTTTTGAACTGTGGTGTTGAAGAAGACTCTTGAGGCCCCTTGGACTGCAAGGAGATCAAACTAGTCAATCCTAAAGGAATATTCATTGAATACTTATTGTAAGGACCGATGCTGAAGCTGAAACTCCAAAACTTTGACCACTTAATGCGAAGAACTGACTTATTGGAAAAGACTTTGATGCTGGGAAAGATTGAAGGCAAGAGGAGAAGGGGACGACAGAGAATGAGATGGTTGGATGGCATCACTGACTCGATGGACATGAGTTTGACAAGCTTTGGGAGTTGGTGATAGACAGGGAAGCCTGGCCTGTTGCAGTCCATGGGGTCACAAAGAGTTGGATACTATTGAGCAACTGAACTCAACTGATACATGTATATAACAGAGGGAATGCTGCTAAGTCACTTCAGTCGTGTCCGACTCCGCATGACCCCATAGACAGCCCACCAGGCTCTCCTGCCCCTGGGATTCTCCAGGCAAGAAAACTGGAGTGGGTTGCCATTTCCTTCTCCAATGCATGAAAGCGAAAAAGTGAAAGTGAAGTCGCTCAGTCGTGTCCGACTCTTAGCGACCCCATGGACTGCAGCCCCCCAGGCTCCTCCATCCATGGGATTTTCCAGGCAAGAGTACTGGAGTGGGGTGCCATTGCCTTCTCCAACAGAGGGAATAGTATAAAGGAAAAATAACTGGGAAAGTCTAGTCTAGGGCTCAGCATTACATTCTTAGGTAATAGAAAGGAAATTTGAGCAAATGGAATACTAGCCATGGAAGTCTAATGGTGAATTTGTTTTTGAGATATTAGTTGATAAAATTGATTTGTTATATATTGTAATAACCTCTTCTCTGAATTTAGTTATAGAAATATGCCTCTGTTGCCCATGTAGTGTATAGATAGGTTGTTTTTAAGCCTATCTGTATGATCCCTCCATATTAGCACATTTTAATGTGAGAAGTAAAATTATGACACTTTCAGATTTTGAAGATTTTAATTTAGGAGCGTAATTACTTAGTTAGAAAAGTAAATGTTAACTCACATGACTGAAGGGGAATTTTTAAGAGGTAGTCATGATTTCTTGTTATCCAAGCAAAGAAGCAAAATAGTAATTAAAGAAAATGACATTGTAATCATAAATTACAATAAAGCTGAAATTCCAATACTTTGGCCACCTGATGTGAAAAGCTGACTCATTTAAAAGACCCTGATGCTGGGAAAGATTGAAGGTGGGAGGAGAAGGGGATGACAGAGGATGAGATGGTTGGATGGCATCACTGACTCAATGGACATGAGTTTGGGTAAACTCAAGGAGTTGGTGATGGACAGGGAGGCCTGGCACACTGCAGTCCATGGGGTTGCAAAGAGTTGGACACAACAGAGCAACTGAACTGAACTGAATCATGAAGTAACAGAAAACAAACAATGGTTCTTCAAAGGAGTTTGGAAACTGCTATTTTCAGAGATTTTTGGAAGTCATTGGCCAAACAGTCAAGGATTACTGTGAAATGTTATTTAAAACAGAGGCAGGTTGAAAAAGCATCTCAAGAATATCTTTTCCTTATGTGTGGCTTATTTTTTCACTCAACTTCTGGTCATGGAAAATGTTGATTTATAGAATTTGCCCCCTTTTTGTTTTGTTTTCCTACTCTATTTCAACAAACTGTAATGCAATGTAATATGATTTAATACAGGAGAAATAGTAAGAATAAACAAAATTGTTTTTATTTCCCTTGTACTCATGTTCAGTCACAACTCTTTGCTACTCCATGGACTGTAGCCTGCCAGACTCCTCTCTCCTTGGAATTCTCCAGGCAAGAATACTAGAGTGGTTTTCCATTCCTCCTCCTTCTTCCCCTTACTTGGTAACAACTTAATACTAAGTAAAAGCAATGAGGCCATAATTTCTGAGATGTTTCTGCAGCTAATAGTAAAGACGCAGTATGTTCCTTGGTGTCAGTACCTAGGAGTGGCTGTTGGCCCAATGATAGGGTATCAGCGTTTATAACTATTCAGATACACACATGGGGCCTCCCAGTTCAATGGGTAAACAACCTGCCTGCAATGCAGGAGATGCCAGAGATGGGGGTTTAATTCCTGGGTCAGGAAGATGCCCCCAAAGGAGGGCACGGCAACCCACTCCAGTATTGTCGCCTGGAGAATCCCATGGACAGAGGAGCTTGGCAGGATATAGTCCATAGGTTGCAAAGAGTCATACACAACTGAAGTGACTGAGCATAGATATACATCAAGACTATGAGAGTTATTTTGAACTGTAGGATTGACCATTCAAAGCTCCTATTTTTACTTTTGCATACCCAAATAACTTGGTGCTGATATCATGCTTGTACTACTTCTATCTTCCTGCTCAGTCTTCTTTGACCCATCAATTCAGGTCTGTAGATAAGAGAAGGCATTCGTGGAGAAGGTATCTTCCAACTTGAACTATCTCAGACTAGGCTTTTGGTTAATTGTTATTTGTCCTATAATCCAGTCTGAATGGAGGCTATGAACTGCAGAAGAATAGAGCTCTGATTTTATATTGCTGTATAGAGGAACTAAAGAGCCTCTTAAAGAAAGTGAAAGAGGAGAATGAAAAATCTGGCTTAAAACTCAATATTCAAAAACTAAGATCAAGGCATCTAGTCCCACCACTGCATATAAAATAGATGGGGAAACAATGGAAAAAGTGAGACACTTTATTTGGGGGGCGGTCCAAAATCACTGCAGATAGTGATTGCACCCATGAAATTAAAAGACCTTTGCTCCTTGGAAGATCAGCTATGACCAACCTAGATAGCATATTAAAAAGCAGAGACATTACTCTGCCAACAAAAGTCTGTCTAGTCAAAGCTATGGTTTTTCCAGTAGTCATGTATGGATGTGAGGGTTGGATTGTAAAGAAAGCTGAGCGCCAAAGAATTGATGCTTTTGAACTGTGGTGTTGGAGAAGACTCTTGAGAGTCCCTTGGACTGCAAGAAGATCCAACCAGTCCATCCTAAAGGAGATCAATCCTGGTGTTCTTTGGAAGGACTGATGCTCCAATACTTTGGCCAACTGATGAGAAGAACTAACTCATTGGAAAAGACCCTGATGCTGGGAAAGATTGAAGGCAGTAGAAGGGGCCAACAGAGGATGAGATGGTTGGATGACATCACTGACTCAATGGACGTGAGCTTGAGTAGGCTCTCGGAGTTGGTGATGGACTGGGAAGCCTGGAATGTTGTAGTCCATGGGATTGCAAAGATTCGGACATGACCTAGCAACTGAACTGACTGATAACACAATAGTACTCCAAAATTTACTGGTTTAAAACCTCTTGTTTCATTAAATTGCATTATTCCATGGGCCAGAAAACAGCAAGAGTTGACTCTGCTAAAGCAAGTCTGGGGCCTCTCGGTTAAGTTAACTTGAACAATTGGACATGGAATAACTAGGACCCAATAAAATTTTTTCCTGTGTTTCTCTTTCCAGTTTCTACTTGTAACAGCTGGACATGGAATAGCTGCAAACTGATAAAATCTTTCCCTTTTTTTCTCTCTTCCTCCACTTTCTCCTTGTAATTACTGTGGTTCCTCAGCAGGCATAATGCAGGGACACAGGGGGCCAACAGACTAAGGCAAAAGCTGTTAGTCATTGAAAGAAAAAACCCATAACCAGAATTAACACCACTTCCATCATATTCTATTAGTTTAAGAAGTCACAGACCAACCTCATATTTCTTCATAGAGATAGGAAATAAATCCTACATCTCAAGGGAAAAAGTGTCAAAAAATTGTGGCTATCAGTCCCATCTCTAACTGTTGTAGAAACCAGTACTCGAGAAACCAAGCACCACAATCAGAGAGTTGGAGAACTCAGGTGTATTTCACCGGTGGGCCCAGAGGTATTAACTTTCCAAGCTCTGAGCCCCAAACAAAGGGGTTACAGAGTTTTTTATACATGGCAGGCATTATTAAGTGGGTTTGTGGGTTTTCAGGGACTAAAGCAATTGCAAAGAGCAGGACAAGGGTGAGTGAGATAAACTCTTTTCTAGTATTATGAGTCCCCACTTTCTGAGACCTATGTGACGAGACTTTGTAAGAAGCAAGCTGGGTTACAGAGGCAGAAGGAGCAGGAGGCTATGTAAAATTTTAACTTTTCCCCTTCATTCCCCACTCTTGATGCTTCTGTCACTCGTGGAAAGCATCATCTCATGTTTTGGTAGGACATTCAGAGCTCCCCATCATTTAGGGAGCTATATTGAGGGAGAAGGCAATGGCACCCACTCCAGTACTCTTGCCTGGAAAATCCCATGGATAGAAGAGCCTGGTGGGCTGCAGTCCATGGGGTCGCTAAGAGTTGGACATGACTGAGCAACTTCACTTTGACTTTTCACTTTCATGCCCTGGAGGAGGAAATGGCAACCCACTCCAGTGTTCTTGCCTGGAGAATCCCAGGGACGGGGGAGCCTGGTGGGCTGCCATCTCTGGGGTCACACAGAGTCGGACACGACTGAAGCGATTTAGCAGCAGCATTGAGCTATTACCATTTGTAACTTTATGGATTCAATCCAAGAGGCAATTACTGACAATTACATTGAGAATGCTGCTGCTGCTGCTAAGTTGCTTCAGTCATGTCCGACTCTGTGCGACCCCAGAGACAGAAGCTCACCAGGCTCCCCTGTCCCTGGGATTCTCCAGGCAAGAACACTGGAGTGGGTTGCCATTTGCTTCTCCGATGCATGAAAGTGAAAAGTGAAAGTGAACTCGCTCAGTCCTGTCCGACTCCTAGCGACCCCATGGACTGGAGCCTACCAGGCTCCTCCATCCATGGGATTCTCCAGGCAAAAGTACTGGGGTGGGGTGCCATTGCCTTCCCCTACATTGAGAATACAAGGGCCAAACAAGAGCACTGCAAAGAGCATGAAGAGAGGACCTGTTAAAGGGAGAAGCCACAATGCCCAGCTCCAGATATTGTTCTAATTACCCCAGGAATTAGCTAGTTTCTCCTTATATGATTTGTTCCCTTAGCTGTTGTGCCATGTCCATGACTATTTCTGATTGGTTTACATAAAAGCAACATTCTTCATTTCACTTAAGAAGAGACAGAGTCCTCTCTTTTCAGCTGTCAGTAGGTCTAGCCCTCTCCCATTCTGTAAACCACCTCAGCCAGGGAGTCTAGTTGGTCCTGTAATAAAGAGCACAGCAATAATATCGATTAAAGATAGAGGCCAGTGTTAACAATGAAAATCCATTGATACCTTGATACCTGGATCCTCAAGCTTCCGCCATGCATTGACCAGCCAGCTGCCGGAGTGTGGCTGGAGTAAGGCTGAAGAATCCTCAAGCTTCTGCCGTGCATTGACTAGTCAGCTTTCAGAGTAACTAGAGCAGGGCTCAGCATCCTTCGTGAGTGAGGGTTGTTGTCTTTGGAACTGGACTTTAAGGAGGTTTTGGAGGTCCCGAACTGCTTTCCAGGTGTCCTCATCACAGGAAGCTTCTGCCTTCTTGACTCTGGTGTGGCAGATCCAAGGGATGACATCTATAACTTTATTTTTTTTATTTTATTTTATTTTTTAACTTTACAATATTGTATTGGTTTTGCCATATATCAAAATGAATTCACCACAAGTATACATGTGATCCCCATCCTGAACCCTCCTCCCTCTTCCCTCCCCATGACACCTATAACTTTAAAAGCAGTAGGAGTTGCCAGGACGACCATGTGAGAGCCTGTCCAAACTGGCTGAACTGGTTCCTTTTTTCAATCTTTAACCCATATCTCATCTCCTGGCTGATAGGGATGAACCCAATTGCCCAAAAGAATGGGTGTCCTTTCTAAGGTTTCTTGGGCGATGTGGTAGAAGACTTTTCCAGGGCCTGGAGGTGTTGGGACATCTCCAGGTCAGCTAGTTGGTGGTCTCCCTTGAGCTTTTCTATTACTGGAGGTGGTCTCCTGTATAAGATCTCAAAGGGAGAATAGTCTGAGGCCCTCGGGGTGCATTTACAGAGGGAGAGGAGAGTCCACAGAAGGATAAGGCAGCTTGTTCCAGCACTGTCTGGGTGTTGGCCAGGGGATATTTTTTGTACTACCAGTCGGAGAAAAAACTTAACAAGAAAGTTAAAGATATATGGCCCAAAGATTAATAGAAGTAGGAAAGCTGCTGTGGGGCTAGCCAGGAAAACCAGGTCCAGACATTGGTTTGTGACATTAGTGATTCTCTAAGTATGAGAAGATGAAAGAATTTGGACTCATGAAAATCTTTACCTGAAAACATCTGACTATCTGAAAGCCTGTTTTCAGGGTTTTTCCCAGAGTACAGAGTGCCTTATTTTTTATCTCCACCTTGAACTCCTTTCGAGGGGATGTTGAAGGTCAGCACCTTGTAGTGGTCATGATTTTAACCTTTGTAGAGGCAGCTGCCAAGGGCCGACTTCCAGTCAGCAGGGCCCCTTCATAGCCACATATTTGACCATGTTTTGGAGCTATTTCATGACCATTGTGTCCCTTGGTGCTGGGAAGGCTCATTCCCAGGTCTAACCAAGATTCCATTGACAGGCCACTCAATGTGTTGTCACTAGACCGGGCCTTGTAATTAGCAAATTCACTGGACCATACCGGTCTTACTAGCCTCTTGGTTCAGGAAAATATTTCTTCTTGTTTCATTCTTCCCATATCTAGAGTTACATTATTACAATTATTGATCTTATATGGAACTGCATATCAGCATTTTATCACAGGCTCAGTTACACATTTGGTAATGCAAGAAATAATCTTCTGAAGCAAGCTACACAGAAAATAATATGGCTAGCAGTTATTAGTAAGGTCACAAGCAAGAATTTAAGTCAAGACTTTCATTGGGTATAGCATGGTATACCCCAGGTCATCTGACTCAATTAAATGATTATATCCTGGTTGTACATCATGAAACGTCTGACCTTTACCCAAAGACTGGGTACTGAGATAAGCTTTAGAAACAATCTTAGAGTATCCTTTTTAATAAATCAGTTAAAACTTGTAGCAATATAATGTAACAAGGACCTATTTCAGAAGTGAGTCTTAGTAAGAACAGACTTTAATTAACAAAACTAGAACTTAATATTCAGTAAAACATATTTTTTTTTTTTTTTTTTTTTTTTGAGAACTCATTGTGAGGGCATTAACACTGTAGCCAGGTAAGTCTTTAACCCATCTGTCAGGGAGCTGGGAAAAGTCAAGTGGCCATCTTGGATTTCCCATAGCCCTGGCTCTTTGACTTTCAGTTGTTGTTTATCCATTTTTAATTTCCTTATTTAGGAAGACTATTGCCATGTTTTAAGGACACCATGATAGCAAAAGTCTAACTGTGACGGGTTATTTTTTGTTGTTGTTGAAGCCGAATGAACTTTGTCTACATGTACCATAATCTTAAATAACGTTTATTTACTTCATCAAAATAACAAAAAGACTTTATGGGGAACACATGTATACCTGTGGCAGACTCATTTTGATACATGGCAAAACCAATACAATATTGTAAAGTTAAATAAAATAAAAATAAAATTAAAAAAAAAAAACAAATATAAATCACTTAAAAGCAAAGAAATTCACAATCTGTTATAAAAGCTGCATTCTAAGAATACTTTGTTCTCTAAATAGAGAGAAGACCAAATTCCAGTCTGGTACCAGCTTACTGTTAACAACAAAATTTGTTTATCTGCTTAATCTTAGAAAGTATTTTCTATAAACCCTGAAGAACTAGCAGTATTTTTTTAAAGGCATGAGAGTAAAACCATGGAAGGCATGTTTAAAATCTGATTCT
Organism: Tragelaphus eurycerus; assembly: GCA_935064755.1. Lineage (NCBI taxonomy): Eukaryota > Metazoa > Chordata > Mammalia > Artiodactyla > Bovidae > Tragelaphus > Tragelaphus eurycerus. The sequence goes on from CAKXYN010000031.1 coordinate 24,935,166, forward strand.
ATTGCAATTGACAAAGAAACCTAGTCACAACACTTTAATATAACTAGAATTATAATTGACCATATTTTATCAGGGCATATCAGATTTATTTGAATTTTACACAATTTTAGGATATCTATATTAGTAAATCAACTGTACAGCATAATCTGAAAAGACTTATCACCCCTTCAACAGTACTTCCCATGTAATTTAACATGTCCAATGAACCCAGGTAGCTTAATAGCTCTTTGGGATGTCTCAGGGGCCCTCTGAAGCATCCCAAAGTTAGCTAGAAGTCAAGTTATTTAGGAAGATTTGTCAATAAATATCAAAAGGGCTTATAACACTCAGTCAGGTAGGATCATATAAGTCACTGTGAAATAATAGTTCTTCACTTAGCCAAAGTTAACAAAAGATTTTAAAGGTAAATATAGAACAAATCAATTAAGAGGTAAAGAAACTTAAATCTATTATTAAAAACAGTTCAATATCTGTAGAAAGTATGTCCTTTTAACAGAGGGAAAGGCCAAATTCAAGTTTTGCACCAGCTTACTTTAAACTCATTTAGGTAAACAATTAAATTTATTTTAAACTTAGTCCTATCCATGCACAACAATTTTTAGGGTCCACTTTCCACAAACCATTTAATCACTTTGTATAACAGCCATCTGTAAGTCAGATCTACTTTCTTTTCCCTTTATAATATAATTTTATTTTTTGTATCTTCTTTATTAAAAACATACATCTTACTTTCTTATTAGATTAGCAAACAAACATTAATACTAGATATTTAATATTGAATATTTCCCAGTTTACATGAATCTGAAATTTGTTAGTTTTTCTTGCATTTAAAATTGTTTGATTTGTAAGTGCTTACTTTTCTTTAGACCAATTAAATTAGAATGCATTTACAACTTCAAAAATATTATCAGAAAAAAAAAAAAAAGACACACACTGAGACATACATAAATCCAGACAGACAGAGATCTTACAGTTTTCTGTTTGAGATTTAAAATATCTCTTTGAGCCCTTTTCTTCTTTGCTTAAAGTTCTAATTTGCCAAAGGCTGAGGTCTCAGGCAAAGTGGACGTGAACACTGCAAAGGATTAACTTCAAGCTTTTCCCAGGCAGGGCTTTCAACAAGCTGCTGCTGCTAATAAGTCACTTCAGTAGTGTCCGACTATGTGCGACCCCATAGACGGCAGCCCACCAGGCTCCCCCGTCCCTGGGATTCTCCAGGCAAAAACACTGGAGTGGGTTGCCATTTCCTTCTCCAATGCATAAAAATGAAAAGTGAAAGTGAAGTCGCTCAGTCATGTCCGACTCTTAGCGACCCCATGGACTGCAGCCTACCAGGCTCCTCCGTCCATGAGATTTTCCAGGCAAGAGTACTGGAGTGGGGTGCCATTGCTTTCTCCGTTCAACAAGCTAGTTGTTTTTAATTGCATACACAAAAAGAATTGGCTTTGGAGTTTTCAAAAAAAAAAAAAAAAATCTCACTCCATTCAGTTATCAATCATGCACTCACAAACATTCAGAGGCTATCACAATGCCTCCCTTTTCCCGAGTCCCCAGTTCTCCCTGTCTGATTCTCCCTTCTTGGGAGCCCAAGGAGATGATCAGTCTCCTTTTCTACCCGTTGGGATAGGTCCTGACTGGGGATGGACCCCAGAGCATTACCTCAACCTGTGGCAGTTCCTGGTGAGTTGGTCCGTCCCTCCAATGAGTCTGGTCGGCTCGGCCGTCAGGAGAGTTGGAACACTGGTCCAAAAGAGAATCCGGAATACCATCAGCTGACCCGCCTTCTCATTCCTCTAGGGGTTCCTTGCTCCAGCCCAGCTGAGCCACCAGTCCAGCAGCACCAGGGGCCAGCGTGGTTGGAATCTCGCTGGGGCCTCCAGAAATGTAGAAACCAGAAATCAAGCACCACACTCGGAGATTTGGAGAACTCAGGTTTATTATGCCAGCAGGCCCAGAGGAGTACACACTCCAAGCTCTGAGCCCTGAACAAAGGGGTTACAGAGTTTTTTATACACAGACAAGCATGATTAAGCGGGTTTGCGGGTTTGCAGGTTTGCAGGTTTGCAGGGGTTATGGCGCTTGCAAAGAGCAGAACGAGGGTGAGTGACATAAACTCCTGTTCCTAGTATTGTGAGTCCCCACTTTCTGAGACCTATGTGATCTAGATTTTGCAAGGAGCAAGCTGGGTTACAGAGGCAGAAGGAGAAGTTATGTAAATTTTAACTTTTCCTCTTCATAACTATAAATAGCTTTCATAGTCCTCATGTACAAAGTACACTTACTCCCTCTCCTAGTTCTAAAATGTATAACATTATCACATCAGTTCAAAGTCTAGGTCTTTCCATCAAATCAAGGTACAAATGGGGCTTCTTGTGTAGATCCTTTGAGTATGATTTCTTGTAGTTTAAAGAACTTAGAATAAAGAGTCAAATTATCTGCCCATCACAAACTCAACAAATAATGATACAACAAGTATAGAATGACCAAAACAGAAAACTTTTATTGTAAAAGGGGAAAATGGGAGGCACATAACAGCAACAGGACTTCCCTGGTGACTCAGACGGTAAAGCATCTGTCTACAATGCAGGAGACCTGGGTTCGATCCCTGGGTCAGGAAGATACCCTGGAGAAGGAAATGGCAACCCACTGCAGTATTCTTGCCTAGAAAATCCCATGGATGGAGGAGCATGGTGCAGGCTACTGTCCATGGGGTCGCAAAGAGTCAGGCACGACTGAGTGACTTCACTTTAACAGCAACATAGCAGTAGTAAACTCCAAGAGGGGGCATTTTTCTTAATTTGCCCCTAAAGCCCAATATGATGAAATTGAAAATGATGATAACAATGAAATTCTTTTAAAAAATATTTTAGGGCCTTACAATTATTATTAAGATATACTCAATTAGACAAATGCCATATTCACAAAGCTCTTTGATACAAGCTTTTCTCTGAGTTGGGCTGAGGGTCAGGGTACTTTGGAACAATATTGTTAAGATTTCTAGGAACATTTTTGTCTGGTTGAAAGAGTCTATAAGTCATGTCCTTAAGATTCTTAGAGATTTTCTTATCTAGCATAGAGGGTCTAGGAGACCTGACCTTAAATCTTTTAGAATCTAATCTAGGTTTCCTCTTTATTTTTCTGAGGTCCCAACAAAGGATCTTACAGTCACATCCTTGAGATCTCTAGCCAAAGGCCACATTTTACTCCCAGCACCTTAGAATTTGATCTTTCCCTCAACATCATTTTTACTTTGATAACCTTCTACCATGTAGAGTATCTACAACTTACATACAGTTAAACTTTTGACTCTGAACTGTCCTGGCTTCTTTAATTTTCCTCTAAATTCTGCTTGAAAGCTGAATGGTTTGGTTTTTAGCTCATCTCATTCCTTATGTATTTTATAATAGTCAACTAAAAGAAATAGCTTCGAACCTTCACAATTCTTCCTGGTAGTCTCCTCAGCAAGATATAGGGGCTCAGGGTGATGTCAGCATCATAGCTGTAAAGCTCCCTTTGTCGCTCCCCTTCCATCTAAAGCCAGTAAAACGTCCATAACTCAACAAAGTTGCCTGTGCCCAACACCCCCACGATGCCAGAGAATTCCACATATCTGTGCATATAAGTGTTTGGACTAGAACATATAGAAAAGGCACAACCAGGAGCAGAGGAGGGGTGAGGATTATAAATTCCCAACCTCCAGGGACAGCAGCTGGACCTACGGTCCCAGAAAACAGAGTATCTTCAGGGGAGGCAGCACACGACTCCAGCCTCTGAGCCTCAGCAGTTCCCATGGCCACAGGCAACCAAGTGGCAGAGACAGTGAGGCCTGGGACCCCATCTCACTAGTTGTGGAGATGCTCCAACTCCAGGCAGCTTCCACCCACAGCAGCAATGCCCATGAACCCAACAATCCCGGGAAATATGGGGACTCTCCCAACCCTGGCTCTCCAGCCACCTCCACCGTTTTCCTGTGGTGGCCGGAGCCTGCAACACAGGAGGCCCTGGGTGCAGTGGATGTGCCGGCCATTCCAGTGCCCTAGGTGGCAATGCCAGTGACCCCGGCTGGGCAAGGCACTAACAACCCCGGAGGCACAAGCAGTGACACCAGGGGTACTGGATGACACCTTGACAGAGGTGCTAGACGGAGCAAAGTGCCAGTTCTCAAATGTAGCCAGAGGTAGCTCGGGTAAGAGAAACCGAAAACTTATGCAGCAGTGCTACCACTAGGAACCAAAGATAAGACCTCTCCTTTCTAACTTTTGAGTCCTCGGAATCAAATTAAAAAATTAAAAGTTTTACCTACAGAAGAAAGTGAAAGCTGTGCAGTCATGTATGCAGTAGTGCCACCTACAAGGAACTGTCACTCGGGTGTATGTTCTTCGGCTCTTTGTCTCATCACAACAAAGATTTGGAGTGACAGACATTAAAGCCCCCTCTGCGTGTCACAGCTCTCAGGTCTTGGATAGACCGTCTTGGATAGCTCTCAGGTCTCGAATGGACCATGTTATAGCTCTTAGACAAATCAGTGTTACAGCTCAGTGTTACAGCTCTATTTCTTTTAGAAGATAGCAGGAAAATCCATCTTGAAGGCATGAGGGCACGTCGATCCAAAGACATGAGAAGAGCGCCCCAGAGCGCGGGAGAGAGAGAAAGAGAGAGCTAGCTTTGGCTCCTCTATTTATTTGTTTATCTCTCCCTGGACCTGTCCTATGTAAATTGGGCCAGGCAGGAGTGTTGTTTGTTTTACCTGAGGTCCTCACTCCGGTCCTCAGACCTTCTTTTGTTCTATTTTTGCAGGCTTTTCCCTTCCTTGTCTTTTAGGCACTGCCATTTTGGACTCCTTTTCCCTATTCTACCTACCTAACAGAACCAAAAGAAAGCCCTCTAATTTCTAACTTGTTGAATCTTCAGAATCAAGTTAAAAAATAAAAAGTCTTACCTACAGAAGAAAGTGAGGTTGCACAGTTGTGTCAGAATCTTGAAAGCTGCACAGTCATGTCCAAGTCTTAGTGACCACCATGGACTATACAGTCAATGGAATTCTCTAGGTTAGAATACTGAAATGGGTAGCCCTTTCCTTCTCCAGGGGATCTTCCCAACCCAGGGATCAAACCCATGTCTCACACTTTGCAGGAGGATTCTTTACCAGCTGAGCCACAAAGGAAGTCCAAGAACGCTGGAGTGGTTAGCCTATCCCTTCTCCAGAGGATCTTCCCAACCCAGGAATCAGCCTGGGGTCTTCTGCATTGCAGGCAGATTCTTTACCAACTGAGCTATCAGGGAAGCCCACCTATAGAAGAAAAGTGTTTGCAACCACAAAGGCACTAAAAGGAACAACTCATCAAACACCATTATGGACCACTGTAACATTATCACAAAAGAAAATGACAGTTCTCCAGAAATCAGACTTAAAATGTAATGTCCTCTAACAGATAAAGAATTTTAAATAGCTTCCACTAAAAAAACAAACAAACAAACAAACAAACAAAACTGCAGCCAAAGTCACATGCAGTGAAGAACTTTAGAAATATCCTTTTAATAGATGAAAGAAAAATAAAGGTTTTCCACTATTGCATCCCTGCTACTGTAATAGATCTCAGCCAATGTAATTAAATAATAAAATAAATAGGAAATAAAAGAAGAGGAAGGGAAGAGACAAAAATCTTAAATAATGCAGAGTATAATATTTTTGACATTATAAAAACTGTAAATTTATCCAAAATGAGTTGAAAACTTCCGTTCACACAAAAACCTGTTCATCAATGTTCATAGCAGCTTTATTTATAACTGCTGAAATTTAGAAGTAAACAAAATGTCCTTCAACAGGTGAATAGATACTGAGGCATCCATACACATGCCTGCATGCTCAGTCTCAGCTGTGTCCAACTCTTTGTGACCCCATGGACTGTAGCCCACCAGGCTCTTCTGTCCTTGGAATTTTCCAGGCAAGGATACTGGAACAGGTTGCCATTTCCTCTTCCAGGGGATCGTCACAACCCCAAGACTGAATCCACATGTCTTGCCTCTGTTGCACTGGCAGGCAGATTCTTTACTAACTGTGCCACCTGGGAAGCCATATCCATACAATGGACAGGTAAAAAGAACAACAAAAGCACAGCTATCAAGCCATAAAAAGACATGAAGTCATGTTAAAGGCATATTAATAAGTGAAAGAAGATTCCAAGTACATGGCATTCTGGAAAAGGCAAAACCGAAGACAATAAAAAGATCAGTGGTTGCCAGGAGTCTGGGGAGGGAGAGATAAAGAGATCTAACCTGGGATTTTTAGGGCAGGAAAACTATTCTGTGTGACACTGTAACTGTAGATACCTGACATTATACATTTGTCCAAACCCATAGAATGTACAACACAAAAAATGAAACACGATGTAAACGGTGGGCTAGAGAAGGAAACGACACCCACTCCAGGGTACTTGTCTGGGAAATTCTATGGACAAAGGAGCCTGGCAGGCTACGCTCCATGGGGTCACAAGAGTCAGACACAACTTCACGAATAAACCACCACCACCACATGGGCTTAATCAGGAATGATGTGCCAGTGTTGATTCATCGATTGTAACAAAGGTATTACTCTGGTAGAGATGTTGATAGTGAGGAGGCTGTGGGAAATGAGGAGGGGTTATGTAGGAACTATGTATTTTCTGAAGGAGATCAGCCCTGGGATTTCTTTGGAAGGAATGATGCTAAAGCTGAAACTCCAGTATTTTGGCCACCTCATGCGAAGAGTTGACTCATTGGAGAAGACTCTGATGCTGGGAGGGATTGGGGGCAGGAGGAAAAGGGGACGACAGAGGATGAGATGGCTGGGATGGCATCACTGACTCGATGGATGTGAGTCTGAGTGACCTCCGGGAGTTGGTGATGGACAGGGAGGCCTGGCGTGCTGCAGTTCATGGGGTCGCAAAGAGTCGGACACGACTGAGCGACTGATCTGATCTGATCTGATGTATTTTCTGCTCAATTATTCTGTGAAACTAAAAGTGCTCTGAAAAGTCTCTTAATGTAAAACAGCAACAATAAAATCGATGTATTAAGAAACAAATTTAAAATGAATTTGAAGCTTAAGTAATGCTGCCTAATACAAAACCAACATATACAAATCAAATATTCAGCTACAACAATAATGATTATACAGAAAAGTTAGTAGGTTATGAAATACAACTAAAAATAGAAATGAATTCACTTTTTAAAAATGAACAAAACTTACAAAAAATTTTTCTATCCAAAGATTTTAAATTAAAACTGAATAAAAGTAGCAATATATCACATTTAAATATGATATAATTAAACACTGTAACAGATCACTTGTACAAAAAAACAAAAACAAAATGAATCCAATATACTTTAAAGTAAATTCCACAATCGGTGCAAAGGGAATAATGAAGGAGATGACACAATTAATGAATAATGTTCCCACCTAGACCATTCACTCTAGAGTCTGAGCAGGTCAGTTCACTTCAGTTCAGTTCAGTTGCTCAGTCATGTCAGACTCTTTGCAACCCCATGGACTGCAGCATGCCAGGCCTCCCTGTCCATCACCAACTTCGGGAGTTTACTCAACCTCATGTCCATGAGTCAGTAATGCCATCCAACCATCTCATCCTCTGTCAGCCCCTTCTCCTCCCGCCTTCAATCTTTCCCAGCATCAGGGTCTTTTCCAATGAGTCAGTTCTTCGCATCAGGTGACCAAAGTATTGGAGCTTCAGCATCAGTCCTTACAGTGAATATTCAGTCCTTTAGGATGGACTGATTGGATCTCCTTGCAGTCCAAGGGACTCTCAAGAGTCTTCTCCAACACCACAGTTCATAAGCATCAATTCTTCAGCACTCAGCTTTCTTTAGAGTCCAGCTCTCACATCCATACATGACTACTGGAAAAACCAATAGCTTTGACTAGACAGACCTTTGTTGGCAGAGTAATGTCTTTGCTTTTTAATATGCTATCTAGGTTGGTCATAACTTTTCTTCCAAGGAGCAAGGGTCTTTTAATTTTATGGCTCAAATCACCATCTGCAGTGATTTTGTAACCCCCCAAAATTAAATCTCTCACTGTTTCCATTTTTTCCCCATCTATTTGCCATGAAGTGATGGGAACAGATGCCATGATCTTAGTTTTCTGAATGTTGAGCTTTAAACCAACTTTTTCACTCTCCTCTTTCACTTTCACAAGAGGCTCTTCAGCTCTTCTTCACTTTCTGCCATAAAGGTGGTGTCACCTGCATATCTGAGGTTACTGATATTTCTCCTGGCAATCTTGATTCCAGCTTGTGTTTCTTCCAGTCCAGCGTTTCTCATGATGTACTCTGCATATAAGTTAAATAAACAGGGTGACAATATACAGCCTTGACGAACTCCTTTTCCTGTTTGGAACCAGTCTGTTGTTCCATGTCCAGTTCTAACTGTTGCTTCCTGACCTGCATACAGATTTCTCAAGAGGCAGGTCAGGTAGTCTGTATTCCCATCTCTTTCAGAATTTTCCACAGTTTATTGTGATCCACACAGTCAAAGGCTTTGGCATAGTCAATAAAGCAGAAATAGATGTTTTTCTGGAACACTCTTGCTTTTTCCATGATCCAGCAGATGTTGGCAATTTGATCTCTGATTCCTCTGCCTTTTCCTAATCCAACTTGACCACCTGGAAGTTCATGGTTCATATATTGCTGAAGCTTGGCTTGGAGAATTTTGAGTATTACTTTACTAGTGTGTGAAATGAGTGCAATTCTGCAGTAGTTTGAGCATTTTTTGGCATTGCCTTTCTTTGGGATTGGGATGAAAACTGACCTTTTCCAGTCCTGTGGCCACTGCTGAGTTTTCCAAATTTGCCGGCATATTGAGTGCAGCACTTCCACAGCATCATCTTTTAGGATTTGAAATAGCTCAACTGGAATTCCATCGCCTCCACTAGCTTTGTTCATAGTGATGCTTCCTAAGGCCCACTTGACTTCACATTCCAGGATGTCTGGTTCTACATGAGTGATCATACCATAATGATTATCTGGGTTGTGAAGATCTTTTTGTACAGTTCTTCTGTGTATTCTTGCCACCTCTTCTTAGCATTTTCTGCTTCTGTTAGGTCCATACCATTTCTGTCCTTTATTGTGCCCATCTTTGCATTAAATGTTCCCTTGGTACCTCTAATTTTCTTGAAGGGCTCTCTAATCTTTCACATTCTATCAAATGGAAATATTGAATGATAAGCAGGTCACGCTTATCAAAAGCATGGAGTCACAGTGAAAGCGGCTATTTTGGTTGGGCCACAGAACTTCAACTGGGCCCATCAGGGCCACAACCAATCCATCCACCATTAAGCCAGATAGACAGGCTATGTCAACCAGCTCCAGGTACCATCTGGGAGTGGCAGAGAGGGTAATAATTACTAGTAGTGATTATATCCTTTGACAACCACCCAGAAGCATCCAGCTATCCTGGGAGACTCAAAGATACAGAACTGGATCAAGGAACCAGTAATAGAAATAAATACCTCCTGAAGGAAACCCTCTAGCATTTTTGGCATCACTACATCTTTAAGATGGGGCGGAGGGGGGCAGATGTGGAGATTGTCAAGGAAGAACAGAAATACAACTATATGGACTCAGAACAATAATTTACACAATGAGTATACAATAATTCTTATTGATTTGTATTCTATTCATGGCATATCCTAGAACAAAAAAAATTATTAATGTGATAAATATGTAATGAGTTTCAGCAAAGCAAGAAAATAAACTGTGGTAGAAAGATACATAAAGTACATGGCATTCATAACTGTAATTAGAAAACTTTGATGGATGTTAGATCACATGCAGGTACTCTGAATCAGATAAATTATTTTTACCTAAAGGATATAGGAAGAAGTGAAGATACACAATGGAGAGACCAGCCTCATTCTCCCAGAGAGAAATGTGAGCTCAGGGAGCCCAAAATTAAAGAAAATATTTTAGTGTTAATACCAACAGTGAAGAATCAGATTTAGAAGAAACAAAAACAATACTACTTCTCCATATTCCTCTTTTTTTCCCCATAGAACCACAGTAGTAAATGAGCAAAATATTTAAAAGGTATTGAAATACAGATATCTTTCTGTATGGATCAATGGGATATCACTGGCCCTCATTCTTTAACTGTCATTGCTCAATTTCCTTCCATTTCATACAGAGTTTTTGAAGGAAAGTGCCCAAGATAAGAAAGTGCATCCATACCTCTGGTCCCAGGAAATGAAAGGTAATTTAAGAAAATACGAGGTCATTGTGAATTGTCTCAAACTGTTTGTGGTTCTAAAACTAAGAAACAAACACAATAAGCAAAGAAAATAGGAACAACAACAAAAATGGAACTCAAGATACGAATTCCCCTAGGAGAATTCTCTTATATTGCAAGGAAAGAAAGGTAACATGTTAATTTTTATAATAATCTTCACAAACCCAGGGGACATTCTCTCTTAGGGATGATATGTTTAAAGACCCGTAGATCATAAAAATGGGCAGAATTTCAGCAAGAAGTTTTAGAAGATGAAGAGCTTATACTGTAATCCCAATATAAACCATCACATCAAATATTTTTCTACTCTTTATTTTTCAAGTATTTTTATACCATTTACTTTTCAGGAGTGTCAACCTGATAAACCTTCTTAACTGAATTTGAACACTCAACCAGGTAGGAAAATGAACTAGGAGACAAGGTGGAGAGTTGTCCATATGATCTGTCTTCTTGCCTGTAGTAAATTTACAAGCCAAAGATTTAGACCTGTTTCTGATCTTATAATGAACCTTGTGTTTGTAGATTATGAAGGTTCTTTACTGCCTACAATTTTATTGCCATATCTCTAGATATTCTCAAAAGTAGATATGTAATCTCTAAACATTTACAATGCAGTGAAATAAATCATTTAGTACAGAAAGTTTCATTGCTATTATGTTAGGAAAAGGTTTTTTCTCCAAATGAATTTTTGATATGATTTTGTTTTGTGTAGAGAACCAAAAATAATATCTGGCATGACAGTTATATCTTAAGCAGGAGTGACAGAGTTTAACAATTTACAAAATATACTTGGCTATTAAGGAAAATTAAAAATAATTATTAATTTCCCTGATGCTGGGAAAGATTGAAGGTGGGAGGAGAAGGGGATGACAGAGGATGACATAGTTGGATGGCATCACCAACTCAATGGACAGGAGTTTGAGTAAACTTTGGGAGTTGGTGGAGGACAGGGAGGCCTGGAGTGCTGCATTCCATGGGGTCGCAAAGAGTTGGACACAACTGAGTGACTGAACTGGACTGATTAAGGAAAATTACTCTGAATCCCTTGAAGCCAGTCTTTCATAAAGGTGTAAAAGAAGTTAGGTAATTTCTCAAATCTTTATCTAGTTATAAAGCCTAGAATCCCACAGGATCCCTAGAAATGTCCCCTAATTCACTTTTCTATTTTAGTCACTTAAAATCTTTTGTCTCTCCTCTGAGGGATTTTCCAAACTTCAAATGATTTCCTTTTTATAGGGAGCACTTTAATGTTTGCATCTCTATTCAGATTGTTATAGCTCTTATTATCCTTTCATTGTCTTTTTTTCTGAAGTGAAACCCTTCAGGTGGTTTCCTACTAAGTCAAGAGACAGCAGTGGGAAGTACTTAAAAGTTTACCCTCTGTTAGAGCTGACTTGGGATGACAAAAGGGAAGTTGTATCAGAATGTAGACGTTCACAGCCAGATAAGATGGTAGGCTGGCAACATGCTCTGAATCTCTGGGTGAAGGAAAAAATAATAATGATAAACCTAATGAAGAAAAAAAGTGTTAGGAAACAGTCCATTACCAACATGTAACCTTAATATTTATGAAGTTAATGGTCCAAATATTATACAATTTCTGGTGCTGTAAATGTTTAAAATAACAATGCTCTCCCTCAGAATATGGTGTCTAGGTAGGAAAATCCTCAGCAGGAGGCCTTTGGTTCTGATGAAAGTGAAAGTGGCTCAGTCATGTGCGGCTCTTTGAATTCTCCTGGCCAGAATACTGGAGTGGGTAGCTGTTCTCTTCTCCAGGGAATCTTCCCAACCCAGGGATCAAACCCAGGTCTCCCACATTGCAGGTGGATTCTTTACAGGCTGAGCCACCACGGAAGCCCAAGAATACTGGAGTGGGTGGCCTATCCCTTCCCCAGGGAATCTTCCCAACCCAGGGATCAAACCCAGGTCTCTCGCATTGTAGGTGGATTCTTTACAGGCTGAGCCACCAGGGAAGCCCACAGGAGATAGCATTTCATTATTGTTTTGTCTTTTAAGTGATGCTGAATCAAACCTCTGTCACTGAATTTTTCCTCCTGGGAGTGACAGACATCCAAGTACTGCAGCCAGTTCTCTTCATGGTTTTCCTTACAATTTACTTTCTCAATTTGGCTGGAAATGGAGCCATCCTGATAGTTGTCATCTCTGATCCAAGACTCCATTCTCCTATGTATTTTTTCCTGGGCCACCTGTCATGTCTAGATATCTGCTACTCCACGGTGACTCTGCCAAAGATGCTGGAGAACATTCTCTCTACACACAAAGCAATTTCTTTCTTGGGATGCATAAGCCAGCTTCATTTCTTCCACTTTCTGGGTAGCACAGAGGCCATGCTGGTGCCCGTGATGGCCTTTGACCGCTTTGTGGCTATCTGCAAACCACTTCGTTACACTCTCATCATGAGTCATCAGATCTGTACCCAGATGGCTGTCACTATCTGGATCATTGGGTTTTTCCATGCCCTGCTGCACTCAGTAATGACCTCTCGCTTAAACTTCTGTGGTTCCAACCACATCCATCACTTCTTCTGTGATGTTAAACCATTGCTCAAGCTGGCCTGTGGGAACACTGAGCTCAACCAGTGGCTGCTCAATAATGTCACGGGGACTTTTGCCATGGGCTCATTCTTTCTAACCCTTCTCTCCTATTTCTACATTATTATTTATCTGTTCTTCAAGACCCATTCTTGCAGCATGCTTCATAAAGCACTGTCCACTTGTGCCTCTCACTTCATGGTAGTTGTTCTTTTATTTGGTCCTGTTTTTTTCATTTACATTCGTCCTGCCTCGGGTAGCTCCATGGACCAGGAACGGATCATTGCCATTATGTACAGTGTGGTCACTCCTGTACTAAATCCACTGATCTATACTTTGAGGAACAAGGATGTGAAGGAGGCATTGAGGAGGGTGATCAGAAGGAAACTCTGACTTGAAGAAGTCTATGATAACTTCTGAAGCATAAACAAGCAATGAGACAGTTGAGATGTGAAATTATATTGCTTCTCAAATTGTTTATCAAATATATGAATACATATATATGTGTGTACATGCTAAATCACTTCTGTCAGGTCTGACTCTGTGACCCTTTGGACTGTAGCCCTCCAGGCTCCTCTGTCCATGGGATTTTCCAGGCAAGAATACTGGAGTGGATTGCCATTTCCTCCTCCAGGGGATCTTCCAGACCCACATCTCTTACATCTCTTGCATTGCCAGGGGGTTCTTTACCACCAGTGCCACGTGAGAAGCCCATCTACACATGTGTACCTGGAAAAGGCTTGTTTAGTGTTCAACAATGCATTCTTAGGTAATAGAAATGAAATGTGAACAAATGAAACATCAGCCATGGAAGTCTCATGCTGAATTTGTTTTTGAGATACCAGTGATAAAATAGATTTGCTATATATCTCAACAAACTCTTCTCTGGATTTAGTTATAGAAATTTGCTTCAATGGCCCATGTAACATGTACAGTTTTTTAAGCCTGTCTAAATCACCCCTCCAGGTTAGCACATTTTAATGTGAGAAGTAAAATTATTATGCTTTCAGATTTTGAGAATTTTAATCTAGGACATAATTACTCAGAAAATTAAATGTTAACTCACCATTTTAACATACTATTTAAGGGGAATTTTTTAAGAGGTACATCATGATTTCTTGTTATCCAAGTATAGGGAGGCAAAATAATAAATAAAATGATATTGTAATCATGAATGAACAGAAAATAACCAGTAATTTAACTTCAAATAATTTCAATATTTTTAGAACTCAATGGTCAAACTCTCAATTACTATGAAGTGTTATTAAAAATGGAGGCAGGTTGAAAAGACATCTCAAGAATATCTTCTATCTTATTTGTGGTTTATTTATTTTTCTCAACTTCTGGTCATGGAAAATGTTGATTTACAGAACTTTTTCTAATCTTTTGTTTTGCTTTTATATTCTACCCTTATTTCAACAAACTGTAAAGCAGTGTGACATGATGTAATACAAGAGAAATATTAAGAATAAATAAATTATTATATTCTTTCACTTCTTTGTTATTAGTCTTATACTTAGTGGCTTTAACTGATAACATTTTCATTATCATTGCAACTTCCATGGATAGCAGTCTGTTTACCCATATGTTTCTTCTTGAAACCTCTCTCATTCTTGGACCTATGTTATATTTCTGTGACTGGACCAAGGTTCATTTGCAACTTGACTATGCACAGTAGCAATATTCCCCTCTGGGAATGCATTTGCAGTGTTGTGCTTTCACTCTCTGTGGTTCTGCTGAGATGGCCGTGCTCACAGTGATGCCTTATGATTGCTGTGTGGCCATCTGTATGCCTTCCTCTGTGCTCTGAAATCTTCGTGAATGTCAACATCTGTACTCATGAAATCTTTGTCCTTTGGATCAGTGGGGTCGTCTTTGAAGTTATGCTTACATCTGCTACTTTCTCCATCACTTCTACGGTGCCAATATCATTTACAAACTCTTCTGTGATAACTCCCAGCTCCTAAAACTCACTTGTTCCAATGAGTATTTCAGTGAGCTTGGGGTTACTGGCTTCCTGTCCTTGATGGCATTTCTTTGCTTCATTTCCATTTGATTCACCCACTCTCACACACACATACACATGCGTGCGCACACACACACATATTCTCTGCTGTGCTGAGGATCCCATCTGCTGAGGGCAGAGCAAAGGCTATTTCCACCTGCCCCCTCCACCAGCTATCATCATATTGTTTGTCTCTACTGGTGTCTTTTGCGTTTCTTTTTTTTTTTTAAATAAATTTATTTCTTTTAATTGGAGGTTAATTACTTTACAATATTGTATTGAGTTTCTAAAGCCACATATTGACTCTCCAACTGCATTAGACTTTACTTGAAAGTTGCTCAGTCATGTCTGTCTCTTTGTGACTTAGTCATTGGAGTTCTCTAGGCCTGAAAACTGGAGTGAATAGACTTTCTTTCTCCAGGGGATCTTCCCAATCCAAGGATCGAACCCAAATCTCCCACATTGCAGGCAGATTCTTTACCATCTGAGCCACAAGGGAAGCCCAAGAATATTGGAGCGAGTAGCCTATCCCTTCTCCAGCGGATCTTCCTGACTCAGGAATCGAACCATTCTCCTTCATTGCAGGCAAATTCTTTACCAACTGAGCTATGAGGGAAGCTTACTATTTTTATATTGTTTTTTTATAATATTTTGCTTCCAACACTTAATCTGATGATCTAAAGCCTGAGAAACAAAGCCATGAAGGCAGCTCTAATAAAGTTTTCAAGAAAAGAAAAGCCTACCTCTTTTGCTGAGTCACATCTATTCATTCCTCACTAAGAAACAAATCAAAATATATTGGAAAAATATGGCAGAGTCAATCAAGAACTTAAAGTTCAAGCATAACTCATTATAAGGAAAATCATACCAATGGACTGTCTTTGAGCAATAATAACATATACATGCTGCTGCTGCTGCTGCTTACATAGAGTTATCTAAACACTATTCTTGTAAATAGAGTAGATTTAAATCTCACTATACAATGCCAAGTATGGTGAAAATATAAGTTTTTTTAACTGTGAAGACTCCAACTTAATTATCCTTTCTGACTCATTTTTTTTTTTTTTTTTCTCTTTTGGTTTTCCTTTTTAATTTTTTTATTTTCATTTTGACTCATACTTTATCTCAGGTTATTATTATCTCCTGTGCTTTCTTTGCTTGGTACACATCTGTCTTTTCCTTCACTTGTAATTTTTCCAGGTCAATTTTCTTTAGTCAAGACTCTTATTAAATAATGTATAGACAGACTTTGGTTCTGTTTTAGCTCAAGGGTCCCTCTTCAGTAATAAGGTAATTCCTTCAAAATTTCTGTACCACATTTTGTCTAATTTTTATTCCACTGTTTACTGTGCTTCTAATCTCTTATTTTCTTATTGTTGTCTTCATCATATATCATTCATCTTTGTCATATGTTCTTTTTCTTTGAGGACAGTGATTGTAAGGGCATCTGTACATTCCTTCTGGCTCATTTCTGTCAAAGAAAAGAACAACTCATTCTTTTTTCTGAGTTACAATCAAGTTTGGAATATTATATAGTACATAAGCACATAAGAGAACCACCTGGCCCTCAATGTTTTCTGTCTGTTTAAGGGTCCACCTAACGTTCTATTAATCTTATAGGGCTTCAGTTGGTAACACACATGGTCACCAGGGACAAGTCTGGTTATGTCATTTGTGTCTCATCCTTGTCTTTCATGTGAGTGACAAGTTGAAAAAATACAAATAATACATGACTCATAAAAATGCTTATAGGAATAAATACAAACACAATTAAATTAATATGTTTTTAAAAGGCACATTTGAAAAATAAGCAAAAAAAAAATCATGTCAATATAATATACAGTGACCAAAATGTAAAAGAATGGATGGTATAAGCAGCAGATAAAATGCAAGAAAGGGCACAAGAAGTTAGTTGACAGATCCAAGAATTTCTCACAGAATGAGAAAAAAATTTTTAAGCATGAAAAAGAGCTTAGTTTTCATAAAAGATACAAAAAAAATATTCAATATCTGTCTAGTAATGGTTCCAGAAAGATCTACTTTCCATACAATTGAGGGAATGTGTGACAGGCAATATTCAGAGAAATAACTTTAAAGGCTTTTTTCCCAGAATTCATAGAAATGTAGATCATCAGGTTTGAGAAGCACAACAAAACTTGGCAAGTATAAGTAAAATGAATATAAATGTAGTTATATCATTCTGAACCTATAAAATAATGAAACAGAAATTTTAAAAATCTTAAAGCAGAAAAACTGTTTTAAAAATATTCATTCTGTTGCCAATAATAAATTATAGTCCTAAAGTTATAAAATATCTAACTTCCTCCCCAACTAAGGTGATATATTTGACCAACTTTTGTTAAATGTTTGAAAATAAAATAATTCATGTATAAAGAAATACCAATGTTATATCCTAGAAGCTTTATTATTTTACCTTTTCTATTTAGTTCCATAATCCATTGGAAAACAATTTTTGTGATGGCATAAGGTGGATGCCATTGTTCACTTTACTCATTGATATCCAATTAACTACAATAATTAATTGGAAACAAACTTTTCCCCCCAAAGAATTGCAGTTGGTGCCTTTGTAAAAAGTTTAGCAATTGTATATGTATGGGAGTCTCTGGTCTGTTCAATTGATTTATGTATTTATGCTTATTCTATTAACCTCTATTAATTATTGCAGCTATACAGTGTTTTATATCAAGTCTGTAAGTTTTCTTATTCTGCTCCTTCAGATCTTATGGTCTACTCCAAGTCTTTTGCTTATCCATATGTTTTAGAAATAAGCTTTTAATTAAAAAAAAAAAAAAACAAGATGTTGACTGAAGTACATTGAATCCATAGATCAAACTGAACAATCTTCTTTAAAAGTTTGCATCTTCTAATTTATATAAACAGGGTAATTTATGAACAGGGTATTTTTCTGCACTTCTTTAGGTTTTTAAAAATTCTGTCAGAAATGATGTATAATTTTGAACATAGTAGTTTCAGACATCTTTTATTCATCTCTATGTATTTGATATTTTAAGTTGTAATTTTAAAAATTTAATTGTCTAATTTTTGTGATCAGTATATAGAAATCCAATAATTTTTGTACATTAACCTTATATTCATTGATCTTCCCTATAAACATATACTTTCTAATAGATCTTTATAGATTCTTTTAAATTTATATTATACATTGTTTTCTGTGAATAAAGAGCTTTATTTCTTAATGTCCAAAATTTAAAACTTTCATTTCTTTTCCTTGCTATTGTGCTGGCTAGGGTCAGATTAGGATCTAATTATGGTTCAGTTATTCCTAACAATGTAATCATGAGCAAATGGCTTATTTTTTCTGAAACTTTAGTTTTCTCTGTAACACATGGATGTGATACTTACCTTGAAAAACAATTGAAATGATGTTTGTGATGTGTTGCACAGATCTTTGCAAAGATCTACTATTTTGTCCCATAAATAGTAGATTCTAGTGGAAAAAATATAGCCAAATTCTGAATACTCTAATATTGTAATGGTGATTAAATCACTTTAACACTAAAAGATAGAAGTATTTCAAATTACTATAGAAGAGTGATTTCACCAAGATGGCAACATAGATTGTTCCCAACTTTACTCCCTCTTGCAAAAAGAACAACTAACAAGTATTCATGGACAAGACATCACTGAGAAAATTACAGAAATTGAGGCCAAAGCACCACAGAGACCAACGCAAACTGCTTTGGAAGGGTAAGAGAAATGGCTACCTGCTGACTGCACTGACTCTCCCCCAGGTCAGTGGAGAATCACTCTGAGAGCCTAGGTTTGAGCAATCTTGAGAAAGAACAACAAAGCTGGACATATTACTCTCCCCTATTTCAAATATTACAAACCTATAGTAATCAAAGCAATATGATAGTGGTATAAAAATGGATGCATAGATCAATGAAACCAAAGAGAGTATCCAGAAATAAGGGATTAAGTTCTAGACAATTAGATGTGGAAAATTTTCCCCAGGAAAATAGTATGATTACCACAACTAATACAGCTCTAACAGTTGACCTTGAGGATAAAAATTATATGCTAAGGACAGAGAGAGTTTTACTCTATAATGACCCACCACATCCTCACCAGACTACCTACCTGAACTTAATTTACATTAGAGAAAAATGAACTTCTACTTGTCCATATTGATAGTCTTTAATGGCTGAATATGATTCCTTTATGAACTCAAGAAATGATATACCACAAACCTTGTTATTAAAATGGTAAATATCAGACTCAGTTCAGTTCAGTCGCTCAGTCGTGTCTGGCTCTTTGCAACCCCATGAATCACAGCACGCCAGGCCTCCCTGTCCATCACCAACTCCCGGAGTTCACTGAGACTCACGTCCATTGAGTCAGTCATGCCATCCAGCCATCTCATTCTCTGTTGTCCCCTTCTCTTACTGCCCTCAATCCCTCCCAGCATCAGAGTCTTTTCCAATGAGTCAACTCTTCACATGAGGTGGCCAAAGTACTGGAGTTTCAGCTTTAGCATCATGCCTTCCAAAGAAATCCCAGGGCTGATCTCCTTCAGAATGGACTGGTTGGAGCTCCTTGCAGTCCAAAGGACTCTCAAGAGTCTTCTCCAACATCGCAGTTCAAAAGCATCAATTCTTCGGTGCTCAGCTTTCTTCAAAGTCCAACTCTCACATCCATACATGACCACTGGAAAAACCATAGCCTTGACTAGATAGACCTTTGTTGGCAAAGTAATGTCTCTGCTTTTGAATATGCTATCTAGGTTGGTCATAACTTTCCCTCCAAGGAGTAAGCATCTTTTAATTTCATGGCTGCAGTCACCATCTGCAGTGATTTTGGAGCCCCCCAAAAAATAAAGTCTGCCACTGTTTCCACTGTTTCTCCATCTATTTCCCATGAAATGATGGGGCCAGTAGCCATAAGTTAAGAGGTTGGGATGTTCTAATTTAGGTAGAATTAAAACTGAGATGCTTGTCAGATATCCAAAGGTAGATGACATATGCACAGTCTTAATATTTCAGTCTCTCAATCTATTTATACAAAAGACAGAAAAATTATTGCTCAAAAAATATATATGCATATATATATATATTAAGAGTTATGAAGTGTTATGGTCATATGTTCACATCTTCAAAATAATCTGACTTAAGGAAGCAGAACAGTAATGAGAGAAATTGTGAGTTTTAGATGATCTTTCTGATTTTACTTCCAAGTTATTCTTAATAACAGACCTCTGTTAATTATTGACTTTATTCTTCAGCACCATGTATAGCCAACTTTTTCTATGGAAAATTCCTCAAGATTTGCCATTAATGAGTAACTCTGGGAACAGTCTCCAAGGACAAGAAAGATTCCTAATGCTAACCAACCCTTTCCAATCTCAAGAGACATGAATATTGTTAATATTAAGCTCTGAGCTACATCTTTGCTAGCTGTGAACATCACCTCACCAACGTAGGCAATGGATTCTGGGATCTTTGGACTATCTCACTTGCTTAATAAGAGCACTGGATAGAACACATATTCAAATGATACAATACATAGATGAACTCATGGGTTGAAGATTATGAATGCCAGTAGGTAAGTGTGGAAGGTAGCCTTTGACAAATAGAGAAACAGGCTCAGACTTCAGAGTGGAACATAGTGGATGAAAGTTTTGTGCTTGAATTCTACATCTGTGTCTGTTTCTAAATCCATATGTAAATCAGTTGAGCTGTAAGAAATGTCTTAGACAGTAAAACTTTTAACAGACATTCATAAGTGAAGTGAAGTCGCTCAGTCATGTCCGACTCTTTGTGACCACATGGACTGTAGCCTACCAAGCTTCTCTGTCCTTGGGATTTTCCAGACAATAGTACTGGAGTGGATTGCCATTTCCTTCTCCAGTGGATCCTCCCAACCCAGGGATCAAATCCGGGTCTTCTGCATTGTAGACAGACGTTTTACAGTCTGAGCCACCAGGGAAGTCATAGACATTCATAAGGACATATCTAATAGGAAGTTGAATATACAACTCTAGAGTTTAGAAAAGAAGATGGATTGGAAGATATAATTTAAAAGTTATCTAGTTATGACAGAAATAGACTCACAAACTTAAAGAACAAACTTATGGTTGCTGGAGGGGAGGGAGTGTTAGAGAGTTTGGGATGGACATGTACACACTGCTGTATTTAAAATGGATAATTAACAAGGACCTACTGTATAGCACATAGAACTCTGCTCAGTGTTATATGGCAGCCTAGATGGGAGAGGAGTTTGGGGGAGGATGGATACATGTACATGTATGACCCTCTTCAG
Organism: Tragelaphus eurycerus; assembly: GCA_935064755.1. NCBI lineage: Eukaryota > Metazoa > Chordata > Mammalia > Artiodactyla > Bovidae > Tragelaphus > Tragelaphus eurycerus. The sequence goes on from CAKXYN010000031.1 coordinate 24,956,301, forward strand.
TCAGGCTATAGCTCTTAACACACAATTGAAATCACTCTCATCAATGTCAAAGTTCAATTTTCAGTCCTTAAGTTACTTGATGTCTCAACAAGCCTTAACCCAGCTGACTTCTCTTACTTCAAATATTCTTTTTTGCTGGCTTACAGGACATCCTGACAGTCTTATAGGTATGTAGTGATCTCACTAATGGCTCCTTAGTCTCCTTGTCTGACTCCTCCTTTTTCTTATTATTCATTTTTGGACCTCTTCTTTTATTTCTAGTTTCAGACTTCAAATATCTATAAACAGATAACTGTTTAACTTTTAATTTTACTTTCAGTTCAGTTCAGTTCAGTCGCTCATTCGTGTCTGACTCTTTACGACCCCATGAATCACAGCACGCCAGGCCTCCCTGTCCATCACCAACTCCCAGAGTTCACCCAGACTCACGTCCATCGAGTCAGTGATGCCATCCAGCCATCTCATCCTCTGTCATCTCCTTCTCCTCCTGTCCCCAGTCCCTCCCAGTATCAGAGTCTTTTCCAATGAGTCAACTCTTCACATAAGGTGGCCAAAGTACTGGAGTTTCAGCTTTAGCATCATTCTTTCCAAAGAAATCTCGGGGCTGATCTCCTTCCGAATGGACTGGTTGGATCTCCCTGCAGTCCAAGGGACTCTCAAGAGTCTTCTCCAACACCACCACAGTTCAAAAGCATCGATTCTTTGGCACTCAGCTTTCTTCACAGTCCAACTCAGCTTTCTTCACAGTCCAACTCTCAAATCCATACATGACCACAGGAAAAACCATAGCCTTGACTAGATGGACCTTTGTTGGCAAAGTAATGTCTCTGCTTCTCAATATGCTATCTAGGTTGGTCATAACTTTTCTTCCAAGGAGTAAGCGTCTTTTAATTTCATGGCTGCAGTCACCATCTGCAGTGATTTTGGAGCCCCCCCAAAATAAAGTCTGCCACTGTTTCCACTGTTTCCCCATCTATTTCCCATGAAGTGATGGGACCAGATGCCATGATCTTCCTTTTCTAAATGTTGAGAATTTTGCTTTAGGGTATAGCCAATTAACAATGTTTGTGATAGTTTCCGGTGAATGGCTTGACTGAAAATGGTTTATAAAAAGCATGGAAAGTAAAATAACAAATTTAGAGAGTAATGGACAATGCGTGATGGAGACAAGTAGCTTTTGGAAGGATCTGTCATAAAGAGTGGAGAAGTGGAGGAGTAGCTGAAGAAGGCTGAGGGGAAACAGTAGGATATTAAGGTATTGTCCATCTGAGGCTGAGATTTTAGACAGTTAGGACTTCACAATTTTAGTTAGGAGCTCGTATATTTTCAATGCTGAAATATGATTCTGATAACCTCAGTTTTCAACCACTCCTGGTCTAGCTGAGATCCACCACAAATGATTATTTTTCAGGTGAATTATCAGGAGGTGGACATAAAAGTAGAAAGGTTATTCAAGCAAAAGTATCAGGAAGATTCAACCTAGGAAAGGATGTAAAAATGTGAGAGGTATGGTCAGAGAGAACACGCACTCAACTTCTTGACTGTTGGTTTAAAGAAATTAAAAATATATATATGATTCTACTCTCAGTGTATTTATAATATAATTGATATGAGAAAATCTGTATGTCGTAAACATTAGAAAACATCTTAAGATAATATTCAATTAAGGACTAGATTATCCTGTGTATATATCAGTGTGTTAAAGCATAAGTGAGATTGGGGTCAGGAGGAGAAGGGGACGACAGAGGATGAGATGGCTGGATGGCATCACTGACTCGATGGACATGAGTCTGGGTGAACTCCGGGAGTTGGTGATGGACAGGGAGGCCTGGCGTGCTGTGATTCGTGGGGTCAAAAAGAGTCGGACACAACTGAGAGACTGAACTGAACTGAACTGAACTGATGACATGATCAGCTCAAGGAGAAAGGAGACTAAATAGTGATAAAAAGTAGAAAATCATGTTTATTGGTAAGTGGGTACAAAGATAGAAATTATCAATAACCGGACACAGATAGGTATAAGTGATGCATTTTGTGTGAATGCTCATTTGCTCAGTCTTGTCCTACTCCTTGTGACCCCATGGACTGTATAGCCTTCCAGGCTCCTCCATCCATGGAATTTTCCAGGCAAGAATACCAGAGCGAGTTGCCATTTCCTTCTCCAGGGGATCTTTCCAACCCAGCGATGGAACCAGCATCTCTTATGTCTCCTGAATTGGCAGGTGGGTTCTTTACCATTAGTACCACCTGGGAAGTGATGCTTTAGAAAATAAGATATTAGAGATATTTGAGCGAGGGAGCTTCAGGCCAAAACCATAAAGCTGTACCTTTTCTGGAATCAATAAAGCCAGTAAAGCTGCTGATGAAGTAACTGGGAGCAAGTTGTTGAAAGTACAAAGATGGTAACTGAAAAAGTTGAGAAAAAGACAAAAATGAGGATCATTTTGTAGGTTTTTTTTTTAAGTGTATACTACTAATATGGATTTTAGGGATGAAATAAAAAGATGAATCAGTGATTCCAGTCTATTAGGAGAATATTTGGAGGAAAAAACTTTTATTCATAAAATTTTGAAATGGGAGGAAGAACATTTCAGCACTTGGGGAGGAAAGCATATGATCCTCTCCTGTCCTCACTATCAATTAATTAATTTATTATTCATCTTGTGACAAATACTACTTTATAGATGCTGACACTGGGGACACAAGGGAGAAGAAAATCAGACACAGTATTTGCCTTAATGCATTTTATGGCCCCGTGAGGGAGTCCAACATTAACTAAATATCTTAAATAAATATTTTAACAAAATTAATATGAACAACATTGTCCATATGACACCTATAACAATTATATGAAGGTGCTATGCATGGCAGCATATGAAAAGTAGGTTTGATTTAATCAAAGAGGCAAGGGAAAACTTTCCTAAGAAAGTCACTAATTGATCTGAGACTGTGAAAGGATGAACAGGAGTTGACTCAGAATGAAGCAAAGGGAAATAATGCACAGAATGAAATGCAAGGCAGCCAAAGTGGCTAGCAACCAGAGAATGAGGGGACTGTAGTGTAAGATGAAGCTGCTGAGACATCACGAAGTTAAGACAGACTGAGTTTTGTTAGATAGGGTGGGGATTTTTGTTCCTTCACAAGCCCAATGGTTCTCTGGACATCTGTTTTTAAGCAAATAACAGACATGATCAGAACTTCTTTTTTGAAAAGATCACTCTGGTGGCAGTGTGGAGAATATTTTGAATGAGGCAAGAGTGAGACTATTAAAGTAGTTCAGAAGTTTAGCAGGACTCTAGTCATTAACAATAACTTAAACTAGAGTAGTGACTGTGTAGATGGGTAGGACCGTTCACCAAGCTCCTATGATGTGCCAAGCATTAAGCTAAGTACTGAGATGCAGTCTTTGCCCTAGTAGGCTCATGTTCTTCTAATAAAAACTGATTAATAAACAAGTACCTATGCCAGCCAATAATACGAAGACTAAGAGAACTCTTTCACCCTTAAAAAACTCCAGAAAGCTCCTGGTGTTCCCTTCATTCCCTCATCTTTGTGTCTCCTCACTTAGATAATCCTTCAGAAAGTGCAAATTCTGTCCCTCTCATTGCTGATTGAATTTCTTTTCTTCATTCTTCATATTTGTGGTATAAGGAAACCAACTGAAAAGAGAACCATCAATGTTAGCTACAATACACTTCAGTAGCTAACTGTAGTGAATCCTCTTCATGCTGATTCTTTTCTTGTAACCCATCAAGACCTGAAATGAACTGCAGTAAGAACCCTGACTTTGTCCTATCAGGACTGTCCAATGACCCAGACAAATCACAGCTCCTCTTTGGTCTCTTCCTGGCCCTCTACTTGCTGAGTCTCTTAGGAAACTCACTACTGCTGCTGGCTGTTGGCACTGACATCCACCTCCACACCCCCATGTACTTCTTCCTCAGCCAGCTCTCCCTGGTTGACCTCTGCTTCACTACTACCACAGCCCCCAAAATGCTGGAGACTTTGTGGACCAGTAATGGACTGATCTCCTTCTCTGAGTGCCTGGCCCAGTTATATTTCTTCACAGTTTTTGCTGATATGGACAACCTGCTTTTGACTGCTATGGCTATTGACCGCTACGCTGCCATCTGCTATCCCCTGCACTATGCACTCCTAATGACTCCTTGCAGATGTGCACTGCTGGTGGGTGGGTCATGGGGAGTGGCCCACTCTATCTCTCTTGTCCATGCCCTGTTGCTATCCCAGCTCTCATTCTATACTAATCAAGAAATTTCCCACTTTTTCTGTGATTTCGGACCACTCTTAAAGTTTTCCTGCTCTGATACCCACCTCAATGAGGACCTGATGATGGTTCTGACAGGACTCTTAGGAATCAGCCCTCTCCTCTGCATCATAAGCTCCTATTCCCATATTTTCCTTGCTGTAGCTCGGATCCCATCAGCACAGGGGAAAAAGAAAGCCCTGGCCACATGCAGCTCCCACCTCTCCATGGTCATCCTCTTCTACAGCTCGGTCTTTGCCACCTACCTGAAGTCCCCGTCAGCTTCTCATGCCTCTGGGGAGCTGGGCACTGCTGTCATGTATGCCCTGGTCACCCCCACTCTCAATCCTTTCATTTATAGTCTAAGAAATAAGGATGTGAAGAGTTCCCTGAAAAGGATTCTGGGCATAGAGAGTTCATGGTGTTAGGAATAATTCCAAGAAACAACTGTTTTTGAGGAAAAAAAAATCACACTCTTCACCCCCACTGATAAAGTGTTAACTGATAAAGTGAGTCAGTTAACACCAAGGCTTTCACATGTCACACAGCATGATATGGTATATTGGATATAACACTACATAGAAATTTGAAGAACTAGCTTCTAGGTCCCACTCTAGGTGCAAGCTTGTATATGTATTCCAGCTATAGGTATACATATTATTTATTATCTATATTATTATCTCAAAACATTATATCAGTAATATGTCAAAGGAGTATAATATACATTACATTATAATATATAATTAAGTATATTATATATATATAATATTCTTAAGAGTTGATTGAATAAACTGCTCTTTAAGTTGCCTTGTAAAGATAATACTTTGAGACATGATCATCTATTCCCATCTTTTACCAACATTTTGATCACTATTGCCATTTCTATCACCAGTTTAATAATGAAGATCATCACCCTCAGCTTTAGTTAATATCATCTTTTTGTCATCAGAGTCACCTTACAAATTACCATCTTCAGTTCTCTTCCCATCAGTAACACCAGTATCATCATCATAAGTAAGAGAACAGAAACTGGTCTTATGCACTTTTTCCCCATTTAATGCTTTATTTTTCAGAATGTTCTATTAATTTGTGTTTTTGTGCCATCTTGATAATTGTGGGACATATCATCATGGCATGGTGGATAAAAATGTCTTCATAAATTTGAAAGCATAATAAACATTTGCCCTGGGAATACAAGATGACATCATTTATACAGCACAATATGGGCTCCCTAGGTGGTGCAATAGTAAAGAATCTGCCTGCACAATATATACACAATGTCTAAGATTTTCTTTAAAATTTTCCAGGAAAAAATAAAAGGAATGGTAGATATAGGCACAATATTGGCAAAGGATTGATGTCAAAGCTGGGTGATAGGTACATAAGGGTCTATTACACTACCAATTCTATTTCTCTGAATGTTTGATATTTTCTACAATAAAAAGTTAAAATGACAATTCCAAGCTCCCCATCTATTCCTCCCCCTTACTGACCCCCTCTGATAACCATAAATTCATTCTCTAAGTCTGTGAGTTTCTTTCTGTTTTGTAAATAAGTTCATTTACATCTTTTTTTAGGCTGTATGAGATATTCTATATTTGTCTTTGCTGACTTACTTCACTCAGTATGATAATCTCCAGATCCATCCATTTTGCTGCAAATGGCATTATTTCATTCTTTTGAATGGCTGGGTAATATTCCATTGAACGTATGTTCCACTTCACCTTTATCTATTCATCAGTCAATGGACAGATGGGATTGACATGTACACACTGCTATATTTAAAATAGATAACCAACAAAGACCTACAGTAGAAAGATAAAAATAAAGCAAAAAGTTAAAATGATTAAGTGAAGTGCATTCGGTTTTAATTTTTTAAAAATAGCCATATAGTTAGACATTGCAATCAAACCACAAAGAACACATTAAATTCTGGAAATAAACAATGCTTGTGAAAGAATGGAATACAACAGTGAAAGAATGGAATACAACTAAAAACTCCCAATGACAAAAGAATATATAAAAACGTCATGTTTAGCCATATTATAAAGTCCAAAAGAATAAAACATTGAATTAGCCACAAAGTTCATTCAGGTTTTGTCCGCCAAACCAGTATGTATTTGTTGATCTTGAAAAAAAAATTGTCCTAACAGTTTCCACTGGAAAATCCGATTATAAACTTAATGATCCAACTTCTGTTATTTATACATATACATAGAATGCAATTCTGATGTCATAAAACAATGCTATAAATAAACAGTATTTCTAGGTTTCTTTGAGTGATACTATTTGTGTTTGTTTTTATATAAAATATTCATGACCTATTTAATAGAGAAATAATAGAATTTTAAATAAAAAAATTTAACACTTAAAAATTGCCATACTTGCCTTACTTTTAGAGGAACTATAGAAAGATTAGAGGGGAACAAGAGAATAGACAAACGTATGCTTTTTCAAACATTCTTGGAAGACTCCTCAGTGGAGAAATCTGCACTCCCAAAAGAAAATATCAACTCCCTCCTTTGTAAGTCAAGTGTGTGAGTTTCCTTATGAGAGCTGCCTCCTCAGTGCTTAATGAGCCAACTTACTCCCAAGAGGGTAGATCAGGGGATTGAAGATGGTGGTGACCTTCAGACAGAGCAGGGTAATAACTTGAATGGAGACTGAGCAGCAGAGACTGTAATGTAAAAGACCATGAGAATTTCACAGCATGTGAACGTTATAGCTAGGTAGGAGGACCATGTGGGTGAGCCTTTCTCCTGCTGACCACAGGAAGAACTGCCAATACAATCACTACAATCCAGGCATAAGATATCAGAATCAGTACAAGAGGAATAGTGAGATAACCTCACAATGAATGAATGAATTTTGTCACCTGGACCACTCACTCTAGGATCTGAGCAGGCCTGTCTTAACAAAGGCGTGAAGTCACAGTAAAATTGGCTAATGTGATTGGGCCACTGGACCTCTTCTGGGCCATCAGGGCCACAACCAATCCATCTACCATGAAGCCAAAGAGCCAGGCTATGCTCACCAGGCCCAAGTACCGTCTGGGAGTGAGTGGCAGCAAGAGTAACAATTATTCAGCAGTGATTTTATTCTTTGACCACCAATCAGGAGAATCCAGTTGTCCCTAGAGAGCCAAAGATAAAGAACTGGTCAAGGAACCAGTCATAGAGATGAATGCCTTCTGCAGGAAGTCATCCAGCACTTTGGGCATCACTTTAAACATATAGAAGAAAGGATGGAAATACAAATACATAGACTCAGAAACATCACTTACACAATGAGCACACAATAATTGCTATTCACTTGTATTATATTCATAGCATATACTAGAACAAGAAATTATTTATGTGATGAATAGACAATAAACTTCGGCATAGCAAAAAAAAAAACAAACAAACAGTGGTTTGCAATAGAAAGATGGACAAAGGACATGGCATTTACAGTTGGAATTAAAGCTTGGATAGATGTCAGAACACATATAGATATCCTTTGGAAAAGGCAGATAGAATATTTTTACCTAAAGAGTATAGCAAGAAGTAAAGATATACAATGAGAGACCAGCTTCATTCTCCTAGAGGGAAATGTGAGCTTGGGAATTTCAAAATTAAAGGAAATAATTTAGTGTTAATACCAACAGTGAAAAGTCAGAATGAAAAGAAATAAAGCACTACTATTTTCCCCTATTCCTCTATTTTCCATAGAGCCACAGTAATAAATGAGGGGCATATTTTAAAGATAATCATCTTTGTGTATGGATTAAAGAAATATGACTGACCCTCATGCCTTAAATGTCATAGCCCAATTTCCTTCCATTTTATAATTTTTCCAAGGAAGTTCCCAAGGTGAGAAATTGTATCCATACCTCTGTCCCAGGAAATGAAAAATAATTTAAGAAAACCTGAGGCCACTGAGAATTGTAATGCCTGTGGTTCTGAAACTAAGAAAGAAACAGGAAAGAAAAGAGGAAAAAATGAAAAAAAAATGGAACTCAAGATAGGAATTCCCCATGAGAATTCTCTTATATTGCAGGTATAGAAAGGTATCTTGTTTATTCTTACAATACTCCTCTAAAACCCAGGGGACACCCTCTCTCAGGTGTCACCCTCTTTATGTATCTAAAGAACCATGGATCATAAACAAAAGGAAGAATTTCAGAAAGAAGAAGTTTTGGAATATGAAGAGCTTATACTATAATCCCAATATAAACTATCACTTCAAACATTTCTACTTTTTATTTTTCATAGTTTTCTACTGTTTATTTTTCAGAAGTGTAAACCTGGTCAACTTTCTTAACTATAAATTTGAACACTGAATCAGGTAGGAGAATGAAACAGGCTCAAAGTTGCCCATAGTCTCTGATTTCTTGTTAGTGTTAAATTTACATACCGAGAACTTAGAGTTGGTTTCCTCTTTAATGATGGACATTGTATTGGTGGATTATGAAGGCTCTCTCCTGCCTACACTTTAGTGCCATACCTCTAAATATTCATCAAAGTAAACAAGTAATCTCTAAAGATGCAGTGAAATAAATTATTTAATACAGAAAGTGTGACTGCTGTTTTCTTTAAACGTTAGGAAAAGGTTTTTTCCCCCAAATGAATTTTTGATACAATTTTGTTTTGTGGGTAGAGAACCAAAAATAATGTTTGGCATATCATGTGTATCTTAAGCAAGAGTGATAACGTTTAACATTATGCAAAATACACATGGTTATTAAGGAAAGCTACTCTGAATTCCTTGGTGCCAGCCTTCAGTAAAGGTGTAATAAACGTTAGATGATTTCTCAAAATATTCTCTAGCTATAAAGGTGAACGTCCCATGGGATCCCTAGAAATGTTTCCTAGTTAATTCATTTTTTTAATGAGGATACAACAAATCTTTCTCTTCTCCACTCACGGGTTTCCCAAACTTTGTGTATGTGCTCAGTTATGTCCAACTCTTGGCAACCCCATACACAGTAGCCCTCTAGACTTCCCTGTTCATAGAATTTTCCAGGCAAGGATACTGGAGAGAGTTGCCATTTCCTCCTCCAGGGGATCTTCCTGACCCAGGAGTTGAATCCATGTCTCTTGCATTTATAGGTTGATTCTTTACCACTGAGCCACCAGGTAAGCCCTAAAACAACAATGCTCTCCCTCAAAACATTATTGTCTAGATGGGAAATCCTCAGCTGCAGGACTCTGGTTCCCATGAGAGATATCATTTCATATCTTATTTTGTCTTTTCTTTCAAGTGATGCTGAATCAAACCTCAGTCACTGAATTTCTCCTCCTGGGAGTGACAGACATCCAAGTACTGCAGCCTGTTGTCTTTGTGATTTTCCTTGCAATTTACATTGTCAACGTGGCTGGGAATGGAGTCATCATGATGGCTGTCATCTCTGATCCAAGACTCCATTCTCCTATGTATTTTTTCCTGGGAAATCTGTCATGTCTGGATATCTGCTACTGCATGGTGACTCTGCCAAAGATGCTGGAGCACTTCCTGTCTACCCACAAAACAATTTCTTTCTTGGGATGCATAAGCCAGCTTCATTTCTTCCACTTCCTGGGCAGCACAGAGTCCATGTTGTTGGCTGTGATGGCCTTTGACCGCTTTGTGGCTATCTGCAGACCACTTCATTACACTCTTATCATGAATCATCAGGTCTGTACCCAGATGGCTGTCACTGTCTGGATCATTGGGTTTTTCCATGCCCTACTGCACTCAGTAATGACTTCTCACTTAAACTTCTGTGGATCCAACCACATCCATCACTTCTTCTGTGATGTTAAGCCATTGCTGGAGTTGGCCTGTGGAAACACTGACCTCAATGAGTGGCTACTTCATTCTGTGACAGGGACCATTGCCATGGGCCCATTCTCTCTACCCCTTCTCTCCTATTTCTATATTACTTTCTATCTTTTCTTCAAGACCCATTCTTGCAGCATGCTCCATAAAGCACTGTCCACGTGTGCCTCCCACTTCATGGTAGTTGTTCTTTTCTATGCTCCTGTTGTTTACACTTACATTCATCCTGCCCCAGGTAGCTCTGTGGACCAGGAACAGATCATTGCCATTATGTACAGTGTGAACACTCCTCTACTAAATCCACTGATCTATACTTTGAGGAACAAGAAAGTAGAAGGGGCTTTGAGGAGGGTGATCAGAAGGAGACTCTGACCCAAAGAAATCTAGAGAATTCTCCCAAGGCATCAGTAAAAAGGCTATGAGAAAGTTGAGATGTGAAATTAGACTGCTTTTCTAATTGTTTACTCTTTGTGAAACAGAAGGTATTATATAAGAAATGGGAAAGTCCAGTCTAGTTGTGTTAACAGTGTGTGACTAGGTAATATAAGGGAAACTTGAACAAATAGGACACTATCCACAAAATCTTTTTTTTTTTTTTTTTTGTGCTGTGCTGAGTCTTCATTTCTGTGGCAGCCTTTTCACTGATTTCAGCAAGTGAGGGCTTCTCTCTATTCATGGTGCTCAGGTATCTCAGTGCAGTGGCTTCTCCTGTTGTGGCAAGTGGGCTTAATTGCTCCATAGAATGTGGGATCTTCCCGGATTAGGGATCAAACCAGTGTTTCCTGCATTGGCAGGCAGATTATTTACCACTGAGCCATTAGGGAAGCTTCCTTGGAATCTTAATGTTGAATATGTGTGGGGGATATAAGTTGATAAAACTATTTGTTTACATATTCTTGTGTGTTCTTGAATAAAATCAGATACAGATATTTGCCTCAAATATGCATATATTGTATAGTTGGATAATACTAAGGCTTTTTAATCTGCATGATTCCTGTAAATTAACATATTGTAAAGTGAACAATAAAGTTATTATGCTGTTTTATTTTAAGAATTTGAGTGTAAGGCTATGGTTACTCAACTAGAAAAATAAATGTTAACTCATATATGAGTTAAGGGAAATTTTAAGGAGTATATCATGATTCCTTTTTCTCCAAGCAAGGAAGCAAGTAAGTAATTAAAACAAATAATGCTTTGAGTACTAATTAACAGAAATAAATTATGAACTCAGACTCCAAAGATGCTTTATAATTCAAAGGGACAACCTGTCAAAGAGTACCAAAAAATATTGCTAAAAATGGAGGCAAAATGAAAAAAAATCTCAGGATTACCTTTCTTGCTCGTTGATATGTTATTTTCCCTTCAATTTCTGGTCATAGAAAATTAAGCTTCAAAAGTCTTCCTTATTATTTTTTTTGTCTTTGTCAAAGAGGCCACAGAAGACTTTCCTAAGAACGTCACCAATAGAGCCAAGGTTAGAAGGATGAGCAAGAGCTGACTCAGAGTGATGAGAAGGAACACGGTCCATACAAGGCAATGCGGTGCAGACAGTGTTGCTGGGAGCAGATGATAATGGAGTGTGGTGCGAGATGAAGCTGGTGACATGAAGTTCAAAATGAGCTTTGTCAGACATGGTAGGGTTTTTCATATATGAGTGATATCATATGGTATTTATTTCTTTCTGATTTACTTCACTTTTGTTTCTGTTTAGTCACTCAGTCGTGTCTGACTCTTTGCAACCCCATGAACTGCAGCATGCCAAGCTTCCCTGTCCTTCACTATCTCCAGAGTCCACTCACACTTATATATCCGTCTCATCCTTACTTCACCTAGTATGATAATATATGTAAGTTTATATAACACATCTTTATCCACTCATCTGTCCATGGACTTTTAGGTTGTGTCTATATTTTGGCTATTGTAAATAACGCTGCTGCTATGAACATAGGGGTGTATGCATCTTTTTGAATCATAGTTTTGTCCGAGTATATGTCGAGGAGTGGAAATGCTGAATCATACATGCTATAGCATATATGATTTTATTTAAAAATAAAAAAACAATTTTAGTTTTTTGAGAAAATTTCATATGGTTTTTCATAGTTGTTATACCAGCTTACGTTCCCATCTACAATGTAGAACAATTCTATTTTCCCCATACCCTCCTCAGAATTTGTTATTTGTAGACTTTTTAATGATGGTCATTTTGACCAGTGTGAGGTAATACCTCATTACAGTTTTGATTTGCAGTCCTCTAATAATTATAGTGGTTTCAGGTGTATAGCATAGTAATTCAGTATTTTTACAGATTATGCTTCCTTAAAAGTTATTACAGGATAATGGCTGTAACTCTTTGTGATACACATATCTTTGTTGCTTATCTATTTTATTTTCTTCATTTTCTTTTTTAAACTTTTTATTTTATATTGGACTATAGCCAATTAACAATGTTGTAATAGTTTTAGGTGGACAGTAAACAGACTCAGCCGTACATACACTTGTGTGAATTCTCCCCCAAACTCTCATCCCATCCAGGCTGCCACATATTATTGAGCAGAGTTCTATGGGTAGAAACCAATTTTTAAATAAAGAAGTGACATGATGAGATTTTTTTTTTTTTAAGATCACACTGACCACAGTATAGAGAATGTATTGGATGGGGCAAGATCCATGTTAAAATAGGAGGATAACAGTTCTCCATCCAATCACAAACCTTGAACTAGAATAGTCACTGTGAGGGTGGGTGGGAGTATTTATTGAGTCCCTTCTATGTGCCAGACACTGAGCTAAGTACTGAAACATCACTTCTGCTTTGAAAGACTTGTGGTCTTGAGAAGAAAACAGATTCACAAGCAAGTAGCTAAATACCAATCACACAAAATTTTATTAAGAAAACTCGTTATGCATTCATAACTCCAGGACATCTCTGTGGTTTCTTTGATTCTCTTACCTTGATGTCTCCTTAATTTGACCATCTTTTGTGAGGTACAACCCTTGTCCTCCCCATTGCATTTTAGTTGTGTATCCATTCCTCACATTGGTGGTATAAGTAAAACCCATTGCCAAGAATAAGGATCCAAGGTTCTAGCTAACTGTAGTGAACACTCTTCATGCTGATTCTTTTCTTGTAAGCCATCAAGACCTGAAACGAACTGCAGTAAGAACTCTGACTTTGTCCTCTCAGGACTGTCCAGTGACCCAGACAAACCACAGTTCCTCTTTGGTCTCTTCCTGGCCCTCTACTTGCTGAGTCTCTTAGGAAACTCGCTACTGCTACTGGCTATTGGTGCTGACATCCACCTCCACACCCCCATGTACTTCCTCAGCCAGCTCTCCCTGGTCGACCTCTGCTTCACTACCACCACAGCTTCCAAAATGCTGAAGAATTTGTGGACCAGCAACAGATTGATCTCCTTCTCTAAGTGTCTGGCCAATTAAATTTCTTTGCAGTTTTTGCTGATATGAACAATCTGCTCTTGATGGCCACAGCTATCAGCTGCTACGCTGCCATCTGCCATCCCCTGCACTCCTTGCAATGGGCACCACTGGTGGGTGGGTCATGGGGAGTGGCCCACTCTATCTCTCTTGTCGATGCCCTGTTGCTATCCCAGTACTCATTCTATAGTAATCAAGAAATTCCCCACTTTTTCTGTGATTCTGGACCACTCTTTAGACTTTCCTGCTCTGATACCCACCTCAATGAGGACCTGACGATGGTTCTGACAGGACTCTTAGGAATCAGCCCTCTCCTCTGTATCATAAGCTCCTATGCCCATATTTTCCTTGCTGTAGCTCAGGTTCCATCAGCACAAGGGAAAAAGAAAGCCCTGGCCACATGCAGCTCCCACCTCTCCATGGTCATCCTCTTCTAAAGCTCGGTCTTTGCAATCTACCTGAAGTCCCCATCAGCTTCTCATGCCTCTGGGGAGCTGGGTGCTGGTGTCATGTATGCCCTGGTCATCCCCACTCTCAATCCTTTCATTTATAGTCTAAGAAATAAGGATGTGGAGAGTTCCCTGAAAAGGGTTCTGGGCATAGAGAGTTCATGGCATTAGGAATAATTCCAAGAAACAAGTGTTTTTGGGGGAAAAAAATCACACTCATCACCACCACACTGATAAAGTGAGGCTATTGCACAGTATAGATATGCTATAGCATAAAGAACATTAAATAGAAATTAGGAGAACTAGTTGTTAGAACCCACTTTAACTTCTAGCTCTAGGTTTATATATTATATATTATCTATATTATTATATCAAAATATATCAGTAATATGTCAAAGTGAAATTGTTAGTCACTCACTTGTGTCCAACTCTTTGTGAGCCCATGGACTGTAGCCCATCAGGCTCCTCTTGTCCATGGAATTCTCCAAGCAAGAATACTGGAGTGAGTTGTCATTCCCTTCTCCAGAGGATCTTTCTGACCCAAGGATCGAATCTGGGTTTCCTGCATTTGCATGCAGATTCTTTGCAGTCTGAGCCACTAGGGAAGCCCATTTCAGGTTGTGGTGGTTTAGTCACTAAGTCGTGCAGGACTGTTGCAACCCCATGGCCTGTAGCCCTCTAGGCTCCTTTATCTATGGTATTCTCCAGGCAAGAATACTGGAGGTGGTTGCCATTTCCTTCTCATATATATAAATGCCATAAATATTATATTATAATATATCAGATCAGATCAGATCAGTCGCTCAGTCGTGTCCGACTCTTTGCGACCCCATGAACTGCAGCACGCCAGGCCTCCCTGTCCATCACCAACTCCCGGAGGTCACTCAGACTCACAGGTATATTACCTAAAAATAGTATACTTAAGAGTGGATTGGATGAGCTGATCTTTAAAGTTGAATTATAACACTAATAGTATTGAAACTTAGTCATCTATTCTCATCATTACCACCATTGTGACCATCATTTCCATGGCTATCACTGGTTTAATAATGAAGATTCTCATCATCAGCTTTACTATCGTTGGTATTATTTTTTTGTCGTTAGCATCATGTTACAAATTACCGTCTTCAGCTCTTTCCCTATCAATACTGCCAGTATCATCACCATGAATAAGAGATTGGAAACTGGTTCTATGCATTTTTTCATTTTTAATGCCTCATTTTTCAGAATCTTCTATTTCTTTAGTGTTATGTTGATAATTGTGGGAAGTATCATAATGGCATGGTGGATATGTTTTATAAAAATGTCTTCATAAATTTGAGAGTATAATAAATATTTACATTTGAAATAAGTGATTGCATAGTTTATATAACACAATACATACATAATGTCTAAAACTTTCTTTAAATTATTCCAGGAAAAAAGGAATGCTAGATATTTGGCACAATATTGGCAAAATGTTGATGTCAAAGCAGGATGATAGCTACAGGAGGTTTTTTTTACACCACTGCATTTTTCTGAATGTTTAAAATTTTCTACATTAAACGTTAACATGAAAAAGGAAAGTGCGTTCAGCTTTAAATATTTTTTAAAATATCAATGTCTTTAGGCACAGCAATCAATCCATAAAGAATGTATCAAGGTAAATTCTGAATATAAATAACACTTTTATAGAAAAAAATTGAATAGAACTAAAAATTCCCAATGATAAATGTTTATTTATTTGTAATACTCCAGACCAGACTGTTGGAGTGGGTAGCCTTTCCCTTCTCCAGGGTATCTTCCCAACCCAAGAATCAAACCCAGGTCTCCCACATTGCAGGTGGATTCTTTACCAGCTGAGGACACTAATTTAAGAATGCATTACAATATCAAACAACAATGCAAAAACTGCAATTATTTTTGCACCAAAGATAAGGCAGGGCTTCCCCAATGGCCCAGCAGGTAAGGAAACTGCCTGCAATGCAGGAAAGGCAGGTTTGAGCCCCAGGTCGAGGAGACCCCTGGAGGAAGGCATGACAACCCACTCCAGTGTTCTTGCTGGGAAAATCCCATGCACAGGGGAGACTGCTGTGTCCACTGGGGCCTAAAGGGCTAGACACAACTTGAGCAACTGAACACAAATGATACAGCAAGAAGCAAAGATACTTTGGAGAGACAAGTCTCATTCTCCTACACAGAAATATGAATTTTTGGGATCCCAAAATTAAACAAAATATTTTAGCATTATTACTAACTATGAAGAGTCAGATTTAGAAAGAACAAAAGCAATACTACTTCTCCCTCTTTCTTTTTTTTTGTTTTCCATAGAACCACAGTAAAAAATTAGTAGAATATTTAAAAGATAATCATCTTTCTGTATGGATCCATGGGATATGACTAGCCCTCATTCCTTAACTGTCATTGCCCAATTTCCTAGCATTTTATACAAAGTTTTTCCAGGGAAGTTCCCAAGATGAGAAAGTATATCCATATCTCTGTCCCAGGAAATGAAAGGTAATTTAAGAATTCCTGAGGCTCTTGAAACTGTACTGTCTATGGCTCTGAAACTGAGACAGAAACATAATAAGGAAAGAAAATAGGACCAATGAAAAAAATGGAACTCAAGATAGGAATCCTCCAAGGAGAATTTTCTTATATTGCAAGTATAAAAAGGTAACTTGTTTATTCTTTCAATAATCCTCCCAAACCCCAGGGACACTCTCTCACAGGGTTTGTGTATCTAAAGATCTGTGGATCATGAAAGACAGGCAAAATTTTAGAATGAAGAGGTTTCGGCAGATGAAGATCTTATACTGTAATTCCAATATAAATTATCATGTCAAATATTTTTCTACTCTATTCATTCAAAATTTTTTCTACTATTTACTTTTCAGGACTGTCAACCTGAGAAGCCTTCTTAACTGTGGATCTGAACAGTCAATCAGGTAGGAGAATGAACCAGGAGACAGGCTGGAGAGTTGCCCGTATTCTTTGTCTTCCTGCCTGTATTAAATTTACATGCCAAGAATTTAGAGCTGAATTCCTGTCTTATGATGGATCCTGTCTTGTGGATTATAAAGACTTTTTACTAGCTATGTTTTTATTGCCATATCTCTAGATATTTTTCAAAGTAAATATATAGTTGATACATATTCAGGATGCAGTGGAATAAATATTTAGTACAGAAAGTCTGCTCTTTTCTTTAAATGTTAGGAAAAAGTTTTTTACCCCAGGTGAATTTTTGATACAATTTTGTTTTGTAAGTAGAGAACCAACAACAATGCTTGGCATGTGTCTATCATAAGCAAGAATGATTAAGTTTAACCATATACAATATATACATGGCTATCAAGGAAAGTCACTCTTAATTCCTTAGAGCCAGCCTTCAATAAACGTGTATTAACATTAAATAATTTCTCAAAATTCTCACTACATTTAAAGGTGATAATCTCATGGGATTTCTAGAAATGTTCCCTACTAAATTCACTTTTTTATTCTAGTCACATCATATCTCTGTCTTCTGCTTTCATGAGTTTCCCAAATATTGAGTGATTCCTTTTTATAGCAAGGACTCTAATGTTTACATCTCCATTCAGAGTTCTTTATAGCTCTTATTATTTCCTCACTGTCAATTTTTCTTAGGTTTAAAACCCTTCAAATGATTTTGTACTAAGTCAAGAGACAGTAGGTAGTGGAGAGCTTAATAATTTACCCTCTGTTAGATTTTAGGATGATAAAAAACAAGTCTTTATCAGAAAAGATGGTAGGCTGGCAATTTGCTCTATATCCCTGGAAAAAAGAAAAGATTTTCACTTGAAAAGATTTATACATATATATTTGAAAAGATATGTCAAATGAAAAACAAAAGTGTTTGAGTAACAGTCCATAAATGGCATATAATGTTAATATTTAATAATCTCGTAGTCCAAATATTGTATAGTCTGTGCTGCTCAGACTATTTAAAACATCACTGCTCTACCTCAAAATTCTATTGTCTAGATGGGAAAATCCTCAGCTGCGGGACACTAGTTCCCATCAGAGATAGCAATCTATATGTTATTTTCTCTTTTCTTTCAAGTGATGCTGAATCAAACATCAGTCACTGAATTTCTCCTCCTGGGAGTGACAGATATCCAAGTACTGCAGCCTGTTCTCTTTGTGGTTTTCCTTGCAACTTACATTGTCAGCTTGGCAGGAAACGGAGCCATCCTGATGGTTGTCATCTCTGATTCAAGACTGCATTCTCCTATGTATTTTTTCCTGGGAAACCTGGCATGTATAGATATCTGCTACTCCACAGTGACTCTGCCAAAGATGCTGGAGAACTTCCTGTCTACCCACAAAACAATTTCTTTCTTAGGATGCATAAGCCAACGTCATTGCTTCCATTTCCTGGGCAGCACAGAGTCCATGTTGCTGGCCATGATGGGCTTTGACCGCTTTGTGGCTATCTGCAAACCACTTCATTATACTCTTATCATGAATCATCAAGTCTGTATCCAGATGGCTGTCACTGTCTGGGTCATTGGTTTTTTCCATGCCCTGCTGCACTCAGTAATGACCTCTCGCTTAAACTTTTATGGTTCCAACCATATCCATCACTTCTTCTGTGATGTTAAGCCGTTGCTGGAGTTGGCCTGTGGGAACGTTGAGCTCAATGAGTGGCTGCTCAAAACTGTCACAGGCACCATTGCCATGGGCTCATTCTTTCTAACATTCCTGTCCTATTTCTATATTATTATCTATCTTTTCTTCAAGACCCATTCTTGCAGCATGCTTCATAAAGCACTGTCTACGTGTGCTTCCCATTTCTCTGTAGTTGTTCTTTTCTTCGTCCCTGTTGTTTTTGTTTACATTCATCCTGCCTCAAGGAGCTCCATGGACCAGGATCAGATCATTGCCGTTATGTACAGTGTGGTCACTCCCATACTAAATCCACTAATCTATACTTTGAGGAACAAGGAAGTAAAAGGGGCCTTGAGGAGGGTGATGTGAAGGAGGCTCTGACTTGAAAATATCTGAAGAACTCTTCGGAGGCATAAATAAACAGGTAATGAGAAACTGGAGATGGCGAGTTTATACTGCTTCTCAAATTGTTTACTCTTTGTAAAACAGTGTGTGTGCGCATGTGTCTGACTCTTTGCGACCCTTGGATTGGGTCCTTTGTCCACGGGATTCTCCAGGCAAGAATACTGGAGTGGGTTGCCATTTCCTCCTCCATGGGGTCTTCCCGACTCAGGGACTGAACCCACATCTCTTATGTCTCCTGTATTAGCAGGTGGTTCTTTACCACTAGTCCCACCTGAGTAGCATATGAAACAGAAGGAATAGTATAAAGAAAAAATAAATGAAAAAGCCCAGTAAGTTGTGTTAACAGTGCATTTCTAGGGAATATAAGGGAAATTTGAACAAATGTACACTATTCATGGAATCTGAAAGTTAAATTTGTTTGGGAGATATTGGTTGATACAACTGATCTGTCATGTTTGTGCTCTTAAATAAAATCAGGTACAGAAATTTGCCTCAATTACTCATACATTGTGTAGCTGGGAACTGCTTAGGCCAGTTTATCTGTGTGTTTCCTGCAAGTTAACATATTATAATGTGAACAGTAAAATTATTATGCCATTATATTTTAAGGATTTAAATTTAAGATCATAGGCACAAATGGAAAATTAAATATTAACTCACACATCCGTGAAAGGACATTTTTCATCAGTATGTCATGATTTCTTTTTCTCTAAGCGGGGAGGCAAGTAATTAAAACAAATATTTCTGTTAGTTCTAGTTAACAAAGGTATAGTAACCAATGGTTTATCTAAAGAGTTTTGTGAACTCTGACTGAAAAGATGTATTATAAGTCAACTGACAACCTGTCAAAGATTACTGTAAAATATTGTGAAAAGTATAGTCAGTTTGAAAAAAATCTCAGGAATATATTTTTAGCTTTTAGCATGTTATTTTCCCCTCAATTTTTGGTCATGAATATTGAGTTTCAAAACTTTCCCTATCATTTATTTTGTTCTTTGATTTCTATACTTATTTTCACAGATTCTAATGTGATATAATATGATGTAATTCCAGTGAAATATAAAGAATTCATCAAAAATTTTGTCTTGCTTTCCTTACCTGTCACCAAGCTATACTAAGTGAAAGTTATTAAATAGTAATTGCTAGAGTATGTTTGAAGGCTAATAGACAAGAATTACTATGTTCCTCACTTTCTAAGTTTCTAGATGTGCTGCTGAATCTGAAACCGTGGTGGGTGCCAATACTTACAACTATTTAGAGATACAGAATTCCCTGGACTCCAGTGTTTAGGACTCTATATTTTCCCTGCCAAAGACACAGGTTTAATTCCTGGTTGGGAAACTAAGATCCCACAAAACAGGTAACACAGTCAATAAATATAAAATAGGAATAATAAATAAATAAAATAGACATACAGACAGATAAGACAAGACTATAAAAGGATATTTTGAGGTCATGGACAGACTGCTCGCTTTTGTAAACCCAAGAAATTTGGTTCTAATGTTACTCACATGGTTCTTCCATCCTCCAACTCTACCTCCTTTGGTCTCTTGATTCCAATTTTGTTTAGAAAAGAATGTGTGTGGGAGAAGGCATCTTACATCCTGCACTATCTCAGACAGAATTTCTATCAAACAGAATTTTTGACATAATCCAAGTTCATAAAGGCTGTAAACTGTAGAGGAGCACATGGTTACCTATTGCTCTATGACACGCTGTCACCCTAAACACAGATGGTTAAACACCTATTTAATTAAACTGCATTATTCGGTGATTCAGAAATTGGGGAAAGTACAACAGAAAAGCACTGGCTCTATTTAATGTTTCAGGTCTCAACTGAGATGACTTTATCAACAGATGAATGAAATAATTTGTTAAACTTCAGTGTATTTGTATGACAAATGTTCTCAGAACACTAAAAATAAAAAGACACATATAATGTGTTATGACTGTATGGCAGCCTCTTCGAGCTATTCTTATATAAGGTGACAGAGCAGTGACTAAACAGAAATTGTGAGTTTTAAGTAATCTTTCTGATTTTATGTCCAGGTCAATGTTAGACTTCTGTTTATTGATTTTATTCCTCAGCCCTATCTATAGGAAATTTTTTCAAGAAAAAATTCCTCTGGGTTTTTTTCTAATGAGTAACTCTGGGAACTGATCTCTAAGGCCAAAATGATTTCTTCCTCAAAATCCTTTTGGTCACAAGAGAGATAAAGATTGATAATGCCCAGCTTCTAAACTACGTTATTTTTCCCTGGTCTCATCAGGGTATTCCAAGGCCCTGGCTCCTTTGCTCTTTCCATCTACTCACCAGTATCATTGGATAGAATGGATAATTCCAAGGTCATTTTTTATAGAGATTGGGGTAGCCAGAAACAAGTGCTGAAGCTGTCATTTGGCAAATGGGATGAGCTTTCAAAGTGGACTATAGAGAGTTCAAGTTCTGCACTTGGTAGACTGCATAAGGTTGACAGTCTGTTTGATTTGTGTATCTGTTCCCAATGCAGTATGTAAATCAAGCCAGCTGAAAGAAAATATCTTAATGGTTAAGACAGCTACTGTAGAACTGCCTAGTTGGAAGTTAAATATACAAGCCAGAGTTAGAAAAATAAATTGAAATTAGAAGTATAACTTGAGAGTTATCTGTTTATAGATATATAAAGCACAGAACTAGAAGACAGAGAAGAGGAGATGCATAAAAGTGGATAATAAGGAGGAAGATCAGTGATCAGCCAAAGAGACTGGAAAGGAGTCACCATGGTGGCTCTCCTGAGTGCAGTTTTTTTTAATTGGAGTATAATTGCTTTACAATGTTGTGTTAGTTTCTGCTGTCCAGCCACATGAATCAGCTATATGTACACACTTATCTTTTCAAAATGTGTTTCAGATGCCAATGGCATGGATGCTGATGGCACGGGCATTAGTAATAGAGGGTAGAGACCGTGAGCCTGTTAAGCTGCTGATGAAATTAATAATTAAGAAATATTAATGTGATGAGTATATTATGAACTTGGGCAAAAACGAAACACAATTGAAAAGTGGACAGAGTGCATTGCATTTGTAATGGTAATTAGAAAGCTTGGATAGATGTTGAATTGCATATAGATATTCCTTGGATGAAGCAGAGAGAAAGCTACTACTAAAGGAAGCAAGAAGTAAAGATATACTTTAGAGATATCCGCCTCATTCTCCTAGGGAGAAGTGTGAGGTCTGGGACCCCAAAACAAAAGAAAATATTTGAGTGTTAATATCAACTGTAGGAGAGTCCTGGTGGTCCAGTGGTTAAGAATCTGCCTGGCAATGCAGAGGACACAGGTTTGATTACTGGTCAGGGAAGATCTTATATGCTGCTGAGCAGCTAATCCCGTGCACCACAACTCTTGATCCCAAGCTCTAGAGCCTGCAAACCACAACTACTGAAGCCCCCACCCTCTAGAGTCCATGCTGTGCAATCCAAAAAGCCACCACAATGAGAAGCCCGTGCACCACAACTAGGGAGTAGCCTGAGCTCACCACAGCTGGAGAAAGGCCGTGCACAGCAGTGAAGACTCAGTGCAGTCAAAAGTAAACAAAGCAAATTTAAAAAAAAAAAAAAAAACACCAGCAGTGAAGTGTCAGACTCAGAGGGAACAAAATCAATACCGCTTCTCCTCATTCCTCTCTTTTGTATTACATTGAACCACAGTAAGAAATGAGAATACCTAAATGATAATCATCTTTCTATGCAGATCAATAGGATGTGACTGGCGCTCACTCCTTAATTGTCATTGCCCAATTTCCTTCCATTTTATATAGAATTCTCCCAGAGCAGTCCCCAAGATGAGAAAGTGTATCCATACCTCTGTCCCAGGAAGTGAAAGAGAATTTTAGAGAGTGCAATACTAAGTGAAGTAAGTCAGAGAAGGAGAAATATCATATGACATCCTTTGTATGTGGACTCTCAAAGAAATGATACAAGTGAACTGACTTGTGGGACAGAAAAAGACTCACACACTTAGAAAATGAACTTACGGGTGCCAGGGGAAGGGATAGTTAGGGACTTTGGTATGGTTGTGTACACATTGCTGTATTTAAAATGTATAACCAACAAGAACCTATTGCATGGCACAGGAAACTCTCTCAGTGTTACATGCTAGCCAGGATGAGAGGGGAATTTTGAAGGGAAGAATGGATACATTTACATGTATGACTGAGTCCCTTCACTCTTCATGTGAAACTACCACAACATTGTTAAATGGCTATCCTCCAATTAAAAATAGAAAGTTTAAAGTTTGGTAGAAAAAAAGAAAACGTAGGCCATTGAGACCTATACTGTCTGTGATTCTTAAACTCAGAAAGAAGTACAGTAAGGAAAGAAATTAGGAATGATGGGAAAAAAAAAATGGAACTCAAGATAGGAGATCCCCAAGAATTCTCTCATACTGCAGGTACAGAAAGAGCCTCCCGAACCCCAGGGATATTCTCTCTTAGGGTTTGTCTGAAGATCTGTGGAACATAAAAGACAGGCAGAATTTCAGAAAGAAGAGGTTTTGGAAGATGAAGAGCTTATATACTTGGTCCCAATATAAGTTGTCACTTCAAATATATTTTTACTCTTTATTTTTCTTAATTACTTTACAGGAGTGTCAACCTGGTAAGCTTTCTTAGTGGTGAATTTGAACACTCATACAGGTAGGAGAATGAGCCAGGAGACAGGATGGGGAGTTGCACTTATTGTCTACCTTCTTTGCTAGTATTAAAGTTGAATGTCCAGGATTTAGGGCTACTTTCCTATCTTATGATGGACTCCCCATTGTGTTTGTGGATTATGAAGGCTCTTTACTGCCTACATTTTTATTCCCTTTCTCTAAGTATTCTCCAGAGTAAATATGCAATCTTTAAATATTCAGGATGCAGTGAAATAAATCATTTGGTACATAAAGTCTGATTACTATTATCTTTAGATGTTAGGAAACGGTTCTTTTCCCCAAGGATTTTTGAAACAATTTTGTTTTGAGGAGAGAAAAACAAAAATGATATTTGGCATATCATGCATCTCTTAAGCAGGAGTGATAAAGTTTAATAATATAAAAACATACATGGTTTTCAAGGAAAGCTACTTTGAACACCTGGAAGCCAGCCTTCAATAAAGGTGAAATAATGGTTAGATATTTACTCAAAATTTTTTCTAGATATAAGGATGAGAATCCCATGGGATTGCTAGAAATGTTCCCTACTGAATTCACTTTTTAATTCTAGTCACATCAAATCTTTTTCTTCTTCTTTCAAGGATTTCCCAAATTTAAAGTGTTTCCTTTTTATAGAAAGCATTCCATAGTTTGCATCCTATTTCAATTTCCTTAGAGCTCTTACTGTTCCCTCTTTGTTGATTTCTCTTACGTAAATCAAATGAGTTCTTATTTTGTTAAGAAAAAGCAGTATAGTGGACTATTTAAAAATGTACTCTCTGTTAGATCTTGGGGTGATAAAACACAAGTGTTATTAGAGAAGACGGTAGGCTGGCAACATGCTCTGAATCCCTGGAAGAAAGAAAAATATTGATAAATCTAATTTTTAAAAAATGTTTGAGAAACAGTCCACAAACACCATGTAACTTCAATATTTAATAATCTAGTGGTCCAAATATTGTACAATCTGTGATGCTGGGACTATTTAAATAGCAATGCTTTCTCTCAAAATATTATTGTCTAGGTAAGAAAATTCTCAGCAGGAGGACTCCGGTTCCCATCACAGATCACATTCCATGTTATTTTGTCTTTTCTTTCAAGTGATGCTGAATCAAACATCTGTCACTGAATTTCTCCTCCTGCCAGTGACAGACATCCAAGTACTGCAGCCTGTTCTCTTTGTGGTTTTCCTTGCAATTTACATTGTCAATGTGGCTGGGAATGGAACCATCCTGATGATTGTCACCTCTGACCCAAGACTGCATTCTCCTATGTATTTTTTCCTGGGAAACCTGGCATGTATAGATATCTGCTTCTCCACAGTGAGTCTTCCAAAGATGCTAGAGAACTTCCTCTCTACACACAAAGCAATTTCTTTCTGGGGCTGCATAAGCCAGCTTCATTTCTTCCACTTCATGGGCAGCACAGAGGCCATGTTGCTGGCCCTGATGGGCTTTGACCGCTTTGTGGCTATCTGCAAACCACTTCATTATACTCTTATCATGAATCATCAAGTCTGTATCCAGATGGCTGTCACTGTCTGGATCACTGGTTTTTTCCACGCCCTGCTGCACTCAGTAATGACCTCTCGCTTAAACTTCTGTGGTTCCAACCATATTAATCACTTCTTCTGTGATGTTAAGCCATTGCTCAAGTTGGCCTGTGGGAACACTGAGCTCAACCAGTGGCTGGTCAATAATGTCACAGGCACCATTGCCACTGGTGCATGCTTTCTAACATTCCTGTCCTATTTCTATATCATTATCTATCTTTTCTTCAAGACCCATTCTTGCAGCATGCTTCGTAAAGCACTGTCTACGTGTGCCTCCCATTTCATCGTAGTTGTTCTTTTCCATGTCCCTGGAGTTTTTGTTTACATTCATCCTGCCTCAAGTAGCTCCATGGACCAGGATCAGATCAGTGCCCTTATGTACAATGTGATCACTCCTGTGCTAAATCCACTGATTTATACTTTGAGGAACAAGGAAGTAAAGAGGGCCTTGAGGAGGGTGATTTCAAGGGGTCAATGACTTGAGGAAGTCTAGAGAACTTTTCTCAGGCATAAATCAACAGGCAATTAGAAACTGGAGAGATGGAATTATACTGCTTGTCAGAGTGTTTACTATCTGTGAAACAAAAAGAACTGTCTAAAAGAATAGTAAATGGAAAAGTCCAGGAAGTCATGTTAAACAATGCATTCCTATATAATATAAGGAAAACTTGAATAAATCGGATACTGATCATTGAATTTGATTGTTGAATTTGTTTTGGAGATCAGATCAGATCAGATCAGTTTTGGAGATATCAGTTGATAAAAATGATTTGTTATCTATTTTTTGTGTTCTTGAATAAAATCAGATACAGAAATTTGCCTCAATTAATCATACATCGTATAGTTGGATGGTACTTAAGTATGTTTACCTATGAGTTCCCTGCAAGTTAATATATCATAATGTGAATAATAAAATTATACTGTTTCAGGGACTTCTCTGGGGGCCCAGTGGTTAAGACTCCAAGCTTCCAGTGCAGGAGATACAGGTTCAGTCCCTAATCAGGCAACTAAGATCTCACATGTTGCATGGCACAGACAAAAAGTAAAATAACTTTTTAAAAATATTACACTTTAAATTAAACTGTTTTCTTAAACTGCTACACTTTAAGGATTTTAATTTAGGGCCATGGACTCCACAAGAAAGTAAATGTAAACTCACATATGAGTTAAAGGTCATTTTTAAGCAGTATGTCACGATTTCTTTTTCTCTAAGCAGAGAGGCAAGTAATTAAAATAAACAGTAGTCTGAGTTCTAATTAATACAGGTAGTGTAACTAATGGTTTATCTAAAGAGATTTGTGAACTCTGACTCCAAAGATATTTAATAATTCAATTGACTAACCTGTCAAAGATTACTGTAAAATATTGTTCAAAGTGGAGTCAGCTTGAAAAAATCTCAGGAATATCTTTCTAGTTCATTATTATGTTAATTTCCCCTCAATTTCTAGTCATGGAAAATGAGATTCAAAATTCTTCCTTTTTATTTAGTTTTTTGATTTCTATACTTATTTTCACAGACTATAACATGATATATTATGATGTAATACCAATGAAATATGCTGCTACTGCTGCTGCTAAGTCACTTCAGTCGTGTCTGACTCTTTGCAACCCCATAGATGGTAGCCAACCAGGCTCCCCCATCCCTGGGATCTCCAGGCAAGACCGGTGATGTAGGTTGCCATTTCCTTCTCCAGTGCATGAAAGTGTAAAGGAAAATGAAGCCGCTTTGTCGTGTCCAACTCTTAGCGACCCCAAGAACTGCAGCCTACCAGGCTCTGCCATCCATGCGATTTTCCAGGCAAGAGTACTGGAGTGGGTTGCCATTTCCTCCTCCAATGAAATATGAAGAATTCATAAAAATTTTTTGTCTTGTTTTTCTTATCTGTCACCAAACTTATACCAAGTGAAGACTATTAAATAGTCGTTGCAGAAGTATTTTTGGAGCTAATTGAGAAGAATTACTATGTTCCTCACTTTATAAGTTCCTAGAAATGCCACTGGACCTGAAACCACGGTGGGGGCCAGCACTTAAAACTATTTAGAGATACAGAATGCTGTGGCAGTTCAGTGGTGAAGGGTCTGCACTTTCACTCTTGAGGGTCCGGGTTCAATCCCTGGTTAGGAAACTAAGATACCTCAAGCCAGGCAGCACAGCCAATAAATAAATACATTAAATAGAGATACAGACAAGTAAGACTGTAAAAGAATATTTTGAGCTGATAGACAGACTATTCAAATTGTTTACATTCACTTTTGTAAATCCAAAGGATTTACTTCTGATCTTACTCACATGTTTCTTCTATCTTCCAACTCTGCCTTCTTTGGCCTCTTAATTTCAGTTTTGTTAACAAAAGAATGTATGTGGGGAAAAGATATCTTACACTCTGGACTGTCTCAGAACTTCTGTTGAACAAAATTTTTGACATAATCCAACCTACACGGAGGCTGTAAACTATAGAGGAGCACAGGATTACCTATAGCTGCATGATACACTGTCACCCTAAACACAGAAAGTTAAACACTTGTTTAATTCAACTGCATTCTTTTGTGATCCAGAAATTGGGAAGAGTCCAGCAGGGAAGCACTGACTCTGTTTAATGACGTTACAGGTCTCAACTGAGATGACTTTATTTATAGATGTATGAAAATAATTTGATCAACTGCGATATATTTTCCTGACAGAAATTCTCAGAACAATACCAATAAAAGGACATATATAACAGTTTATGCCTGCATGTCACTCTCTTCCAACTACTCTTACTTAAGGAGACAGGGCAGTAATGAGGCAGAAATTGTGAAGTTTTAAGTAATCTTTCTAATTTTATTTCCAAATCAATATTCAGCTTCTGCTTAATTGTTGATTTTATTCCTCAACCCTATCTATAGGAAATTTTCTCAAGAAAAAATTTCTCCAGGTTTTTCTTTAATGAGTAACTGTGGGAACAATTGAGATCTAGTTTCTTAGCAAGTTTAATTACTTTTATCTTTTTAAAATTGAATTATGGTTTATTTACAATATTATCCTACTATCAAGTGTACAGCATGCTGCTGCTGCTGCTAAGTCGCTTCAGTCGTGCCTGACTCTGTGCGACCCCATAGACGGAAGCTCACCAGGCTCCCCTGTCCCTGGGATTCTCCAGGCAAGAACACTGGAGTGGGTTGCCATTTCCTTCTCCAATGCATGAAAGTGAAAAGTGAAAGTGAAGTCACTCAGTCATGTCTGACTCTTAGCGACCCCATGGACTGGAGCCTACCAGGCTCCTCCGTCCATGGGATTTTCCAGGCAAATGTACTGGGGTGGGGTGCCATTGCCTTCCCCGAGTGTACAGCATAGTCATTCATTATTTTTACAGATCATGCTCCATTAAAAGTTATTACAGGATAATCACTATAATTCCATCTGCTACACAATGTATCCTGGTTGCTTATCTCTTTTCTTTTTTAATGGATAAGCAACAAGGATACATTGTGTAGCACAGAGAATTATATTATTATATTACCTTCCTTTTTCTTTTTATTTCTATTTATTTATTTATTTATTAGGATTCCCTCATAGCTCAGTTGGTAAAGAATGTGCCTGCAATGCAAGAGACCCTGGTTTTACCCTTGGGTTGGGAAGATGTGCTGGAGAAGGGATAGGATACCCACTCCAATATTCTCAGGCTTTGCTTATGGTTCAGCTGGTAAACAATCTGCCCACAATGTGGGAGAACAGGGTTCAATCTCTGGGTTGGGGAAGATCCCCTGGAGAAGGGAAAGGCTACCCACTCCAGTATTCTGGCCTGGAGAATTTCGTGGACTATATAAACAGTAAGACATGACTGAGCAACTTTCACTTTTTTTTTCCACTTTTCTTTTTTTTAAATTTAATTTAATTTTATTTTTTAACTTTACAATATTGTATTGGTTTTGCCATATATCAAAATGAATCCGCCACAGGTATACATGTGTTCCCCATCCTGAACCCTCCTCCCACCTCCCTCCCCCTACCATCCTTCTGGGTCGTCCCAGTGCACCAGCCCCAAGCATCCAGTATCATGCATCGAACCTGGACTGGTGACTCGTTTCATATATGATATTATACATGTTTCAATGCCATTCTCCCAAATCATCCCACCCTCTCCCTCTCCCACAGAATTGGAGTATAGCCGATTAACAGTGTTATGTAGGTTTCAGGTAGACAGCAAAGGGACTCAGCCATACATATATCTGTATTCATTCTTCCCCAAACTCTCCTCCCATTCAGGCTACCATGTAACACTGAGCAGTGATCCACATGGTAGAGATCAATCTCTCTCTCTGTCTGGCCCAATTATATTTCTTTGCACTTGGTTGATATGGACAACCTGCTTTTGACTGCCATGGCTATCAATCGCTATACTGCCATCTGCCAATCTCTGCCCTATACACTCCTAATGACTCCTTGCAGATGTGGGCTGTTGGTGGGTGGGTCATGGGGAATGTCCCACTCTGACTCTTTGACCCAAACCTTGATGCTAACCTATCATTCTATACTAATCTAGAGATGCCTCATTTTTTATGTGATTTTAAACCTCTCTTAAGGCTTTCCTACTCTGATGCCCATCACAAAGAGGACCTGATGATGGTTCTGACAGGACTCTAAGGAATCAGCCCTCTCTTCTGCACCATAAGCTCTTATGCCCATATATTCCTTGCTGTAGCTTGGGTTCCATACACAAGGGAAAAAGAAAGCCCTGGCCACATGCATCTCCCACCTCTTCTATAGCTCGCTCTTTGCCACCTACCTGAAGTCCCCATGCCACTGGGTAGTGGAAGAAATGAAGCTGGCTTATGCATATGAAGAAAGAAATTGCTTTCTGAGTAGAGACGAAGTCTTCCAGCAATTTTGGCATCCCTTTAAAGATGTAGAGATTGTCAAGAAAGGACAGAAATACATACATGTGAAATCAGAACAATAACTTAAACAATGAGCACACAATAATTATTTATTTATATTATATTCATGGCATACTATAACAAGCAATTATTGTGATGAATATATAATGAACTGCTGCTGCTGCTGCTGCTAAGTCGCTTCAGTTGTGTCCAACTCTTTGCGACCCCATAGACGGCAGCCCACCAGGCTCCTCCGTCCCTGGGATTCTCTAGGCAAGAACACTGGAGTGGGTTGCCATTTCCTTCTCCAATGCGTGAAAGTGAAGTTGCTCAGTCGTGTCTGACCCTTAGTGACCCCATGGACCGCAGCCCACCAGGCTCCTCCATCCATGGGAGTTTCCAGGCAAGAGTACTGGAGTGGGGTGCCACCGTCTTCTCCGATATAATGAACTGCAATGCAACAAAAATGAACTGTGATAGATGGACAAAGTACATGGCATTTACAACAATAATTAGAATGCTTGGATCTATGTCAGATTGCATGTAGGTATTCCTTGGATGAAGCAGATAGAATATTGTTACCTAAAGGGTACAGCAATAAGTGAAAATACACATTGGAGAGACCAGCTTCAGTCTCCTAGAGATAAATGTGAGCTTTGGGGATCCCAAAATTAAGCAAAATATTTAAATGTTACTACCAGTGGTGAATACTCAGATTTAGAAGGCACAAAAGCAATACTACTTCTTCCTAGTCCTCTTTTTTTTTCCCATAGATTAACAGTAATAAATGAGTATAATATTTTAATGATAATCCATTTTCTGTATGGCTCCATGGGATCTGACTGGCCCTCATTCCTTAACTGTCATTGCCTGATTTCCTTCCATTTTTCCATGGAAGTCCTCAACATGAGAAAGTGTATCCAAATCTCTCTCCCAGGAAATGAAAGGTAATTAAAGAAATCCTGAGGCCTTTGAGAACTGTACTGTCTGTGGTTATGAAACTAAGAAAGAAACAGAGTAAGGAAGGAAAATTAAAAAATGGAACTCAAGCTGGAAATTCCCCAAGGAGAATTCTCTTATATTGCAGGTATAGAAAGGTAACTTGTTTATTCTTTCAATAATCCTCCCAAACCCCAGGGACATTCTCTCTCAAGCTTTGAATATCTCAAGATCTGTGGATCATAAAAAGCAGGCAGAATTTCAGAAAGAAGGGATTTCAGAAGATGAAGAGCTTATGCTGTAATTTCAGTATAAACTATCACATCAAATATTTTTCTACTCTTTGTTTTTCAAAAATTTTTCTACTATTTACTTTTCAGAAGTGTCAGTCTGATAAGCCTTCTTACCTATGAATTTGAACACCCAATCAGATAGGAGAATGAACCAGGAGACAGGCTGGGGAGTTGCCCATATCCTCTGTCTTCTTGCCTGTATTAAATGTCCAAGTCAAGGATTTAGGCCTGTTTCCTATCTTACCATGAACCTTGTCTTTGTGCATTATGAAGACTCTTTGTTGCCTACATTTTTATTGCCATATCTCTAGATAGTCTCCAAAGTAAATATGTAATCGATAAATATTCAAGATGCAGTGAAATAAATATTTGGTACAGAAAATCTCATTGTTATTTTCTTTAAATGTTAGGGAAAGATTTTACCCCCAAGGGAATTTTTTTATACAATTTTCTTTTGCAAGTAGAGAATCAAAAGCGATGTTTGACATATGTGTATCTTGATCAGGAGTGATAAAGTTTAACATTATACAAAATATACATGGCTATCAAGGAAGGCTACTCTGAATTCCTGAAGCCATCTTTACAAAAAAGATGTGCAGCGTCCAGCACAGCAGGTGAGAAAGTCCTGAAACCCTGGGGTTGCGGGAACACGTAATGGAAAGACAGATATATATAATTTGGCAAGCGGGAGTGAGGGGGCCCTCTTGCTCTCCATGGCAGGAAGACAAGATGGCTCCTTTCAGCCCTCACTTTTACTGGCAGAAGTCACATGAGATCCTTAGGAAATAGCTATAGTGGGGAGTTTGATCAGCGCACCATCAAGAGGAAGTAAAATTAAGGCTCTGCTGTTAATCAGGAACATCTTGCTTGGTTTTCATGAGGACGGACACAGGGGCAGCGAGTGAAGCTGAGCAGAGAGCACGGCCAGCTCCACATATGTCCGTCGGGCACGCTTACTAGGACGATCTCAGGGGCGCGGTTTGCCGCACCCTCCTGTCAGGGGCGGGTTCTGATCTCTGCCCTGTCAGGCTGCAAAAAAGATGTAATAAAGGTTAGATAATTTCTCAAAATTTTCTCTAGCTACAAAAGTGATCTCTGGAGATGTTCCCTAGTTGATTCACTTTTTTATTCTAGTCACATCAAATCTTTCTCCTTTCGTAGATTTCCCAAACTTTGAATGACTCCTTTTTATAGGAAGTGTGCCAATGTCTGCACCTCGATTCAGATTTCCTTATAGCTCTTGTTATTCTCTCATTGTCTATTTTTCTTAAGCAAAAACTTCAGATGGTTTCTTCCTAGGTCAAGAGATAGCACTGTGGTGGAGTGCTTAAAAATTTACCAGCTTTTGGAGTTGATTTAGGTTGATAAAAGGCAAGTTGTACCAGAGGAGATGATAGTCTGGCTAAATCCTGGAAGGAGAAAAAAATATTAATGATAAATCTAATTCTTAAAATGTTTGAGTAACAGTCCATAACCAACACGTGACCTTATTTAAATAGCAATGTTCCTCAAAAATTTTATTGTCTAGATGGGAAAATCCTCAGCTGTGGGACTCTGTTCCCATCAGAGATAGCATTCCATATGTTATTTTCTCTTTTCTTTCAAGCGATGCTAAATCAGACCTCAGTCATTGAATTTCTCCTCCTGGGAGTGACAGACATCCAAGTACTGCAGCCTCTTCTCTTTATGATTTTCCTTGCAACTTACATTGTCATTGTGGCTGGGAATGCAGCCATCCTGATGGTTGTCATCTCTGATCCAAGACTCCATTCTCCTATGTATTTTTTCTTGGGAAACCTGTCATGTCTAGATATCTGCTACTCCACGGTGACTCTGCCAAAGATGCTGGAGAACTGCCTCTCTACACACAAAGCAATTTCTTTCTTGGGATGCGTAAGCCAGCTTCATTTCTTCCACTTCCTGGGCAGCGCAGAGTCCATGTTGCTGGCTGTGATGGGTTTTGACCGCTTTGTGGCTATCTGCAAACCACTACGTTACCCTCTTATCATAAGTCATCAGGTCTGTGTCCAGATGGCTACCACTGTCTGGATTATTGGGTTTTTCCATGCCCTGCTGCACTCAGTAATGACCTCTCGCTTAAACTTCTGTGGTTCCAACCACATCCATCACTTCTTTTGTGATGTTAAGCCATTGTTGGAGTTGGCTTGCAGGAACACTGAGCTCAATGAGTGGCTGCTCAATACTGTCACAGGGACCTTTGCCATTGGCCTATTTTTTCTAACACTTCTATCCTATTCCTACATTATTATGTATCTTTATTTCAAGACCCATTCTTGCAGCATGCTCCATAAAGCACTGTCTACGTGTGTCTCCCACTTCATGGTAGTACTTCTTTTCTATGCTCCCGTAGTTTTCACTTATATTCGTCCTGCCACAGGTAGCTCTGTGGAGCAGGAACGGATCATTGCCATCATGTACAGCGTGGTCACTCCTGTACTAAATCCACTGATCTATACTTTGAGGAACAAGGAAGTGAAGGGGGCCTTGAGGAGAGCAATCAGTAGAAGACTCTGACCTGAAGTCTAGAGAATTCTTCTGAGGCATAAATATAAAGGGACAATGAGAAAATTGACTTGTGAAGTTACCACTTTTCTAATTGTTTACCATTTGTAAAAACAGAAGGAAATATATAAAGGAAATGTAAATGGGTAAGTCCAGTATATTTTGTTAAATAATGCATTTCTAGATAATATAATGGAAACTTAAACAAACAGACACGGAATCATAATGCTGAATCTGTTTGGGGGATATCAATTGATGAAACTGATTTCTTATATATTCTTTTGTGTTCTTGAATAAAATTAGATACAAAAATTTGTCTTAGTCACCCATGCACTCTGTAGTTGAATAGTATTTAGGTCTGTGTACCTGTGTGTTCCCTGTAAGTTTATATATCATAATGTGAACAGAAAAAAGTCTTATGCTATAATATTTCAAGGTATTGAATTAATGGCCCTGATTACTTAACCGGAAAAATAAATGGTAACTCACATATGAGCCAAAGGATATTTTTAAGTGATAAATCCTATATGTCATGATTTGTTTTTCTCCAATCCAGAAGCAAGTAAGTACTTAAGGCAAAAAATATTTTGAGTATTAATTAACAGAGATAAAATTTGTGAACCATGACTCCAAATATGTTTTATAAGTCAATTGGACCTGTCAAAGACAGGTCAAAGACAAATTGCAAAATATTGTTATAAGTGGAGACAGCTTAAAAAAAATAATCTTGGGAATACCTTTCCTGCCCATTGGTATATTTTCCCCTCAATTTTTCGTCTCTTGAAAATTGAGTTTCAAGACTTTTCCTTTTAATATACTTTCTTTTTTATTTCTATATTTACTTTCACAGATTACAGTGTGATATAATATGATGTAATATCAGTGAAATATGAAGAACTCATCCAAAATTTCTCTTGTTTTCCTTACCTGTCATCAAGCTTATACTAAGTGAAAACTATTAAATAGTAATTGCTGAAGTATTTTTGGAGTTAATAGACAAGAATTACTATGTTCCTCACTTTCTAAGTTCATAGAAGTGTCACTGGACCTGAAACCATGGGGAGTGCCAGCACTTACAACTATTAGAGATACAGGATTCCCTGGTGTCTCTGGGGTGTTTAGGACTATGCACTTCCACTGACAAGGGCTGGGGTTCAATTCCTGGTTACGGAACTAAGATTCCACAAGCTGGGCAGCACAACCACAGATAAAAAATAATAATAATAAATAAGTAGAATAGAGATAAATACAGGTAAGAATATAGGAGGATATTTTGAGGCTACGGACTGATCGTGCACATTGTTTACATTCACTTTTGTAGATCCAAAGAATTTGGTTCTAATCTTACTCACAGGGTTCTCCAACTCTACCTTCTTTGGTCCAGTTTTGTTTCAGTGACAAAACAGTGACAATTCCAGTTTTGTTTCTAAAAGAAAGTGTATAGGGTGAAGGCATCTTAACCCTGAACTATCTCAGACCAGAATTTCTATGGATCAGAATTGTTTACATAATCTAACCTTCACAGAGACTAAACTATAGAGGAGCACGTGGCTACCTACTGCTGCATGACACACTGTTACCCAAAATACAGAAGTTTGAACACATTTAATTAAGCTACATTATTCTGTGGTTCAGAAATTGGAAAGAGTAGAGCAGGGAGGCACTAACTCCATTTAATATATTTCAGGTCTCAACTGAGATGACTTTATCAATAGATGTATGAAAATAATTTTATAAACTTCAATATATTTTAGGACAGAAGTTCAGAGCACTAAAAATAAAAAGACATATATGATATATTGTAGCTGTATATCAGTCTTTTCAAGTTATTCTTACATAAGGAGACAGAGCAGTGAATAGTAGAAGTTTTGCATTTTAAATAATTTTTCTAAGTTATTTCCAAATCAATGCTAGGCTTCTGTTTAATTGTTAATTTTCATCCTCAACCCTATCTATAGGAAATTTTCTCAGCAGAAAATTCCTCTAGGTTTTGCACTAATGAGTAACTTTGGGAACTGAGTCTCTAAGGCCAGAAAGATTTCTTTTGCAGCCAAACTCTTTCTGGTCCCAGGAGAAATGAAGATTGATAATGCTCAGTTCCTAAATGCATTGTGTTTAGCTGGTACATCAGCATATTCCAAGGCCCTAAAATTCTTTGTTCTTTCCCATCCACCTACCAATAACATTGGATAGAATGAATATCTCTAAGGGCATCACTTACAGAGTAAAGATTAGAGAAACCAGAGGCAAGGGTTGAAGATGTCACGTGGCAAATGCAGTAATGGGATCAGCTTTCAAAGTGGACCTAGAGAGTTCAAGTTCTGTACTTGGTGGGCTACATAACATAGAAAGTCTCTTTTGATTTGGGCATCTGTTTCCAAGGCAGTATATAAATCAAACCAGCTGAAAGAACATATGTTAAACAGTAAAACTGCTATTGTAGAAATGTTTATTTGTAAATTAAATATATATGTCTAGAGTTAGAAAAATCAGTTGAAATTAAAGGTATAATTTGAGAGCTATGTGTTTATAGATATATGAAGCACAAAAGACAGAAAAGAGGAGAGGTACAAAAGTGCATAAGAAGAAGGAAGGGCAGCAAACAGCCAAGGAGACTGAAAACAAGTCTGCACTGAAAGTGAGAGCTTGGTGGGTATTCTGAAAGCAAGGTTTTTTTGTTTTTATTTTAAGTGTTTGAGGTAAGAAAAAAAGGATCAAGTCTGTTAAGTGTTACTGTAACTTAAAGGCTGAGAATTGAACTTTGACATTGACAAGAGTGAATTCAGTGGAATGGTAAGAGCAAAAGTTTGAAGTCAGTTCAAGAGAAGATTAAAGGCAAACAGTTTGAAAAGTAGTTGGCAATAAGAAGTGGAAACACTGCGCTTTTTGAAGACTTTGCTCTAAAATAGAGAAGTGGGCCATCATCTGGAGAAGGCTATGGGAGCTCACCAGGTTTAAGGTATGCTCTATCTGAGACCAAAATTTTAAAGATGGGTTGAAAACCCTCATTACTTTGAGGTATTAAAACAGTATTTAGGTAATTTCAGTATTGAGCCCTATTGTCTTGAGACCTAAGGTAAACCATATATTCTCTAGAGTTTTAAATATATATACATATATATAATAGTATAATTCTCTCATTTATACTATAATTGAGAGATGGATATAATATAAACCTAGAGGTGGGTATAATAACAGTGAGACGATCAGTAATAGTCAAGAAGACACAACCTGAGAGATTTGAAATGTGAGAATTACAGCCCTGTCTGAGCTGAAGAAGTAATATTCTGAAGTGATAAGTGGAGAAGGAAATGACAACCCATTCCAGTATTCTTGCCTGGAAAATCCCATGGACAGAGGAACCTGAAGGGCTAGAGTCCACGGGGTCCCAAAGAGTGGGACACAACTGAGTGACTGAACTGAAAGAGATAAAGGAGTACAGGAAAATTTAATCTTGTAAAAAGTGGGAAATCTTTCAGTTCTCAATAAAAAAGGATAGAGAAAATGAAAGCAAAAAAGACCAATACAGATGATAAAAGAATGTATTTTGGTATGTTTGAATTCTACACAGCACATTAATGACATCCACATCATCTGATGTTGGAGAATGATAGAAAAGCAAATTCTCATGTCCCACTTCAGATATTTTAAATCAGAACCTCTGGGTGGATCCCAGGAATCTCGGACTTCACTGACTCAGCATATGATACTTAAGCATGCTAAGGTTTCAGAATCTCTGTTCTCATGTACTTAAAAATGCTTGGCTTGAAGAAGGAAAGTGTTAAGTCTCCTTAGCCTGAGTCAGTTAACATTGGAATATTTAAAGTTTCTTTGAAACAAGGGAGAAATGATACTATCAGTGGAAAAGAAAATGTAACAGTGCCTGTCACAAGATTCCTTATAAGACTTTGATTATAGATGCCACAGACTGAAAAAATGTTGAAGATCATCGGCCTTACACAACTCATTATTAGCAGACACAAATAAACTTTTATTCAGGTGTAATTGATTATTTTCAAGAAGCAGAGTATAGCTCATCTCTTCACTGTAGTTGACACAAAGGGCATTGTCTCCTCTACTCACACATGAGAAATACATAGATGTCCTCATTTTTGAGAGCAACTGCTGCTGTTGCTGCTGCTGCTGCTAAGTCGCTTCAGTCGTGTCCGACTCTGTGCGACCTCAGAGACGGAAGCCCACCAGGCTCCCCCGTCCCTGGGATTCTCCAGGCAAGAACACTGGAGTGGGTTGCCATTTCCTTCTCCAATGCATGAAAGTGAAAAGTGAAAGTGAAGTTGCTCAGTAGAGTCTGACCCTCAGCGACCCCATGGACTGCAGCCTACCAGGCTCTTCCATCTGTGGGATTTTCCAGGCAGGAGTACTGGACTGGGGTGCCATTGCCTTCTCCATTGAGAGCAACTACTGAACAATAATCCATGGAAACAACCATATACTCATAACCTAGGTGGTGCTTAAAATGTTTTGAAGAACCATCATCTCTACTGGGCTTCCCAGGAGACACTAGTGTAAAGAACCTGCCTGAAAATGCAGAAGATATAATGTATCTTCAATCCTTAGGTCAGGAAGACCTCCTGGAGGAGGGCATGACAACTCACTCTGGTATTCTTGCCTGGAGAATCCCATGGACAGAGGAGACTGGCAGGCTACACTCCATAGGATTGCAAAGAGTCAGACACGACTGAGCAACTTAGCATGCATGCACTTAACATGGTCCCTACTCCCAGGAATTTATACTATAATTGAGAAAAGGAGAACGAATACTCCTGAGTAATGGAAAATCCTATCTCACTGATAGAAGGATGCAGATGCAGAAGTTCTTGATAAAGAGGCACCAGTGGATATGTGATGCAACACGAAAGAAGATATTAGAAAAATGTAAACTACAAAGAATCAGGCCCAAAAAAGAAAGCCCTAAAATTTATGGCAGATGCTGACAGCTTGGATCTTAGCAACTAGAGGTAGAGACAGTGAAGCCTGTTAGCTGCTGGTGAAACTAACTGGGAATGAGTTGACTACAGAAAGCTCAAAAAGAATGACAATTTAAAAAGTGAGAAAGAGTCTGAAATGAAGGTCATAGGAAATAAAATTTATCATACTTAGTCTCAACTTGATGAAGGAATTAAATGAAGCAATGTTTCCAACCCATATTACCGGGACAGTTTTTGTAGGAAAGAAATTTTATTCTTGAAATGGAGAAATACTTTTAAGATAACCCATCGTCCTCTCCTACCTTCACTTACCATTTATTTCATTTTCTGACATATACCATACATTGTATTCCAAGCACTGGAGAGAAAATCTGATTCAATCTCAGCCATAATGATCCTATTATTTGGTTAGGGAGACTGGCATTAACTAAATAACTTAAATATTTAAATAAATGTGATTACATCCTCCATATTACAATTGCAGTAACTA
This sequence comes from Tragelaphus eurycerus, assembly GCA_935064755.1. NCBI lineage: Eukaryota > Metazoa > Chordata > Mammalia > Artiodactyla > Bovidae > Tragelaphus > Tragelaphus eurycerus. Next base: position 24,995,531 of record CAKXYN010000031.1, read on the forward strand.
CCATGACACCACCCTTATGGCAGAAAGTGAAGAGGAACTAAAAAGCCTCTTGATGAAAGTGAAAAAGGAGAGTGAAAAAGTTGGCTTAAAGCTCAACATTCAGAAAACGAAGATGCCATCTTCGATCATGGCATCTGGTTCCATCACTTCCTGGGAAAGAGGAATGGGGAAACACTGGCAGACTTTATTTTTGGAGGCTCCAAAATCACTGCAGATGGTGATTGCAGCCATGAAATTAAAAGATGCTTACTCCTTGGAAGGAAAGTTATGAACAACTGAGATAGCATATTGAAAAGTAAGAACATTAATTTGCCAACAAAGGTCCATCTAGTCAAGGCTATGGTTTTTCTACTGGTCATGCATGGATGTGAGAGTTAGACTGTGAAGAAAGCTGAGCACCGAAGAGTTGATGCTTTTGAACTGTGGTGTTGGAGAAAACTTTTGAGAGTCCCTTGGACTGCAAGGAGATCCAACCAGTCCATTCTGAAGGAGATCAGTTCTGGGTGTTCATTGAAAGGGCTGATGCTAAAGCTGAAATTCCAATACTTTGGCCACCTCATGCAAAGAGTTGACTCATTGGAAAAGTCCCTGATGCTGGGAGAGGTTGGGGACAGGAGGAAAAAGGGACGACAGAGGATGAGATTGCTGGATGGCATCACTGACTCAATGGACGTGAGTTTGAGTAAATTCTGGCAGTTGGTGATGGACAGGGAGGCCTGGCATGCTACGATTCATGGGGTCCCAAAGAGTCAGACATGACTGAAAGACTGAACTGAATTGAACTGAATATTCCATTGTGTTCCATGTTTACAACATCTTCTTTATCCATTCATCTGTCAATAGGTATTAAGGTTTTTCCATGTCTATGTTATTATAAATAGTGTTTGTAATAACACAGGGGTACATGTGACTTTTTTAATCATAGTTTTGTCTGGGTATATGCCCAGAAGTGAAACTGCTGGGTCATATGGCAACTCTACTTTTAGTTTTTGGAGGAACCTCCATACTGTTTTCCAGAGTAGATGCAACAATTTACATTCCCACCAACAGTGTAAGAGGGTTGCTTTTGCTCCATGCTCTCCCCAGCATTTATTATTTTGCAGACTTGTTATGGTTGGCATTCTTACTCATGTAAGGTGGTACCTCATTGTAGTTTTGATTTGCATTTCTCTAATAATTAGCAATGATGAGCATCTTTTCATGCACCTACTGGCCATTTATATGTAGAGACCCATTTTTTAAACAATGAAGTGACATGAGATTTTCTTTTTTGAAAAGACCATAGTACAGAGAATGTATAAGATGGGGCATGATCCTTGTGAAAACAGTTAGGAGGATGCTGATTGTGTAGGTGGGTAGGTATTTATTGAGCCCCTTCTATGTGCCAGGCACTAAGCTAGATACTGAAACACAGCCTGTGCCTTGAAAGACTCATGGTCTTGTGAAGAAAACAGATTAACAAGCAAGTAGTTAAATCACCAATTATACAAAGTACCATTAGAAAACTCTTTACACTTTAATACCTCCAGGAAATCTATGTTGTTTCTCTCATTCTCTTACCTTGATGCTGCCTTAATTTGACCATCTTTTGTGAGGTACACCTCTTGTCTTCCCCACCGTTATTTTGTTTATCCAGTCTTCCCGTTGGTGGTATAAGTAAAACCATTGCCAAGAGAAAGGATCCAAGGTTTTATCCATCTGTAGCTAACTGAGTGAATCCTCTTTATGCTGATTTTTTTCCTGTAGCCCATCAAGACCTGAAATGAACTGCAGCAAGAACCCTGACTTTGTCCTCTCAGGACTGTCCAGTGACCCAGACAAACCACAGCTCCTCTTTGGTCTCTTCCTGGCCCTCTACTTGCTGAGTCTCTTAGGAAACTCACTACTGCTGCTGGCTATTGGTGCTGACATCCACCTCCACACCCCCATGCACTTCTTCCTCAGCCAGCTCTCCCTGGTCGACCTCTGCTTCACTACCACCACAGCCCCTAAAATGCTGGAGAGTTTGTGGACCAGCAACAGATTGATCTCCTTCTCTGAGTGTCTGGCCCAGTTATATTTCTTTGCCGTTTTTGCTAATATGGACAACCTTCTTTTGACTGCCATGGCTATTGACCGCTATGCTGCCATCTGCCATCCCCTACACTATGCACTCCTAATGACTCCTTGCAGATGTGCACTGCTGGTGGGTGGGTCATGGGGAGTGGCCCACTCCGACTCTTTGATCCAAACCTTGATGCTAACTCGACTATCATTCTATACTAATCTAGAGATTCCTCACTTTTTTTGTGATTTCAAACCACTCTTAAGGTTTTCCTGCTCTGATACACACCTCAATGAGGACCTGATTATAGTTTTTACAGGACTCTTAGGAATCGGCCCTCTCCTCTGCATCATAAGCTCCTATGCCCATATTTTCCTTGCTGTAGCTCGGATCCCAGCAGCACAGGGGAAAAAGAAAGCCCTGGCCACATGCAGCTCCCACCTCTCCATGGTCATCCTCTTCTACAGCTCGGTCTTTGCCACCTACCTGAAGTCCCCGTCAGCTTCTCATGCCTCTGGGGAGCTGGGTGCTGCTGTCATGTATGCCCTGGTCACCCCCACTCTCAATCCTTTCATTTATAGTCTAAGAAATAAGGATGTGAAGAGTTCCCTGAAAAGGATTCTGGGCATAGAGAGTTCATGATGTTAGGAATAATTCCAAGAAGCAACTGTTTTGGGGGGAAAAAATTACATTCTTCACCCCTACACTGATAAAGTGAGCAGTTAACACCAAGGCATTCACATGTCACATAGCATGATATGGTATATTGGATATAACACTACATAGAAATTTGGAGAACTAGCTTCTAGGTCCCACTCTAGGTGCAAACTTGTATATGTATTCCAGCTATAGGTATATATATTACTTATTATCTATATAATTATCTCAAAACATTATATCAGTAATATGTAAAAGGAGTATAATATACATTACATATAATATATAATTAAGTATATTATATATCAGATCAGATCATATCAGTTGCTCAGTCGTGGTCAAATCTTTGTGACCCCATGAATCACAGCACGCCAGGCCTCCCTGTCCATCACCAACTCCCAGAGGTCACTCAGACTCACATCCATCGAGTCAGTGATGCCATCCAGCCATTTCATCCTCTGTCGTTCCCTTCTCCTCTTGCCCCCAATCCCTCCCATCATCAGAGTCTTCTCCAATGAGTCAACTTTTGAATATGCTATCTAGGTTGGTCATAACTTTCCTTCCAAGGAGTGAGTGTCTTTTAATTTCATGGCTGCAGTCACCATCTAAAGTGATTTTGGAGCCCAGAAAAATAAAGTCTGACATTATTTCCACTGTTTCCCCATCTATTTCACATGAAGTGATGGGACCGGATACCATGATCTTCGTTTTCTGAATGTTGAGCTTTAAGCCAACTTTTTCATTCTCCACTTTCACTTTCATCAAGAGGCTTTTTAGTTCCTCTTCACTTTCTGCCATAAGGGTGGTGTCATCCGCATATCTGAGGTTATTGATATTTCTCCCAGCAATCTTGATTCCAACTTGTGTTTCTTCCAGTCCAACGTTTCTCATGATGTACTCTGCATATAAGTTAAATAAACAGGGTGACAATATACAGCCTTGATGTACTCCTTTTCCTATTTGGAACCAGTCTGTTGTTCCATGTCCAGTTCTAACTGTTGCTTCCTGACCTGCATACAAATTTCTCAAGAGGCAGATCAGGTGGTCTGGTATTCCCATCTCTTTCAGAATTTTCCACAGTTTATTGTGATCCACACAGTCAAAGGCTTTGGCATAGTCAATAAAGCAGAAATAGATGTTTTTCTGGAACTCTCTTGATTTTTCCATGGTCCAGCAGATGTTGGCAATTTGATCTCTGGTTCCTCTGCCTTTTCTAAAACCAGCTTGAACATCAAGAGTTGATTGGATGAGCTGACTTTAAGTTGCCTTGTAAAGATAATACTTTGAGACGTGATCATCTATTCCCATCTTTTACCAACATTTTGATCACTATTGCCATTTCTATCAAGTTTAATAATGAAGATCATCACCCTCAGCTTTAGTCAGTATCACCTTTTTGTCATCAGAGTCACCTTACAAATTACCATCTTCAGTTCTCTCCCCATCAGTAACACCAGTATCATCATCATAAGTTAGAGAATAGAAACTGGTCGTACGCACTTTCTCCCTTTTTAATGCCTTATTTTTCTGAATGTTCTATTAATTTGTGTTTTGTGCTATCTTGATAATTGTGGGAAGTATCATAATGGAATTGTAGATAAAAATGTCTTCATAAATTTGAAAGCATAATAAAAATTTGCCCTGGGAATACAAGATGACATCATTTATACAGCACAATATGGGCTCCCTAGGTGGTGCAGTAGTAAAGAATCTGCCTGCACAATATATACACAATGTCTAAAATTTTCTTTAAAATTTTCCAGGAAAAAAAAAAGGGAATGAAAGATATAAGCACGATATTGGCAAAGCATTGATGTCAAAGCTGGGTGATAGGTACATAAGGGTCTATTATACTACCAACTCTACTTCTCTGAATGTTGACATTTTCTACAATAAAAAGTTAAAATGACAATTCCAAGCTCCCCATCTATTCTTCCCCCTTACTTCCCCCCTCTGATAACCATAAATTCATTCTCTAAGTCTGTGAGTTTCTTTCTGTTTTGTAAATAAGTTCATTTGCATCTTTTTTAGGCTGTATGAGATAGTCTATGATATTTGTTTTCGCTGAGTTACTTCACTCAGTATGATAATCTCCAGATCCATCCATTTTGCTGCAAATGGCACTATTTCATTCTTTTGAATGGCTGGGTAATATTCCATTGAATGTATGTTCCACTTCACCTTTATCTATTCATCAGTCAATGGACAGATGGGATTGACATGTACACACACCACTTATTTAAAATAGATAACCAACAAAGACCTACAGTAGAAAGATAAAAATAAAGCAAAAAGTTAAAATGAATAAGTGAAGTGCATTCAGCTTTAAATATTTTTAAAACATCCGAATACTTAGAGATTGCAATCAAACCACAAACAACACATTAAAGTAAATTCTGGAAATAAACAATGCTTGTGAAAGAATGGAATACAACAGTGAAAGAATGGAATACAACTAAACACTCCCAATGACAAAAGAATATTTAAGAACGTCATGTTTAGCCATATTATAAAGCCCAAAAGAATAAAACATTGAATTGGCCACAAAGTTCATTCAGTTTTTTCTGCCAAACCAGTATGTATTTGTTGATCTTGAAAAAGAATTGTCCTAACAGTTTTCACTGGAAATCCAATTATAAACTTAATGATCCAACTTCTGTTATTTATACATATGCATAGAATGCAATTCTGATGTCATAAAACAATGCTATAAATAAATAGTATTTCCTGGTTTCTTTTAGTGATACTATTTGTGTTTGTTTTTTATATAAAATATTCATGACCTATTTAATAGAGAAATAATAGAATTTAAAATAAAAAAATTTAATCTAACAGTTAAAAATTGCCAAACTTGCCTCACTTTTAGAGGAACTATAGAAAGATTAGAGGGGAACAAGAGAATAGACAAACGTATGCTTTTTCAAACATTCTTGGAAGACCTCTCAGTGGAGAAATCTGCACTCCCAAAAGAAAATATCAACACCCTCCTTTGTAAGTCAAATGTGTCCGCTTCCTTATGAGAGCTGCCTCCTCAGTGCTTAATGAGCCAACTTACTCCCAAGAGGGTAGATCAGAGAATTGAAGATGGTGGTGACCTTCAGACAGAGCAGGGTAATAACTTGAATGGAGACTGAGCAGCAGAGACTGTAATGTAAAAGACCATGAGAATTTCACAGCATGTGAACATTATAGCTAGGTAGGAGGACCATGTGGGTGAGCCTTTCTCCTGCTGACCACAGCAAGAACTGCCAATACAATCACTACAATCCAGGCATAAGATATCAGAATCAATCCAAGAGGAATAGTGAGATAACCACACAATGAATGAATGAATTTTGTCACCTGGACCACTCACTCTAGGATCTGAGCAGGCCTGTCTTAACAAAGGCGTGAAGTCACAGTAAAATTAGCTAATGTGATTGGGCCATTGGACCTCTTCTGGGCCATCAGGGCCACAACCAATCCATCTACCATGAAGCCAAAGAGCCAGGCTATGCCCACAAGCCCCAAGAACTGTCTGGGAGTGAGTGGCAGCAAGGGTAACAATTATTCAGCAGTGATTTTATTCTTTGACCACCAATCAGGAGCATTCAGTTGTCCCTGGAGAGCCAAAGATAAAGAACTGGGTCAAGGAACCAGTCATAGAGATGAATGCCTTCTGCAGGAAGTCCTCCAGCACTTTTGGCATCACTTTAAACGTATAGAAGAAAGGATGGAAATACAAATACATAGACTCAGAAACATCACTTACACTATGAGCGCACAATAATTGCTATTCACTTGTATTATATTCATAGCATATACTAGAACAAGAAATTATTAATGTGATGAATATACAATTAACTTCTGCATAGCAAAAAATAAAGTGATTTGCAATAGAAAGACGGGCAATGGACATGGCATTTACAGTTGGAATTAAAGCTTGGAGGGATGTCATAACACATATAGATACCCTTTGGATAAGGAAGATAGAATAGTTTTACCTAAAGTGTATCAGATCAGATCAGATCAGTTGCTCAGTCGTGTCCGACCCTTTGCGACCCCATGAACTGCAGCACGCCAGGCCTCCCTGTCCATCACCAACTCCCGGAGGTCACTCAGACTCACATCCATCCAGTCAGTGATGCCATCCAGCCATCTCATCCTCTGTCGTCCCCTTCTCCTCCTGCCCCCAATCCCTCCCAGCATCAGAGTCTTCTCCAATGAGTCAACTCTTCGCATGAGGCAGCCAAAGTACTGGAATTTCAGCTTTAGCATCATTCCTTCCAAAGAAATCCCAGGGCTGATCTCCTTCAGAATGGACTGGTTGGATCTCCTTGCAGTCCAAGGGACTCTCAAGAGTCTTCTCCAACACCACAGTCCAAAAGCATCAATTCTTTGGCGTTCAGCCTTCTTTACAGTCCAGGTCTCACATCCATACATGACCTCAGGAAAAACCATAGCCTTGACTAGGTGAATCTTCGTTGACAAAGTAATGTCTCTGCTTTTGAATGTGCTATCTAGGTTGGTCATAACTTTCCTTCCAAGGAGTGAGTGTCTTTTAATTTCATGGCTGCAGTCACCATCTAAAGTGATTTTGGAGCCCAGAAAAATAAAGTCTGACATTGTTTCCACTGTTTCCCCATCTATTTCACATGAAGTGATGGGACCGGATACCATGATCTTCGTTTTCTGAATGTTGAGCTTTAAGCCAACTTTTTCATTCTCCACTTTCACTTTCATCAAGAGGCTTTTTAGTTCCTCTTCACTTTCTGCCATAAGGGTGGTGTCATCCGCATATCTGAGGTTATTGATATTTCTCCCAGCAATCTTGATTCCAACTTGTGTTTCTTCCGGTCCAGCGTTTCTCATGATGTACTCTGCATATAAGTTAAATAAACAGGGTGACAATATACAGCCTTGACGTACTCCTTTTCCTATTTGGAACCAGTCTGTTGTTCCATGTCCAGTTCTAACTGTTGCTTCCTGACCTGCATACAAATTTCTCAAGAGGCAGATCAGGTGGTCTGGTATTCCCATTTCTTTCAGAATTTTCCACAGTTTATTGTGATCCACACAGTCAAAGGCTTTGGCATAGTCAATAAAGCAGAAATAGATGTTTTTCTGGAACTCTCTTGCTTTTTCCATGATCCAGCGGATGTTGTCAGTTTGATCTCTGGTTCCAAGAAGTAAAAATATGCAATGAGAGACCAGCTTCATTCTCCTAGAGGGAAATGTGAGCTTGGGAATTTCAAAAATAAAGGAAATAAATTAGTGTTAATACCAACAGTGAAAAGTCAGATTGAAAAGAAACAAAGCACTACTATTTTTCCCTATTCCTCAATTTTCCATAGAGCCACAGTAATAAATGAGGGCATATTTAAAGATAATCATCTTTCTGTATGGATTAAAGAAATATGACTGACCTTCATGCCTTAAATGTCATAGCCCAATTTTGTTCCATTTTATAGTTTTTCTAAGGCAGGTCCCAAGATGAGAAAGTATACCCATACGTCTGTCCCAGGAAATGAAAGATAATTTAAGAAAATTTGAGGCCACTGTGAATTGTACTGACTGTGGTTCTGAAACTAAGAAAGAAACAGGAAAAAAAGAGGAAACATGAAAAAAAAAAAAAAATGGAACTCAAGATAGGAATTCCCCAAGGAGAATTCTCTTATGTTCTGGGTATAGAAAGGTATCTTGTTTATTCTTACAATACTCCTCTCAAACTCAGGTGAAACCCTCTCTCAGAGTTTATATATCTAAAGATCCATGGATCATAAACAAAAGGAAGAATTTCAGAAAGAAGAGCTTTTGGAATATGAAGAGCTTATCCTATAATCCCAATATAAACTATCACTTCAAACATTTTTGTACTCTTTATTTTTCAAAGTTTTCTACTGTTTATTTTTCAGAAGTATAAACCTGATCAACTTTCTTAACTATAAATTTGAACACTGAATCAGGTAGGAGAATGAAACAGGCTCAAAGTTGCCCATATTCTCTGGTTTCTTGTTAGTGTTAAATTTACATACCGAGGACTTAGAGTTGGTTTCCTGTTTAATGATGGACATTGTATTGGTGGATTATGAAGGCTCTCTCCTGCCTACATTTTAGTGCCATACCTCTAAATATTCATCAAAGTAAATGAGTAATCGCTAAAGATGCAGTGAAATAAATTATTTAGTACAGAAAGTCTGACTGCTGTTTTCTTTAAATGTTAGGAAAAGGTTTTTTCCCCCAAATGAATTTTTGATACAATTTTGTTTTGTGGGTAGAGAACCAAAAATAATGTTTGGTATATCATGTGTATCTTAAGCAGGAGTGATAACGTTTAACAATATACAAAATACACATGGTTATTAAGGAAAGCTACTCTGAATTCCTTGGTGCCAGCCTTCAGTAAAGGTTAGATAATTACTCAAAATGTTCTGTAGCTATAAAGGTGAATGTCCCTTGGGATCCCTAGAAATGTTTCCTAGTTAATTCACTTTTTTAGTGAGGTCACATCGAATCTTTTTCTTCTCCCTCACGGGTTTCCCAAACTTTATGTGTGTGCTCAGTTATGTCCAACTTTTTGCAACCCCATACACAGTAGCCCTCTAGACTCCGCTGTTCACAGAATTTTCCAGGCAAGGATACTGGAGAGAGTTGCCATTTCCTCCTCCAGGGGATCTTCCTGACCCAGGAGTTGAATCCATGTCTCTTGCATTTATAGGTTGATTCTTTACCACTGAGCCACCAGGTAAGCCCCAAAACAACAATGCTCTCCCTCAAAACATTATTGTCTAGATGGGAAATCCTCAGCTGCGGGACTCTGGTTCCCATGAGAGATATCATTTCATATCTTATTTTGTCTTTTCTTTCAAGTGATGCTGAATCAAACCTCAGTCACTGAATTTCTCCTCCTGCCAGTGACAGACATCCAAGTACTGCAGCCTGTTCTCTTCGTGATTTTCCTTGCAATTTACATTGTCAATGTCGCTGGGAATGGAGTCATCATGATGGCTGTCATCTCTGATTCAAGACTCCATTCTCCTATGTATTTTTTCCTGGGAAACCTGTCATGTCTAGATATCTGCTACTCCACGGTGACTCTGCCAAAGATGCTGGAGAACTTCCTGTCTATCCACAAAATATGGGATGCATAAGCCAGCTTCATTTCTTCCACTTCCTGGGCAGCACAGAGGCCATGTTGTTGGCCGTGATGGCCTTTGACCGCTTTGTGGCTATCTGCAGACCACTTCGTTACACTCTTATCATGAATCATCAGGTCTGTACCCAGATGGCTGTCGCTGTCTGGAGTATTGGGTTTTTCCATGCCCTACTGCACTCAGTAATGACCTCTCACTTAAACTTCTGTGGTTCCAACCATATCCATCACTTCTTCTGTGATGTTAAGCCATTGCTTGAGTTGGCCTATGGAAACACTGACCTCAATGAGTGGCTACTTCATTCTGTGACAGGAACCATTGCCATGGGCCCATTCTCTCTAACCCTTCTCTCCTATTTTTATATTATTATCTATCTTTTCTTCAAGACCCATTCTTGCAGCATGCTCATAAAGCACTGTCCGCGTGTGCCTCCCACTTCATGGTAGTTGTTCTTTTCTATGCTCCTGTTGTTTTCACTTACATCTGTCCTGCCTTGGGTAGCTCTGTGGACCAGGAACGGATCATTGTCATTATGTACAATGTGATCACTCCTGTACTAAATCCACTGATCTATACTTTGAGGAACAAGGAAGTAGAGGGGGCTTTGAGGAGGGTGATCAGAAGGAGACTCTGACTCTACGAAATCTAGAGAATTCTCCCAAGGCATCAGTAAAAAGGCTATGAGAAAGTTGAGGTGTGAAATTATACTGCTTTTCTAATTGTTTACTGTTTGTGAAACAGAAGGCATTATATAAAGAAAAAATATTGTGTTAACAGTGTGTGACTAGGTAATGTAAGGGAAACTTGAACAAATAGGACATTATCCACAAAATCTTTTTTTTTTTTTTTTTTTGGCTGTGCTGAGTCTTCACTGCTGTGGCAGTCTTTTCTCTGGTTTCAGCGAGTGGGGGCTTCTCTCTAGTCACAGTGCTCAGGTGTCTCCGTGTAGTGGCTTCTCCTGTTGTAGCAAGTGGGCTTAATTGCTCCATGGAATGTGGGATCTTCCCAGATCAGGGATCAAACCAGTGTCTCCTGCATTGGCAGGCAGATTCTATACCACTGAGCCACTAGGGAAGCCCCCTTGGAACCTAAATGTTGAATGTGTGGTGGATATAAGTTGATAAAACTATTTATTTACGTATTCTTGTGTGTTGTTGAATAAAATCAGATACAGAAATTTGCCTCAAATATGCATATATTGTATAGTTGGATAATACTAAGGCTTGTTAAACTGCTGTTTTATTTTAAGAATTTGAGTGTAGGGCTATGGTTACTCAACTAGAAAGATAAATGTTAACTCATATATGAGTTAAGGGAAATTTTTAAGCAGTATATCATGATTTCTTTTTCTCCAAGCAAGGAAGCAAGTAAGTAATTAAAACAAATAATGCTTTGAATACAAATTAACACAGATAAATTGTGAACTCAGACTCCAAAGCTGCTTTATAATTCAAATGGACAACGTGTCAAATATTACCATAAAATATTGCTAAAAATGGAGGCAGCATGAAAAAAAATCTCAGGAATATCTTTCTTGCTTACTGATATGTTATTTTCCCCTCAATTTCTGGTCATAGAAAGTTGAGCTTCAAAATTCTTCCTTATTATTTATTTTGATTTTGATTTCTATACTTATTTTCTCAGATTGTAATGTGATAGAATATGATATAATACCAGTGAAATATGAAGAATTCATCAAGTTTGTTTTCCTTACCTATCACCAAATTTATACTAAGTAGAGCTATCAAACAGTAATTTAGTTCAGTTCAGTCACTCAGTCATATCCAACTCTTTGCGACCCCATGGACTACAGCACACTAGGCTTCCCTGTCCATCACCAGCTCCCAAAGCATGCTCAAAATCATGTCCATCGAGTCAGTGATGCCATCCAACCATCTCATCCTCTGTCATCCCCTTCTCCTCCTGCCCTCATTCTTTCCCAGCTTCAGGGTCTTTTCCAATGAGTCGGTTCTTCGCATCAGGTGGCAAAAGTATTGGACTTTCAGCTTCAGCATCAGTACTTCCAATGAATATTCAGCACTGATTTCCTTTAGGATTGACTGGTTGGATCTCCTTGCAGTCCAAGGGACTCTCAAGAGTCTTCTCCAACACCACAGTTTAAAAGCATCAATTCTTTGGCACTCAGCTTTTTTGCTGAAGTATTTTTGGAGCTGATAGATAAGAATTACTATGTTCCTCACTTTCTATGTTCCATGAAGTGTCACTAGACCTGAAACCATAGTGGATACCAGAATTTCCAACTATTTAAAGATATAGGGTTCCCTGGTGTCCAGTGGTTAGCATTCTGCACTTTTGCTGCCAAGGGCCTAGGCTCAACCCCTTGTTGAGGAACTAAGATCCCACAAGCCATGCAGTGCAACTAATAAATAAATAAATAAGACTACTAAATAAATAATAGAGATACAGACTGAAAAGTTATAACAGAATATTTTGAGTTCATAAAGAGACTATTCAAATTGTTTACATCCATTTTTGTAAAGCACAGAATTTGGTTCTAACGTAGCTCACATAGTTCTTCTATCTTCTTACTCTATCTTCTTTGGTCTCTTAATTCCAGTTTTGTTCATAAAAGAATGTACGGGGAGAAGGCATTTTATACCCTGAACTATCTCAGACTAGAATTTCTATTGATCAGAATTTTTTATGTAATCCAACATACATGAATATTGTCACCCTGCTTATTCAACTTATTTGCAGAGAACATCATGTGAAATGCTGGGCTGGATGAAGCATACGCTGAAATCAAGATTTCTGGGAGAAATATCAATAACCTCAGATATGCAGATGACACCACTCTTATGGCAGAAAGTGAAGAGGGGCTAAAAAGCCTCTTGATGAAAGTGAAAGAGGAGAGTGAGAAACTTGGCTTAAAACTCAATATTCATAAAAATAAGGTCATGGCATCTGGTCCCATTGAACGTGAACGTGAACGTAAAGTTGCTCAGTCATGTCTGACTCTTTGCGACCCCATGGACTGTAGCCTACCAGGCTCCTCTGTCCATGGGATTTTCTAGGCAACAGTACTGGAGTGGATTGCCATTTCCTTCTCCAAGGGATCTTCCCAACCCAGGGATCAAACCTGGGTCTCCCGCATCGTAGACAGATGCTTTACTGTCTGAGCTACCAGGCAAATAGATGGGGAAACAATGGAAATAGTAAAAGATTTTATTTTGAGGGCCTCCAAAATCACTGCAGATGGTGACTGCAACCATGAAATTAAAAGACACTTGCTTCTTGGAAGAAAAGCTATTACAAACCTAGGCAGCACATTAAAAATCAGAGACATTACTTTGCCAACAAAGGTCCATCTAGTCAAAGCTATGGTTCAGTAGCCATGTATGGATGTGAGAGTTGGACTATAAAGAAAGATCTTAGTTCCTCAACAGGGGTTGAAGCTAGGCCCTTGGCAGTGAAAGTGCAGAATGCTAACCACTGGACACCTGGGAATCCTATATCTTTAAATAGTTGGAAATGCTGGTAGCCACTATGTTTTCAGGCCCAGAAAGTTGAGTGCTGAAGAATTGATGCTTTTAAACTGTGGTGTTGGAGAAGCTCCTTGAGAGTCCCTGTGCCTGCGGGAAGATCAACCTATCAATCCTAAAGGAAATCAGTCCTGAATATTCATTGGAAGGACTGATGCTGAAGCTGAGAGTCCAATACTTTGGCCACCTTATGCGAAGAACTAACTCATTGGAAAAGACCCTGATGCTGGGAAAGATTGAAGTCAGAGAGGATGAAATGGTTGGATGGCATCACCGACTGGATGGACATGAGTTTGAGTAAACTTCGGGAGTTGGTGATGGACTGGGAAGCCTGGCATGCTGTATTGCATGGGGTTGCAAAGAGTCGGACATGATGGAGCAACTGAACTGACTGACTGAATATACATGGAGGCTGTAAATTACAGAAGAGCGCACGGTTGCCGATTGCTGCATGACACACTATAACACAGATGGTTAAACACTTATTTAATTAAATTGCATTCTTCAGTGATTCAGAAATTGGTAAGAGTACAGTAGAGAGTACAGTAGAGAAGCACTCTCAACTAAGATGACTTTATCAACAGATGTATGAAACAATTTGTTAAATTTCAGTATATTTGTATAACAAAGGTTCTTATAAAAATAAAAACAGTGTTTTATAGTTTTCTATATATAGGTCTTTAGATTCTTTAGTAAGATATATTCCTAACTATTTTATTATTTTCATTGCAATGGTGAATGGAATTGTTTCCTTAATTTCTCTTTCTATTTTCTCGTTATTAGTGTACAGGAATGCAAGGGATTTCTGTGTGTTAATTTTATATCCTGCAACTTTACTGTATTCATTGATTAGTTCTAGTAATTTTCTGGTGGAATCTTTAGGGTTTTCTACGTAGAGGATCATGTCATCTGCAAACAGTGAGAGTTTTACTTCTTCTTTTCCAATTTGGATTCCTTTTATTTCTTTTTCTGCTCTGATTGCTGTGGCCAAAACTTCCAGAACAATGTTGAATAGTAATGGTGAGAGTGGGCATCCTTGTCTTGTTCCTGACTTTAGAGGAAATGCTTTCAGTTTTTCACCATTGAGGATAATGTTTGCTGTGGGTTTGTCGTATATAGCTTTTATTATGTTGAGGTATGTTCCTTCTATTCCTGCTTTCTGGAGAGTTTTTATCATAAATGGATGTTGAACTTTGTCAAAGGCTTTCTCTGCATCTATTGAGATAATCATATGGTTTTTATTCTTCAGTTTGTTAATGTGGTGTATTACGTTGATTGATTTGCAGATATTGAAGAAACCTTGCATCCCTGGGATAAAGCCCACTTGGTCATGGTGTATGATCTTTTTAATGTATTGTTGGATTCTGATTGCTAGAATTTTGTTAAGGATTTTTGCATCTATGTTCATCAGTGATATTGGTCTGTAGTTTTCTTTTTTTGTGGGATCTTTGTCAGGTTTTGGTATTAGGGTGATGGTGGCCTCAAAACACTGCTGAAAGAAATCAAAGAGGACACTAATAGATGGAGAAATATACCATGTTCGTGGATTGGTAGAATCAATATAGTGAAAATGAGTATACTACCCAAAGCAATTTATAGATTCAATGCAATCCCCATCAAGCTACCAACGGTATTCTTTACAGAGCTAGAACAAATAATTTCTCAATTTGTATGGAAATACAAAAAACCTCGAATAGCCAAAGCTATCTTGAGAAAGAAGAACGGAACTGGAGGAATCAACCTGCCTGACTTCAGGCTCTACTATAAAGCTACAGTCATCAAGACAGTATGGTACTGGCACAAAGACAGAAATATAGATCAATGGAACAAAATAGAAAGTCCAGAGATAAATCCACGCACATATGGTCACCTAATCTTTGACAAAGGCGGCAAGAATATACAATGGATTAAAGACAATCTTTTTAACAAGTGGTGCTGGGAAAACTGGTTGAACACTTGTAAAAGAATGAAACTAGAGCACTTTCTAACACCATACACAAAAATAAACTCAAAATGGATTAAAGAGCTAAATGTAAGACCAGAAACCATAAAACTCCTAGAGGAAAACATAGGCAAAACACTCTCTGACTTATATCACAGCAGGATCCTCTATGACCCACCTCCCAGAATATCAGAAATAAAATCAAAAATGAACAAATGGGACCTAATCAAACTTAAAAGCTTCTGCACAACAAAGGAAACTATAGGCAAGCTGAAAAGACAGCCTTCAGAATGGGAGAAAATAATAGCAAATGAAGCAACTGACAAACAACTAATCTCAAAAATATACAAGCAACTTCTACAGCTCAATTCCAGAAAAATAAACGACCCAATCAAAAAATGGGCCAAAGAACTTAATAGACATTTCTCCAAAGAAGACATACAGATGGCTAACAAACACATGAAAAGATGCTCAACATCACTCATTATCAGAGAAATGCAAATCAAAACCACTATGAGGTACCATTTCACGCCAGTCAGAATGGCTGCGATCCAAAAGTCCACAAGCAATAAATGCTGGAGAGGGTGCGGAGAGAAGGGAACCCTCTTACACTGTTGGTGGGAATGCAAACTAGTACAGCCACTATGGAGAACAGTATGGAGATTCCTCAAAAAACTGGGAATAGAACTGCCTTATGACCCAGCAATCCCACTGCTGGGCATACCCACTGAGAAATCCAGAATTGAAAGAGGCACGTGTACCCCAATGTTCATATTGTAAACAGCAGCACTGTTTACAATAGCCAGGACGTGGAAGCAACCTAGATGTCCATCCACAGATGAATGGATAAGCAAGCAATGGTACATAAACACAATGGAGTATTACTCAGCCATTAAAAAGAATACATTTGAATCAGTTCTAATGAGGTGGATGGAACTGGAGCCTATTATACAGAGTGAAGTAAGCCAGAAAGAAAAACACAAATACAGTATCAGATCAGATCAGATCAGTCGCTCAGTCGTGTCCGACTCTTTGCGACCCCATGAACCGCAGCACGCCAGGCCTCCCTGTCCATCACCAGCTCCCGGAGGTCACTCAGACTCACATCCATCGAGTCAGTGATGCCATCCAGCCATCTCATCCTCTGCCGTCCCCTTCTCCTCCTGCCCTCAATCCCTCCCAGCATCAGAGTCTTCTCCAATGAGTCAACTCTTCGCATGAGGTGGCCAAAATACTGGAGTTTCAGCTTTAGCATCATTCCTTCGAAAGAAATTCCAGGATTGATCTCCTTCAGAATGGACTGGTTGGATCTTCTTGCAGTCCAAGGGATTCTCAAGAGTCTTCTCCAACACCACAGTTCAAAAGCATCAATTCTTCGGCGCTCAGCCTTCTTCACAGTCCAGCTCTCATATCCATACATGACCACAGGAAAGACCATAGCCTTGACTAGGCGAACCTTTGTTGGTAAAGTAATGTCTCTGCTTTTGAATATGCTATCTAGGTTGGTCATAACTTTCCTTCCAAGGAGTAAGCGTCTTTTAATTTCATGGCTGCAGTCACCATCTGCAGTGATTTTGGAGCCCAGAAAAACAAAGTCTGACACTGTTTCCACTGTTTCCCCATCTATTTCCCATGCAGTGATGGGACCAGATGCCATGATCTTCCTTTTCTGAATGTTGAGCTTTAAGCCAACCTTTTCACTCTCCACTTTCACTTTCATCAAGAGGCTTTTTAGCCCCTCTTCACTTTCTGCCATAAGAGTGGTGTCATCTGCATATCTGAGGTTATTGATATTTCTCCCGGCAATCTTGATTCCAACTTGTGTTTCTTCCAGTCCAGCATTTCTCATGATGAATACAGTATACTAACACATATATATGGAATTTAGAAAGATGGTAACAATCACCCTGCTTATGAGACAGCAAAAGAGACACTGATGTATAGAACAGACTTTTGGACTCGGGGACCGGGAGAGGGTGGGATGATTGGGGAGAATAGCATTGAAATATGTATAATATCATATCTGAAACGAGTCAGTCCAGGTACGATGCCCTATAACAGATGCCTGGGACTGGAGCACTGGGATGACCTGGAGGGATGGTGTGGGAAGGGGGAGGGAGGAGGGTTCAGGATGGGGAACACGTGTACTCTGGTGGCGGATCCATCTCGATGTATAGTAAAAATAATACAATATTGTAAAGTTAAGCAAAATTAAAAAAAATAAAATAAAAAAAAAAATAAAGATACCTAAAGACATTTTTAAAAAATAAATAAATAAATAAAAATAAAAACAAAAAGACACATATAACATGTTATGGCTATATGTTAGTGTTTTCAAACTATTCTTATATGAGGAGAGAAGGCAGTGATGACAAAATTGTGAGTTTTGAGTCATCTTTCTAATTCCACATCCAAATCAATGTTAGACTTCTGTTCAATTGTTGATTTCATTCCTCAACCCTATCTATAGGAAATTATCTCAACAGAAAATTCCTCCAGGTTTTTTTCTAATGAGTAACTGTGGAAACTGTCTCTAAGGCCAAAATGATTTCTTCTGTTGCCAAAACCTTCTGATCACAAAAGAGATAAATATTGATAATGCTCAGCTTCTAAACTACATTATCTTTGCCTGGTCTCATCAATGTATGCCAAGGCCCTGGATTCTTTGTTCTTTCCCATCTACTCACCAATATCATTGGATAGAATGAATATTTCTAAGGTCACCATTTATACAGATTAGGGAAGCCAGAGGCAGGAGTTGAAGACGTCTTTTGGCAAATGGAGTAATGGGATCAGCCTTCCAAGTGGACCATAGAGAGTTCAAGTTCTGCACTTGATGGACTGCATAACGTTTTGTGTATCTGTTTCCAATGCAGTACATAAATCAAGCCATCTGTAAGAAAATATCTTAAATCATTAAATTGCTACTGTAGAACTGTCTAGTTGGAAGTTAAATATGTAAGTCTAGAGTTAGGAAAATAAGTTGAAATTAAAGGTATAATTGGAGAATTATATGTTTATAGGTATATAAAGCCCAGAACTAGAAGACAGAGAAGAGGAGAGGGCCAGAAGTGGATAATAAGGAAGAAGAGCAGTAACCAACCAAGGAGACTGGAAAGGAGTCTACATGGTGGGTCTCCTGAATGCAGATTTTTTAATTAGAATATAATTGCTTTACAATGTGTTTTAATTAGAATATAATTGCTTTACAATGAACTTCCCTGGTGCTTCAGAGGGTAAAGCCTCTGACTGCAATGCAGCAGACTCATGTTCAATCCCTGGGTAGGGAAGATTCCATGGAGAAGGAAATGGCAACCCACTCCAGTATTCTTGCCTGGAGAATCCAATGGATGGAGGAGCCTGGTAGGCTAGAGTCCATGGGGACGCAAAGAGTCTGACATGACTGAGCGACTTCACTTTCACTTTCTTTCACAATGTTGTGTTGGTTTCTGCTGTACAGAAATGTGAATAAGCTATATATATGCACATATCCTCTCAAAATTTGTTTCAGATGCTGATGGCATGGATGCCAATGGCGTGGATTTTAGTTACTAGACGGTAGAAACAGTGAAGCATGTTAAGCTGCTGATGAAACGTGAAACTAACTGGAAGTGACTTGATTAGAGAAAGCTCAAAAAGAATAACAATTTAAAAGGTGAGAAAGGGTCTGAAATGAAGGACATTTTATAGGAAATAAAATTTCCAGCCGGTGGTCTAAAGTTGATGGATGAAGGAATTAAATGGATCAATGTTTCCAACCCATGTTGCTGGAACGATATTTTGTTGGAAAAAGTTTTATTCTTAAAATGGAAAAGAACTTTGGGGGGAGGGCAACGTATCATCCTCTCCTGCCTTCACTTTTCATTTACCAATTTATTCATTTTCTGACAAATACCATATTTAGCATTCCAAGTACCGGAGATACGTAAGAGAGGAAAACCTTGTTAGGGAGACCAACATTAACTAAATAAGTTAAATATTTTTAAAAAAATAAATGTGATTACATCCTCCATATTACAACTTCAGCAATTGACCAAGAGCCTAGAAAGGAAAGGTTGTCTTTGTCCAAGAGGCCATGGAAGACTTTCCTAAGAAAGTCACCAATAGAGCCAAGGTTAGAAAGATGAGCAAGAGCTGACTCAGAGCAATGAGAAGGAACATGGTCTACACAAGACAATGCAGTGCAGACAGTGTTGCTGGGAGCAGATGATAATGGAGTGTGGTGCGAGATGAAGCTGGTGACATGAAGCTCAAAATGAGCTTCGTCACACATGGTAGGGTTTTTCATATATAAGTGATATCATATGGTATTTATCTTTCTGATTTACTTCACTTTTGTTGCTGTTTAGTCACTCAGTCGTGTCTAACTCTTTGCAACCCCATGAACTGCAGCATGCCAGGCTTCCCTGTCCTTCACTATCTCCCAGAGTCCACTCATACTTTTATGTCCATTGAGTCGGTGATGCCATCCAACCATCTCATCCTTACTTCACCTAATATGATAATATATGTAAGTTTATATAACACATCTTCTTTATCCATTCATCTGTCCATGGACTTTTAGGTTGTATCTATGCTTTGGCTATTGTAAATAGTGCTGCTGTTATGAACATAGGGTGCATGTATCTTTTGGCATCATAGTTTTGTCTGAGTATATTCCCAGGAGTAGAAATGCTGAATCATACATGTTATAAAAATAGAAGCACGTGTATTCTGGTGGGGTCCTCTCGATGTATAGTAAAAGTAATACAATATTGTAAAGAAGAAAAATTAAAAAAATAATACTAATAAAAAAAAAATAGAAACTCTTAGTTTTTTGAGAAAGCTTCATATGGTTTTCCATAGTGGTTATACCCACTTACATTCCATCTACAATGTAGGACAATTCTCTTTTCGCCATACCTTCCTCAGAATTTGTTATTTGTAGACTTTTAATGATGGCCATTCTGACCAGTCAGAGAAGGCAATGACAACCCACTCCAGTACTCTTGCCTGGAAAATCCCATGGATGGAGGGGCCTGGTAGGCTGCAGTCCATGGGGTCACTAGGAGTCAGATACAACTGAGTGGCTTCACTTTCACTTTTCACTATCATGCATTTGAGAAGGAAATGGCAACCCACTCTACTGTTCTTGCCTGGAGAATCCCAGGGATGGGGAGCCTAGTGGGCTGCCATCTATGGGGTCACACAGAGTTGGATATGACTGAATCGACTTAGCAACAGCAGTAGCATTCTGACCAGTGTGAGGTAGACCTCATTGTAGTTTTGATTTGCATTCCTCTAAAATTATAGTAGTTTCAGTTATACAGCATAGTAATTCAGTGTTTTTACAGATTGTGCTTCATTAAAAGTTATTACAGGATCAGATCAGATCAGTCGCTCAGTCGTGTCCAAATCTTTGCGACCCCATGAATCGCAGCATGCCAGGCCTCCCTGTCATTCACCAACTCCCGGAGGTCACTCAGACTCACATCCATCGAGTCAGTGATGCCATCCAGCCATCTCACCCTCTGTCGTCCCCTTCCCCTCTTGCGCACAATCCCTCCCAGCATCAGAGTCTTCTCCAATGAGTCAACTCTTCGCATGAGGTGGTCAAAGTACTGGAGTTTCAGCTTTAGCATCATTCTTTCCAAAGAAATCCCAGGGCTGGTCTCCTTCAGAATGGATTGGTTGGATCTCCTTGCAGTCCAAGGGACTCTCAAGAGTCTTCTCCAACACCACAGTTCAAAAGCATCAATTCTTCAGCACTCAGTCTTCTTCACAGTTCAACTCTCACATCCATACATGACCACAGGAAAAACCATAGCCTTGACTAGGCGAACCTTTGTTGGCAAAGGAATGTCTCTGTTTTTGAATATGCTATCTAGGTTGGTCATAACTTTCCTTCCAAGGAGTAAGCATCTTTTAATTTCATGACTGCAGTCACCATATACAGTGATTTTGGAGCCCAGAAAAATAAAGTCTGCCACTGTTTCCACTGTTTCCCCATCTATTTCCCATGATGTGATGGGACCAGATGCCATGATCTTCGTTTTCTGGATGTTGAGCTATTACAGGATAATGGGTACAATTCTTTGTGCTACACAATATATCCTTGTTGCTTATCTATTTTATTTTCTTCATTTTCTTTTTTAAACTTTTTTATTTTATATTGGACTATAGCCAATTACCGAGGTCAGGAAGGGCGGTGGTGAGGAGATACCCCTCCTCCAAGGTCAGGAAGGGCAGCAGTGAGGAGAGACCCCTCGTCCAAGGTTAGGTGCGATGGCTGTGCTTTGCTGGAGCAGCTGGGAAGAGATACCCCACGCCCAAGGTAAGAGAAACCCAAGTAAGATGGTAGGTGTTGCAAGAGGGCATCAGAGGGCAAACACACTGAAACCATACTCACAGAAAACTAGTGAATCTAATCACACTAGGACCACAGCCTTGTCTAATTCAATGAAACTAAGCCATGCCCGTGGGGCAACCCAGGATGGGCGGGTCATGGTGGAGAGATCTGACAGGGTGTGGTCCGCTGAAGAAGGGAATGGCAAACCACTTCAGTATTCTTGCCTTGAGAACCCCATGAACAGTATGAAAAGGCAAAATGATAGGATACTGAAAGAGGAACTCCCCAGGTAAGTAGGGGCCCAATATGCGATTGGAGATCAGTGGAGAAATAACTCCAAAAAGAATGAAGGGATGGAGCCAAAGCAAAAACAATACCCAGCTGTGGATGTGTCTGGTGATAGAAGCAAAGTCCCATGCTGTAAAGAGCAATATTGCATAGGAACCTGGAATATCAGGTCCATGAGTCAAGGCAAATTGAAGTGGTCAAACAAGAGATGGCAAGAGTGAATGTCGACATTCTAGGAATCAGAGAACTAAAACGGACTGGAATGGGTAAATTTAACTCAGAGGACCATTATATCTACTACTGCAGGCAGGAATCCCTCAGAAGAAATGGAGTGGCCATCATGGTCAACAAAAGAGTCCGAAATGCAGTACTTGGATGCAATCTCAAAAACGACAGAATGATCTCTGTTCGTTTCCAAGGCAAACCATTCAATGTCACAGTAATCCAAGTCTATGCCCCAACCAGTAATGCTGAAGAAGCTGAAGTTGAACAGTTCTATGAAGACCTACAAGACCTTTTAGAACTAACACCCAAAAAAGATGTCCTTTTCATTATAGGGGCTGCTACTGCTAAGTCACTTCAGTCGTGTCCGACTCTGCGTGACCCAATAGACGTCAGCCCACCAGGCTCTCCTGCCCCTGGGATTCTCCAGGCAAGAAAACTGGAGTGGGTTGCCATTTCCTTCTCCAATGCATGAAAGCAAAAAAGTGAAAGTGAAGTTGCTCAGTCGTGTCTGACTCTTAGCGACCCCATGGACTGCAGCCCACCAGGCTCCTCCATCCATGGGATTTACCAGGCAAGAGTACTGGAGTGGGGTGCCATTGCCTTCTCCGTCATTATAGGGGACTGGAATGCAAAAGTAGGAAGTCAAGAAACACCTGGAGTAACAGGCAAATTTGGCCTTGGAATACAGAATGAAGCAGGGCAAAGACTAATAGACTTTTGCCAAGAAAATGCACTGGTCATAGCAAATACCCTCTCCCAACAACACAAGAGAAGTCTCTATACATGGAAATCACCAGATGGTCAACACTGAAATAAGATCGATTATATTCTCTGCAGCCAAAGATGGAGAAGCTCTATACAGTCAGCAAAAACAAGATCAGGAGCTGACTGTGGCTCAGACCATGAACTCCGTATTGCCAAATCCAGACTGAAATTGAAGAAAGTAGGGAAAACCACTAGACCATTCAGGTATGACCTAAATGAAATCCCTTATGATTATACAGTGGAAGTGAGAAATGGATTTAAGGGCCTAGATCTGATAGATAGAGTGCCTGATGAACTATGGAATGAGGTTCGTGACATTGTACAGGAGACAGGGATCAAGACCATCCCCATGGAAAAGAAATGCAAAAAAGCAAAATGGCTGTCTGGGGAGGCCTTACAAATGGCTGTGAAAAGAAGAGAAGTGAAAAGCAAAGCAGAAAAGGAAAGATATAAGCATCTGAATGCAGAGTTCCAAAGAATAGCAAGAAGAGATAAGAAAGCCTTCTTCAGCGATCAATGCAAAGAAATAGAGGAAAACAACAGAATGGGAAAGACTAGGGATCTCTTCAAGAAAATCAGAGATACCAAGGGAACACTTCATGCAAAGATGGGCTCGATAAAGGACGGAAATGGTATGGACCTAACAGAAGCAGAAGATATTAAGAAGAGGTGGCAAGAATGCACAGAAGAACTATACAAAAAAGAGCTTCATGACCCTGATAATCATGATGGTGTGATCACTGACCTAGAGCCAGACATCCTGGAATGTGAAGTCAAGTGGGCCTTAGAAAGCATCACTAGGAACAAAGCTAGTGGAGGTGATGGAATTCCAGTGGAGCTATTCCAAATCCTGAAAGATGATGCTGTGAAAGTGCTGCATTCAATATGCCAGCACATTTGGAAAACTCAGCAGTGGCCACAAGATTGGAAAAGGTCAGTTTTCATCCCAATCCCAAAGAAAGGCAATGCCAAAGAATGCTCAAACTACCACACAATTGCACTCATCTCACACACTAGTAAAGTAATGCTCAAAATTCTCCAAGCCAGGCTTCAGCAATATGTGAACCATGAACTTCCTGATGTTCAAGCTGGATTTAGAAAAGGCAGAGAAACCAGAGATCAAATTGCCAACATCCGCTTGATCATCGAAAAAGCAAGAGAATTCCAGAAAAACATCTATTTCTGCTTTATTGACTATGCCAAAGCCTTTGACTGTGTGGATCACAATAAACTGTGGAAAATTCTAAAAGAGATGGGAATACCAGACCATATGATCTGCCTCTTGAGAAATCTGTATGCAGGTCAGGAAGCAACAGGTAGAACTGGACATGGAACAACAGCTGGTTCCAAATAGGAAAAGGAGTACGTCAAGGCTGTATATTGTCACCCTGTTTATTTAACTTAGATGCAAAGTACATCATGAGAAATACTGGACTGGAAGAAAAACAAGTTGGAATCAAGATTGCTGGGAGAAATCTCAATAACGTCAGATATGCAGATGACACCACCCTTATGGCAGAAAGTGAAGAGGAACTAAAAAGCCTCTTGTTGAAAGTGAAAGTGGAGAGTGAAAAGGTTGTCTTAAAGCTCAACATTCAGAAAACAAAGATCATGGCATCTGATCCCATCACTTCACAGGAAATAGATGGGGAAACAGTGGAAACAGGGTCAGACTTTATTTTTCTGGGCTCCAAAATCACTTCAGATGGTGATTGCAACCATGAAATTAAAAGATGCTTACTTCTTGGAAGGAAAGTTATGACCAACCTAGTTAGCATATTGAAAAGCAGAGACATTACTTTGCCAACAAAGGTTCGTCTAGTTAAGGCTATGGTTTTTCCTGTGGTCATGTATGGATGTGAGAGCTGGACTGTGAAGAAGGCTGAGTGCCGAAGAATTGATGCTTTTGAACTGTGGTGTTGGAGAAGACTCTTGAGAGCCCCTTGGACTGCAAGGAGATCCAACCAGTCCATTCTGAAGGAGATCAGCCCTGGGATTTCTTTGGAAGGAATGACGCTAAAGCTGAAACTCCAGTACTTTGACCACCTCATGCGAAGAGTTGACTCATTGGAGAAGACTCTGATGCTGGGAGGGATTGGGGGCAGGAGGAGAAGGGGATGACAGAGGGTGAGATGGCTGGATGGCATCACTGACTCGATGGATGTGAGTCTGAGTGACCTCCGGGAGTTGGTGAATGACAGGGAGGCCTGGCATGCTGCAATTCATGGGGTCTCAAAGAGTCGGACATGACTGAGCAACTGATCTGATCTGATCTGATAACCAATTAACAATGTTGTAATAGTTTTAGGTGGGCTGTAAACAGACTCAGCCATACATACACTTGTGTGAATTCCCCCCAAACTCTCATCCCATCCAGGCTGCCACATATTATTGAGCAGAATTCCATGGGTAGAGACCAATTTTTAAATAAAGAAGTGATATGATGAGATTTTATTTTTTATAAAAAAAAGTTCATGCTGACCACAGTATGGAGAACATATTGGATGGGGCAAGATCCATGTTAAAATAGGAGAATAACGGTTCTCCAGCCAATCACAAACTTGAACTAGAGACTGTAAGGGTAGGTGGGAGTATTTATTGAGCCCCTTCTATGTGCCAGACACTGAGCTAAGTACTGAATGTTGTCTCTTCCTTGAAAAGCTTGTGGTCTTGAGAAGAAACCAGATTCACAAGCAAGTAGTTAAATACCAATCACACAAAATTTTATTAAGAAAACTTGTTTGTGCTTTCATAACTCCAGGAAGTCTCTGTTGTTTCTTTCATTCTCTTACCTTGATGTCTCCTTAATTTGACCATCTTTGTGAGGTACAACCCTTGTTCTCCCCATTGCTATTTTAGTTGTTTATCCATTCTTCCCATTGGTGGTATAAGTAAAACCTATTGCCAAGAGAAAGGATCCAAGGTTGTCTATTTTATTTTCTTCATTTTCTTTTTTTAAACTTTTTGACCATCTTTGTGAGGTACAACCTTTGTTCTCCCCATTGCTATTTTAGTTGTTTATCCATTCCTCCCATTGGTGGAGGTAACTGTAGTGAATCCTCTTCATGCTGATTCTTTTCTTGTAACCCATCAAGACCTGAAATGAACTGCGGTAAGAACCCTGACTTTGTCCTCTCGGGACTGTCCAATGACCCAGACAAACCACAGCTCCTCTTTGATCTCTTCTTGGCCCTCTACTTGCTGAGTCTCTTAGGAAACTTGCTACCGCTACTGGCTATTGGTGCTGACATCCACCTCCACACTCCCATGCACTTCTTCAGCCAGCTCTCCCTGGTCGACCTCTGCTTCACTACCACCACAGCCCCCAAAATGCTAGAGGCACTGTGGACCAGCAGCAGATCGATCTCCTTCTCTGAGTGTCTGGCCCAATTATATTTCTTTGCACTTTTTCCTAATATGGACAGTCTGTTTTTGATGGCCACAGCGATCAGCCGCTATGCCTCCATCTGCCAATCTGTGCACTACCCACGCCTAATGACTCCTTGCAGATGTGGGCTACTGGTGGGTGGGTCATGGGAAGTGGTCCATTCTGACTTTTTGATCCAAACCTTGATGCTAATCCAACTGTCATTCTATACTAATCTCAAAATTCCCCACTTTGGGGAGATTTCAGCCCACTCTTAAGGCTTTCCTGCTGCTCTGATACCCACCTCAATGAGGATCTGATGATGGTTCTGACACCAGCCCTCTCCTCTGCATCATAAGCTCCTATGCCCATATTTTCCTTGCTGTAGCTTGGGTTCCATCAGCACAGGGCAAAAAGAAAGCCCTGGCCACATGCAGCTCCCACCTCTCCATGGTCATCCTCTTCTACACCTTGGTCCTTGCCACCTACCTGAAGTCATCAGCTTCTCATGCCTCTGGGGAGCTGGGTGCTGCTGTCATGTATGCCCTGGTCACTCTCACTCTCAATCCTTTCATTTATAGTCTAAGAAAGAAGGATGTGAAGAGTTCCCTGAAAAGTGTTCATGGCATTAGGAATAATTCCAAGAAGCAAGTGTTTTGGGGGAAAAAAAAAAAAAAAAACACACTCTCCACTACCACACTGATATAATGAGTCAGTTAACACCAAGGCCATTGCACAGTATGTTATACTATAGTGTAAAGAACACTATATAGAAATTAGAACTAGTTTCTAGAACCCTTTTTAACTGCTAGATTTAGGTTTATATATTATCTATATTATTATATCAAAATATATCAGTAATACGTCAAAGTGAAATTGTTAGTCACTCAATTGTGTCTGATTCTTTGTGACCCCATGGACTGTAGCCCATCAGGCTCCACTTGTCCATTGAATTCTCCAGGCATGAATACTGGAGTGAGTTGCCATTCCCTTCTCCAGAGGATCTTTCTGACCCAAGGATCGAATCTAGGTTTCCTGCATTTGCAGGCAGATTCTTTGCAGTCTGAGCCCCTAGGGAAGCCCATTTCAGGTTGTGATGGTTTAGTCACTAAGTCATGTGGGACTGTTGCAACCCCATGGGCTGTGGCCCTCCAGGCTCCTCTGTCTATGGTATTCTCCAGGCAAGAATACTGGAGGTGGTTGCCATTTCCTTCTCATATATATATATATGAATACCATATATATTATATTATAATATATAATTAGGTATATTAGCTAAAAATAGTATACTTAAGAGCGGATTGGATGAGCTGTTCTTTAAAGTTGACTTATAACACTAATAGTATTGAAACTTAGTCATCTGTTCTCATCATTACCACCATTTTGACCAGCATTTCCATGGCTATCATTGGATTAATAATGAAGATTCTCACCATCAGCTTTACTATACTCAATATCATCTTTTTGTCATGAGCATCACCTTACAAATTACCATCTTCAGTTCTTTTCCCATCAATACTGCCAGTACCATCAGCATGAATAAGAGTGGAAACTGGTTCTGTGCATTTTTTTCATTTTTAATGCCTCATTTTTCAGAATCTTCTATTTCTTTGTGTTTTCGTGCTATGTTGATAATTGTGGGATAATCCACCATCATAATGGCATGGTGGATATGTTTTATAAAAATTTATTCATAAATTTGAGAGTATAATAAATATTTACATTTGGAATATATGATGATTACATAGCTCATATAACATAATACATACACAATGTCTAAAACTTTCTTTAAATTATTCTAGAAGAAAAGGAATGCTAGATTTTTGGCACAATATTGGCAAAATGTTGATGTCAAAGCAGGATGATAGCTACAGGAGAGTTTTTGCACCACTGTCTGTATTTTTCTGAATGTTTTAAATTTTTTACGTTAAACAAAAGTGTGTTCAGCTTTAAATATTTTTTAAAATATCAATGTCTTTAGATACAACACTCAACCCATTAACAAGGTATCAAGGTAAATTCTGAATATAAATAATACTTTTATAGGAAAAGAATTGACTACAACTAAAACTTCCCAGTGATAAATGTTTATTTATTTGGAATTCTCCAGACCAGAATACTGGAGTGGGTAGCCTTTCCCTTCTCCAGGGTATCTTCCCAATCCAGGGATCAAACCCAGGTCTCCTGCATTGCAGGCAGATTCTTTACCAGCTGAGGACACTAATTTAAGAAAGCATTACAATATCAAACAACAATGCAAAAGCCATGATTACCTTTGCACCAAAGATACAGCAGGGCTTCCCTCAGTGTCCCAGCAGGTAAAGAACCTGCCTGCAATGCAGGAAACACGGCTTTGAGCCATAGGTCAGGAAAACCCCTGGAGGAGGGCATGACAACCTGCTCCAGTATTCTTGCTGGGAAAATCCCATGGACAGAGGAGACTGCTGGGTCCAATGGGGCCTGAAGGGTCAGATGTGACTTGAGCAACTGAACCCAAAGGATACAGCAAGAAGTGAAGGTACTTTGGAGAGACCAGCCTCATCCTCTTAGAGAGAAATATGAATTTTGGGAATCCCAAAGTTAAAGAAAATATTTTAACGTTATTACTAACAATGAAGAGTCAGATTTAGAAAGAACAAAAGCAATACCTTCTCCCTCTTCCTTTTTTTTTTTTTTGTTTTTGTTTTTCATAGAATCACAGTAATAAATTAGTAGAATATTTAAAAGATACTCATCTTTCTGTATGGATCCATGGGATATGACTGGCCCTCATTCCTTAACTGTCATTGCCCAATTTCCTAGTATTTTATACAAAGTTTTTCCAAGGAAGTCCCCAAGAAGAGAAAGAATATCCCTCTGTCCCAGGAAATGAAAGGTAATTTAAGAATTCTTGAGGCTCTTGAAACTGTACTGTCTACGGTTCTGAAACTGAGAAAGAAAGACAATAAGGAAAGAAAACAGGACCTATGAAAAAAAATGGAACTCAAGATAGGAATTCTCCAAGGAGAATTTTCTTATATTGCAAGTATAGAAAGGTAACTTGTTTATTCTTTCAATAATCCTCCCTAACCCCAGGGACATTCTCTCGCAGGATTTGTATATTTAAAGATCTGTGGATCATAAAAGACAGGCAAAATTTTAGAAAAACGAGGTTTCGGAAGATGAAGATCTTATACTGTAATTGCAAAATAAATGATCACATCAAATACATTTCTACTCTATTTTTTTCATAATTTTTTCTACTATTTACTTTTTGGGAATGTCAACCTGAGATACCTTCTTAACTGTGGATTTGAACAGTCAATCAGGTAGGAGAATGAACCAGGAGACAGGCTGGAGACTTGCCCATATTCTCTGTCTTCCTGCCTGTATTAAATTTACATGCCAAGGATTTAGAGCTGAATTTCTATCTTATAATGGATATTGTGTTTGTGGATTTAGAAGACTTTTTACTAGCTACATTTTTATTGCCATATTTTTAGACATTGTTCAAAGTAAGTATACAGTTGATAAATATTCAGGATGCAGTGGAATGAGTATTTAGTACAGAAAGTCTGATTACTCTTTTCTTTAAATGTTAGGAAAAAGTTTTTTACCCCAAGTGAATTTTTGATACGATTTTGTTTTGTGAGTGGAGAACCAAAAACAACGCTTGACATGTGTGTTTCATAAACAAGAATGATAAAGATTAACCATATACAATATATACATGGCTATCAAGGAAAGTTACTCTTAATTCCTTAAAGCCAGCCTTCAACAAACGTGTATTAACATTAAATAATTTCTCAAAATTCTCATACATTTAATGTGATAATCTCATGGGATTTCTAGAAATGTTCCCTACTAAATTCACTTTTTAAATTCTAGTCACATTATATCTTTGTCTTCTCCTTTCATGGGTTTCCCAAATATTGAATGATTCCTTTTAATTGCAAGGACTCTAATGTTTACATCTCCATTCAGAGATCTTTACAGCTCTTATTATTCCCTCACTGTCAATTTTTCTTAGGTTAAAAACCCTTCAAATGATTTTGTACTAAGTCAAGAGACAGTAGTGTGGTGGAGAGCTTAATAATTTACCCTCTGTTACAATTTAGGATGATAAAAGACAAGTCTTTATCAGAAAAGATGGTAGGCTGGCAATTTGCCCTGAATCCTTGGAAAAAAGAAAAGATTTTCTCTTGAAAAGATGCATGTGTGTGTGTATATGTGTGTGTGTGTGTATGTATATATATATATATATATATATTTGAAAAGAAGATATGTCAAATAAAAAAAGTGTTTGAGTAACAGTCCATAAATGGCATATAATGATAATATTTAATAATCTAGGGGTCCAAATATTGTATAATCTGTGATGCTGAGACTATTTAAAACATCACTGCTCTCCCTCAAATATTATTGTCTAGATGGGAAAATCCTCAGCTGCAGGACACTGGTCCCCATCAAAGATAGCATTCCATATCTTATTTTCTCTTTTCTTTCAAGTGATGCTGAATCAAACATCAGTCACTGAATTTCTCCTCCTGCCAGTGACAGACATCCAAGAACTGCAGCCTGTTCTCTTTGTGGTTTTCCTTGCAATTTACATTGTCACCTTGGCTGGAAATGGAGCCATCCTGATGGTTGTCATCTCTGATCCAAGACTCCATTCTCCTATGTATTTTTTCCTGGGAAACCTAGCATGTCTGGATATCTGCTACTCCACAGTGACTCTGCCAAAGATGTTGGAGAACTTCCTCTCTACACACAAAGCAATTTCTTTCTTGGGATGCATAAGCCAGCTTCATTTTTTCCATTTCCTGGGCAGCACTGAGTCCATGTTGCTGGCAGTGATGGGCTTTGACCGCTTTGTGGCTATCTGTAAGCCACTTCATTATACTCTCTTTTTTTTTTTTTTAACTTCTTTTTTTTTTTAATCAAGAATCTCTTTTATTGATTATCAGAAACATTACAAACATCTAATATGAATAAATTGTAACATGATAGTGTTTAGTTTGAACAATTAATACATTTCAGATATATTATTATACATATTTCAATGCTATTCTCCCCAATCATCCCACCCTCTCCTGGTCCCAGAGTTCATTATACTCTTATCATGAATCATCAAGTCTGTATCCAGATGGCTGCCACTGTCTGGATCATTGCTTTTTTCTATGCCCTGTTGCACTCAGTAATGACCTCTCACTTAAACTTTTGTGGTTCCAACCATATCCATCACTTCTTCTGTGATGTTAAGCCATTGCTAGAGTTAGCCTGTGGAAACACTGACCTCAGTGAGTGGCTGCTCAATACTGTCACAGGCACCATTGCCACGGGTGCATGCTTTCTAACATTCCTGTCCTATTTCTATATTATTATCTATCTTTTCTTCAAGACCCATTCTTGCAGCATGCTTCATAAAGCACTGTCTACGTGTGCCTCCCACTTCTTGGTAGTTGTTCTTTTCTTCGTTCCTGTTGTTTTGGTTTACATTCATCCTCCTTCAAGGATCTCCATGGACCAGGATCAGATCATTGCCATTATGTACAGTGTGGTCACTCCTGTACTAAATCCACTGATCTATACTTTGAGGAACAAGGAAGTAAAAGGGGCCTTAAGGAGGGTGATGTGAATGAGACTCTGACTTGAAGATATCTGAAGAATTCTTCAGAGACATAAATAAACAGATAATGAGAAACTGGCGATGACGAGTTTATACCGCTTCTCAAATTGTTTACCCTTTGTCAAACAGTGGCGTGTGTGCTAAGTAGCTTCAGTTGTGTCTAACTCTTTGCTACCCTTGGCCTGTAGCCTATCGGGCTATTTGTCCATGGGATTCTCCAGGCAAGAATACTGGAGTGGGTTGCCATTTCCTCCTCCGGGGGGTCTCCCGACTCAGGGATTGGACCCACGTCTCTTATGTCTCCTGCATTAGCAAGTGGGTTCTTTACCCCCACCCGAGATTTCATTCCTTCCACCAGTTCCACCTGAGAAGCCTATGAAACAGAAGGAATAGTATAAAGAAAAAATAAATGAAAAAGCCCAGTAAGTTGTGTTAAACAGTGCATTCCTAGGGAATATAAGGAAATTTGAACAAATGTACACTATTTATGGAATCTGAAAGTTGAATTTGTTTGGGAGATATTGGTTGATACAACTGATCTGTCATGTTTGTGCTCTTAAATAAAATCCGGTACAGAAATTTGCCTTAGTTACTCATACATTGTATAGCTGGAAAGTGCTTAGGCCAGTTTATCTGTGTGATTCCTGCAAGTAAATGTATTATAATATGAACAATAAAATTATTATGCCATTATATTTTAAGGATTTGAATTTAGGATCATGGGCCGAAATGGAAAAGTAAATATTAACTCACACATGAGTGAAAGGATATTTTTCATCAGTATGTCGTGATTTCTTTTTCTCTAAGCAGGGAGGCAAGTAATTAAAACAAATATTGCTGTTAGTTCTACAGAGGTAAAGTAACCAATGGTTTATCTAAAGAGTTTTGTGAACTTTGACTGCAAAGATGTATTATAAGTCAACTGACAACCTGTCAAAGATTACTGTAAAATATTGTTAAAAGTATGGTCAGTTTGAAAAAAATCTCAGGAAGACATTTCTAGCTTTTAGCATGTTATTTTCCTCTCAATGTTTGGTTATGAATATTGAGTTTCAAAACTTTCCCTATCATTTATTTTGTTCCTTGATTTTTATACTTATTTTTACAGATTGTAATGTGATATCAGTTCAGTTCAGTTCAGTCACTCAGTCGTGTCCGACTCTTTGAGACCCCATGAACTGCAGCACACCAGGCCTCCCTGTCCATCACCAACTCCCAGAGTTCATTCAAACTCATGTCCATCAAGTCGGTGATGCCATCCAGCCATCTCATCCTCTGTTGTCCCCTTCTCCTCCTGTCCCCAATCCCTCCCAGCATCAGAGTCTTTTCCAATGAGTCAGTTCTTCACATCAGGTGGCCAAAGTACTGGAGTTTCAGCTTTAGTATCATTCCTTCCAAAGAATACCCAGGACTGATCTCTTTTAGAATGGACTGGTTGGATCTCCTTGCAGTCCAAGGGACTCTCAAGAGTCTTCAACATCACAGTTCAAAAGCATCAATTCTTCGGCACTCAGCCTTCTTCACAGTCCAACTCTCACATCCATACATGACCACGGGAAAAACCATAGCCTTGACTAGACGGACCTTTGTTGGCAAAGTAATGTCTCTGCTTTGGAATATGCTATCTCGGTTGGTCATAACTTTCCTTCCAAGGAGTAAGCGTCTTTTAATTTCATGGCTGCAATCACCATCTACAGTGATTTTGGAGCCCCAAAAAATAAAGTCTGCCACTGTTTCCCCATCTATTTCCCATGAAGTGATGGGACCAGATGCCATGATCTTACTTTTCTGAATGGTGAGCTTTAAGCCAACTTTTTCATTCTCCTCTTTCACTTTCATCAAGAGGCCTTTTAGTTCCTCTTCACTTTCTGTCATAAGGGTGGTATCATCTGCATATCTGAGGTTATTGATATTTCTCCTGGCAATCTTGATTCCAGCTTTTGCTTCTTCCAGCCCAGAAATATAAAGAATTCATCAAAAATTTGTCTTACTTTCCTTAGCTGTCACCAAGCTATACTAAGTAAAAGTTATTAAATAATAATTGCTGAAGTATGTTTGAAGGCTAATAGACAAGAATTATTGGAGAAAGAAATGGCAACCCACTCCAGTGTTCTTGCCTGGAGAATCCCAGGGATGGGGGAGCCTGATGGGCTGCCGTCTATGGGGTCACACAGAGTTGGACACGACTTTAGTGACTTAGCAGTAACAGACAAGAATTACTATGTTCTTCACTTTCTAAGTTCCTAGAGGTGCCACTGAATCTGAAACCACGGTGGGTGCCAGTACTTACAACTATTTAGAGATACAGAATTCCTTGGTGTCCAGTGTTTAGGACTCCATATTTTCCCTGCTGAAAGCACAAGTTCAATTCCTGGTTGGGGAACTAAGATCCCACAAAATAGGTAAAACAGTCAATAAATAAAAAGTAAGAATAATAAATAAATAAAATGGAGATACAGACAGATAAGATAAGACTATAAAAGAATATTTTGAGGTCAGGGACAGACTGCTCAAACTTTTTACATTCACTTTTGTAAACCCAAGAAATTTGGTTCTAACCTTACTCACATGGTTGTTCCATCTTCCAACTCTACCTTCTCTTGATTCCAATTTTGTTTATAAAGGAATGTGTGTGGGAGAAGGCATCTTATCCTGCACTATCTCAGACAGAATTTCTATTGAACAGAATTTTTGACATAATTCAAGCTTCGTAGAAGCTGTAAACTGTAGAGGAGCACATGGTTACCTATTGCTTTATGACACGCTGTCACCCTAAACACAGATGGTTAAGTGAGTGAAATGGTTACCTATTGCTTTATGACACTCTGTCACCCTAAACATAGATGGTTAAGTGAATGAAAGTGAAGTCGCTCAGTCGTATCCGACTCTTTGTGAACCCATAGACTGTAGCTCACCAGACTCCTCCGTTAGCCCACCAGACTTCTTCATCCATGGGATTCTCCAGGCAAGAATACTGGAGTGGGTTGCCATTTCCTTCTTCAGGGGATCTTCCTGACCCATTGCACGCAGATGCTTTAACCTCTGAGCCACAAGGGGACTTCCTGGTAAATGCCTATATAATTAAACTACATTATTCGGTGATTCAGAAATTGGGGAAAGTACAATAGAAAAGCACTGGCTCGATTTAATGTTTCAGGTCTCAACTGAGATGACTTTATCAAGAGATGAATGAAATAATTTGTTAAACTTCTGTGTATTTGTATGACAAATGTTCTCAGAACACTAAAAATAAAAAGACACATGCAATGTGTTATGACTGTATGGCAGTCTCTTCGAGCTATTCTTATATAAGGTGACAGGGCAGTGACTAAACAGAAATTGTGAGTTTTAAGTAATCTTTCTGATTTTATGTCCAGGTCAATGTTAGACTTCTGTTTATTGATTTTATTCCTCAGCCCTATCTATAGGAAATTTTCTCAAGAAAAAATTCCTCTGGGTTTTTTTCTAATGAGTAACTCTGGGAACTGATCTCTAAGGCCAAAATGATTTCTTCCTCAAAATCCTTTTGGTCACAAGAGAGATAAAGATTGATAATGCCCAGCTTCTAAACTACATTATTTTTCCCTGGTCTCATCAGGGTATTCCAAGGCCCTGGCTCCTTTGCTCTTTCCATCTACTCACCAGTATCATTGGATAGAATGGATAATTCCAAGGTCATTTTTTATAGAGATTGGGGTAGCCAGAAACAAGTGTTGAAGCTGTCATTTGGCAAATGGGATGAGCTTTCAAAGTGGACTATAGAGAGTTCAAGTTCTGCACTTGGTGGACTGCATAAGGTTGACAGTCTGTTTGATTTGTGTATCTGTTCCCAATGCAGTATGTAAATCAAGCCAGCTGAAAGAAAATATCTTAATGGTTAAGACAGCTACTGTAGAACTGCCTAGTTGGAAGTTAAATATACAAGCCAGAGTTAGAAAAATAAATTGAAATTAGAAGTATAATTTGAGAGTTATCTGTTTATAGATATATAAAGCACAGAACTAGAAGACAGAGAAGAGGAGATGCATAAAAGTGGATAATAAGGAGGAAGATCAGTGATCAGCCAAAGAGACTGGAAAGGAGTCACCATGGTGGCTCTCCTGAGTGCAGTTTTTTTAATTGGAGTATAATTGCTTTACAATGTTGTGTTAGTTTCTGCTGTCCAGCCACATGAATCAGCTATATGTACACACTTATCTTTTCAAAATGTGTTTCAGATGCCAATGGCATGGATGCTGATGGCACGGGCATTAGTAATAGAGGGTAGAGACCGTGAGCCTGTTAAGCTGCTGATGAAATTAATAATTAAGAAATATTAATGTGATGAGTATATTATGAACTTGGGCAAAAACGAAACACAATTGAAAAGTGGACAGAGTGCATTGCATTTGTAATGGTAATTAGAAAGCTTGGATAGATGTTGAATTGCATATAGATATTCCTTGGATGAAGCAGAGAGAAAGCTACTACTAAAGGAAGCAAGAAGTAAAGATATACTTTAGAGATATCCGCCTCATTCTCCTAGGGAGAAGTGTGAGGTCTGGGACCCCAAAACAAAAGAAAATATTTGAGTGTTAATATCAACTGTAGGAGAGTCCTGGTGGTCCAGTGGTTAAGAATCTGCCTGGCAATGCAGAGGACACAGGTTTGATTGCTGGTCTGGGAAGATCTTATATGCTGCTGAGCAGCTAATCCCGTGCACCACAACTCTTGATCCCAAGCTCTAGAGCCTGCAAACCACAACTACTGAAGCCCCCAC
The DNA here is from genome assembly GCA_935064755.1 of Tragelaphus eurycerus. Classification (NCBI taxonomy): domain Eukaryota; kingdom Metazoa; phylum Chordata; class Mammalia; order Artiodactyla; family Bovidae; genus Tragelaphus; species Tragelaphus eurycerus. The sequence continues at coordinate 25,032,150 of CAKXYN010000031.1, forward strand.
CCTCTAGAGTCCATGCTCTGCAATCCGAAAAGCCACCACAATGAGAAGCCCGTGCACCACAACTAGGGAGTAGCCTGAGCTCATCACAGCTGGAGAAAGGCCGTGCACAGCAGTGAAGACTCAGTGCAGCCAAAAGTAAACAAAGCAAATTTAAAAAAAAAAAAAAAAAAAAAAAAAAAAACACCAGCAGTGAAGTGTCAGGCTCAGAAGGAACAAAATCAATACCGCTTCTCCTCATTCCTCTCTTTTGTATTACATTGAACCACAGTAAGAAATGAGAATACCTAAACGATAATCATCTTTCTATGCAGATCAATAGGATGTGACTGGCGCTCACTCCTTAATTGTCATTGCCCAATTTCCTTCCATTTTATATAGAATTCTCCCAGAGCAGTCCCCAAGATGAGAAAGTGTATCCATACCTCTGTCCCAGGAAGTGAAAGAGAATTTTAGAGAGTGCAATACTAAGTGAAGTAAGTCAGAGAAGGAGAAATATCATATGACATCCTTTGTATGTGGACTCTCAAAGGAAATGATACAAGTGAACTGACTTGTGGGACAGAAAAAGACTCACAAACTTAGAAAATGAACTTATGGGTGCCAGGGGAAGGGATAGTTAGGGACTTTGGTATGGTTGTGTACACATTGCTGTATTTAAAATGTATAACCAACAAGAACCTATTGCATGGCACAGGGAACTCTCTCAGTGTTACATGCTAGCCAGGATGAGAGGGGAATTTTGAAGGGAAGAATGGATACATTTACATGTATGACTGAGTCCCTTCACTCTTCATGTGAAACTACCACAACATTGTTAAATGGCTATTCTCCAATTAAAAATAGAAAGTTTAAAGTTTGGGAGAAAAAAAGAAAACGTAGGCCATTGAGACCTATACTGTCTGTGATTCTTAAACTCAGAAAGAAGTACAGTAAGGAAAGAAATTAGGAATGATGGAAAAAAACAAAAAAAAAATGGAACTCAAGATAGGAGATCCCCAAGGAGAATTCTCTCATACTGCAGGTACAGAAAGAGCCTCCCAAACCCCAGGGATATTCTCTCTTAGGGTTTGTCTGAAGATCTGTGGAACATAAAAGACAGGCAGAATTTCAGAAAGAAGAGGTTTTGGAAGATGAAGAGCTTATATACTTGGTCCCAATATAAGTTGTCACTTCAAATATATTTTACTTTTATTTTTCTTAATGTTTTTCTATTATTTACTTTACAGGAGTGTCAACCTGGTAAGCTTTCTTAGTAGTGAATTTGAACACTCATACAGGTAGGAGAATGAGCCAGGAGACAGGATGGGGAGTTGCACTTATTGTCTACCTTCTTTGCTAGTATTAAAGTTGAATGCCCAGGATTTAGGGCTACTTTCCTATCTTATGATGGACTCCCCATTGTGTTTGTGGATTATGAAGGCTCTTTACTGCCTACATTTTTATTCCCTTTCTCTAAGTGTTCTCCAGAGTAAATATGCGATCTTTAAATATTCAGGATGCAGTGAAATAAATCATTTGGTACATAAAGTCTGATTACTATTATCTTTAGATGTTAGGAAACGGTTCTTTTCCCCAAGGATTTTTGAAACAATTTTGTTTTGAGGAGAGAAAAACAAAAATGATATTTGGCATATCATGCATCTCTTAAGCAGGAGTGATTAAGTTTAATAATATAAAAACATACATGGTTTTCAAGGAAAGCTACTTTGAACACCTGGAAGCCAGCCTTCAATAAAGGTGAAATAATGGTTAGATATTTACTCAAAATTTTTTCTAGATATAAGGATGAGAATCCCATGGGATTGCTAGAAATGTTCCCTACTGAATTCACTTTTTAATTCTAGTCACATCAAATCTTTTTCTTCTTCTTTCAAGGATTTCCCAAACTTAAAGTGTTTCCTTTTTATAGAAAGCATTCCATGGTTTGCATCCTATTTCATTTTCCTTAGAGCTCTTACTGTTCTCTCTTTGTTGATTTCTCTTATGTAAATCAAATGAGTTCTTATTTTGTTAAGAAAAAGCAGCATAGTGGACTATTTAAAAATGTACTCTCTGTTAGATCTTAGGGTGATAAAACACAAGTGTTATTAGAGAAGACGGCAGGCTGGCAACATGCTCTGAATCCCTGGAAGAAAGAAAAATATTGATAAATCTAATTTTTAAAAAGTGTTTGAGAAACAGTCCACAAACACCATGTAACTTCAATATTTAATAATCTAGTGGTCCAAATATTGTACAATCTGTGATGCTGGGACTATTTAAATAGCAATGCTCTCTCTCAAAATATTATTGTCTGGGTGAGAAAATTTTCAGCAGGAGGACTCCGGTTCCCATCACAGATCACATTCCATGTTATTTTGTCTTTTCTTTCAAGTGATGCTGAATCAAACATCTGTCACTGAATTTCTCCTCCTGCCAGTGACAGACATCCAAGTACTGCAGCCTGTTCTCTTTGTGGTTTTCCTTGCAATTTACATTGTCAATGTGGCTGGGAATGGAGCCATCCTGATGGTTGTCACCTCTGACCCAAGACTGCATTCTCCTATGTATTTTTTCCTGGGAAACCTGGCATGTATAGATATCTGCTTCTCCACAGTGAGTCTGCCAAAGATGCTGGAGAACTTCCTCTCTACACACAAAGCAATTTCTTTCTGGGAGCTGCATAAGCCAGCTTCATTTCTTCCACTTCATGGGCAGCACAGAGGCCATGTTGCTGGCTGTGATGGGCTTTGACCGCTTTGTGGCTATCTGCAAACCACTTCATTATACTCTTATCATGAATCATCAAGTCTGTATCCAGATGGCTGTCACTGTCTGGATCATTGGTTTTTTCCACGCCCTGCTGCACTCAGTAATGACCTCTCGCTTAAACTTCTGTGGTTCCAACCATATTAATCACTTCTTTTGTGATGTTAAGCCATTGCTGGAGTTGGCCTGTGGGAACACTGAGCTCAACCAGTGGCTGGTGAATAATGTCACAGGCACCATTGCCACTGGTGCATGCTTTCTAACATTCCTGTCCTATTTCTATATCATTATCTATCTTTTCTTCAAGACCCATTCTTGCAGAATGCTTCGTAAAGCACTGTCTACGTGTGCCTCCCACTTCATCGTAGTTGTTCTTTTCCATGTCCCTGGAGTTTTTGTTTACATTCATCCTGCCTCAAGTAGCTCCATGGACCAGGATCAGATCAGTGCCCTTATGTACAATGCGATCACTCCTGTGCTAAATCCACTGATTTATACTTTGAGGAACAAGGAAGTAAAGAGGGCCTTGAGGAGGGTGATTTCAAGGGGTCAATGACTTGAAGAAGTCTAGAGAACTTTTCTCAGGCATAAATCAACAGGCAATTAGGAACTGGAGAGATGGAATTATACTGCTTGTGAGAGTGTTTACTATCTGTGAAACAAAAGGAACTGTCTAAAAGAATAGTAAATGGAAAAGTCCAGGAAGTCATGTTAAACAATGCATTCCTATATAATATAAGGAAAACTTGAATAAATGGGATACTGATCATTGAATTTGATTGTTGAATTTTGGAGAGATAGATAGATCAGTTTTGGAGATATCAGTTGATAAAAATGATTTGTTATCTATTTTTTGTGTTCTTGAATAAAATCAGATACAGAAATTTGCCTCAATTAATCATACATCATATAGTTGGATGGTACTTAAGTATGTTTACCTATGTGTTCCCTGCAAGTTAACATATCATAATGTGAATAATAAAATTATACTGTTTCAGGGACTTCTCTGGGGGCCCAGTGGTTAAGACTCCAAGCTTCCAGTGCAGAAGATACAGGTTCAGTCCCTAATCAGGAAACTAAGATCCCACATGTTGCATGGCACAGACAAAAAGTAAAATAATTTTTTAAAAATATTACACTTTAAATTAAACTGTTTTCTTAAACTGCTACACTTTAAGGATTTTAATTTAGGGCCATGGACTCCACAAGAAAGTAAATGTAAACTCACATATGAGTTAAAGGACATTTTTAAGCAGTATGTCATGATTTCCTTTTCTCTAAGCAGAGAGGCAAGTAATTAAAATAAACAGTAGTCTGAGTTCTAATTAATACAGGTAGTGTAACTAATGGTTTATCTAAAGAGATTTGTGAACTCTGACTCCAAAGATATTTAGTAATTCAATTAACTAACCTGTCAAAGATTACTGTAAAATATTGTTCAAAGTGGAGTTAGCTTGAAAAAAATCTCAGGAATATCTTTCTAGTTCATTAATATGTTAATTTCCCCTCAATTTCTAGTCATGGAAAATTGAGATTCAAAATTCTTTCTTTTTATTTAATTTTTTGATTTCTATACTTATTTTCACAGACTGTAACATGATATATTATGATGTAATACCAATGAAATATGCTGCTGCTGCTGCTAAATCATTTCAGTCGTGTCTGACTGTGTGCAACCCCATAGACGGTAGCCAACCAGGCTCCCCCATCCCTGGGATGTCCAGGCAAGAACGGTGAAGTAGGTTGCCATTTCCTTCTCCAGTGCATGAAAGTGTGAAGGAAAATGAAGCCGCTTTGTCGTGTCCAACTCTTAGCGACCCCAAGAACTGCAGCCTACCAGGCTCTGCCATCCATGCGATTTTCCAGGCAAGAGTACTAGAGTGGGTTGCCATTGCCTCCTCCAATGAAATATGAAGAATTCATAAAAATTTTTTGTCTTGTTTTTCTTATCTGTCACCAAACTTATACCAAGTGAAGACTATTAAATAGTCATTGCAGAAGTATTTTTGGAGCTAATTGACAAGAATTACTATGTTCCTCACTTTCTAAGTTCCTAGAAATGCCACTGGACCTGAAATCATGGTGGGGGCCAGCACTTAAAACTATTTAGAGATACAGAATGCTGTGGCAGTTCAGTGGTGAAGGGTCTGCACTTTCACTCTCGAGGGTCCAGGTTCAATCCCTGGTTAGGAAACTAAGATACCTCAAGCCAGGCAGCACAGCCAATAAATAAATACATTAAATAGAGATACAGACAAGTAAGACTGTAAAAGAATATTTTGAGCTGATAGAAGACTATTCAAATTGTTTACATTCACTTTTGTAAATCCAAAGGATTTGCTTCTGATCTTACTCACATGTTTCTTCTATCTTCCAATTCTACCTTCTTTGGCCTCTTAATTTCAGTTTTGTTAATAAAAGAATGTATGTGGGGAAAAGATATCTTACACTCTGGACTGTCTCAGAACTTCTGTTGAACAAAATTTTTGACATAATCCAACCTACACGGAGGCTGTAAACTATAGAGGAGCACAGGATTACCTATAGCTGCATGATACACTGTCACCCTAAACACAGAAGGTTAAACACTTATTTAATTCAACTGCATTCTTTTGTGATCCAGAAATTGGGAAGAGTCCAGCAGGGAAGCACTGACTCTGTTTAATGACGTTACAGGTCTCAACTGAGATGACTTTATTTATAGATGTATGAAAATAATTTGATCAACTGCGATATATTTTCCTGACAGAAATTCTCAGAACAATACAAATAAAAGGACATATATAACAGTTTATGCCTGCATGTCACTCTCTTCCAACTACTCTTACTTAAGGAGACAGGGCAGTAATGAGGCAGAAATTGTGAAGTTTTAAGTAATCTTTCTAATTTTATTTCCAAATCAATATTCAGCTTCTGCTTAATTGTTGATTTTATTCCTCAACCCTATCTATAGGAAATTTTCTCAAGAAAAAAATTTCTCCAGGTTTTTCTCTAATGAGTAACTGTGGGAACAATTGAGATCTAGTTTCTTAGCAAGTTTAATTACTTTTATCTTTTTTAAATTGCATTATGGTTAATTTACAATATTATCCTACTATCAAGTGTACAGCATGCTGCTGCTGCTGCTAAGTCGCTTCAGTCGTGCCCGACTCTGTGCGACCCCATAGACTGAAGCTCACCAGGCTCCCCTGTCCCTGGGATTCTCCAGGCAAGAACGCTGGAGTGGGTTGCCATTTCCTTCTCCAATGCATGAAAGAGAAAAGTGAAAGTGAAGTTGCTCAGTCATGTCCGACTCTTAGCGACCCCATGGACTGAAGCCTACCAGGGTCCTCCGTCCATGGGATTTTCCAGGCAAAAGTACTGGGGGGGGGGGGGGTGCCATTGCCTTCCCGAGTGTACAGCATAGTCATTCATTATTTTTGCAGATCATGCTCCATTAAAAGTTATTAAAGGATAATCACTATAATTCCATCTGCTACACAATGTATCCTGGTTGCTTATCTCTTTTCTTTTTTTAATGGATAAGCAACAAGGATACATTGTGTAGCACAGAGAATTATATTATTATATTACCTTCCTTTTTCTTTTTATTTCTATTTATTTATTTATTTATTTAGGATTCCCTCATAGCTCAGTTGGTAAAGAATATGCCTGCAATGCAGGAGACCCTGGTTTTACCCCTGGGTTGGGAAGATGTGCTGGAGAAAGGACAGGCTACCCACTCCAATATTCTCAGGCTTCGCTTATGGCTCAGCTGGTAAATAATCTGCCCACAATGTGGGAGAACAGGGTTCAATCTCTGGGTTGGGTAAGATCCCCTGGAGAAGGGAAAGGCTACCCACTCCAGTATTCTGGCCTGGAGAATTTCGTGGACTATATGCCAGGGGAAACAGTAAGACACGACTGAGCAACTTTCACTTTTTTTTTTTTGTTCACTTTTTTTAAATTTAATTTAATTTTATTTTTTAACTTTACAATATTGTATTGGTTTTGCCATATATCAAAGTGAATCCGCTACAGGTATACATGTGTTCCCCATCCTGAACCCTCCTCCCACCTCCCTCCCCCTACCATCCCTCTGGTTCGTCCCAGTGCACCAGCCCCAAGCATCCAGTATCGTGCATCAAACCTGGACTGGTGACTCGTTTCATATATGACATTATACATGTTTCAATGGCATTCTCCCAAATCATCCCACCCTCTCCCTCTCCCACAGAATTGGAGTATAGCCGATTAACAGTGTTACGTAGGTTTCAGGTAGATAGCAAAGGGACTCAGCCATACATATATCTGTATTCATTCTTCCCCAAACTCTCCTCCCATTCAGGCTACCATGTAACACTGAGCAGCGATCCACGTGGTAGAGATCAATCTCTCTCTCTGTCTGGCCCAATTATATTTCTTTGCACTTTGTTGATATGGACAACCTGCTTTTGACTGCCATGGCTATCAATCGCTATGCTGCCATCTGCCAATCTCTGCCCTATACACTCCTAATGACTCCTTGCAGATGTGGGCTGCTGGTGGGTGGGTCATGGGGAATGTCCCACTCTGACTCTTTGACCCAAACCTTGATGCTAACCTATCATTCTATACTAATCTAGAGATGCCTCATTTTTTATGTGATTTTAAACCTCTCTTAAGGCTTTCCTGCTCTGATGCCCACCACAAAGAGGACCTGATGATGGTTCTGACAGGACTCTGAGGAATCAGCCCTCTCTTCTGCACCATAAGCTCTTATGCCCATATATTCCTTGCTGTAGCTTGGGTTCCATACACAAGGGAAAAAGAAAGCCCTGGCCACATGCATCTCCCACCTCTTCTACAGCTCGCTCTTTGCCACCTACCTGAAGTCCCCATGCCACTGGGTAGTGGAAGAAATGAAGCTGGCTTATGCATATGAAGAAAGAAATTGCTTTCTGAGTAGAGACGAAGTCTTCCAGCAATTTTGGCATCCCTTTAAAGATGTAGTGATTGTCAAGGAAGGACAGAAATACACACATGTGAAATCAGAACAATAACTTAAACAATGAGCACACAATAATTATTTATTTATATTATATTCATGGCATACTATAACAAGCAATTATTGTGATGAATATATAATGAACTGCTGCTGCTGCTGCTGCTAAGTCGCTTCCGTTGTGTCCAACTCTTTGCAACCCCATAGACGGCAGCCCACCAGGCTCCCCCGTCCCTGGGATTCTCCAGGCAAGAACACTGGAGTGGGTTGCCATTTCCTTCTCCAATGCATAAAAATAAAAAGTGAAAGTGAAGTTGCTCAGTCGTGTCTGACCCTTAGTGACCCCATGGACCGCAGCCCACCAGGCTCCTCCATCCATGGGAGTTTCCAGGCAAGAGTACTGGAGTGGGGTGCCACCGTCTTCTCCGATATAATGAACTGCAATGCAACAAAAATGAACTGTGATAGATGGACAAAATACATGGTATTTACAACAATAATTAGAATGCTTGGATCCATGTCAGATTGCATGTAGGTATTCCTTGGATGAAGCAGATAGAATATTGTTACCTAAAGGGTACAGCAATAAGTGAAGATATACATTGGAGAGACCAGCTTCAGTCTCCTAGAGATAAATGTGAGCTTTGGGGATCCCAAAATTAAGCAAAATATTTAAATGTTACTACCAGTGGTGAATACTCAGATTTAGAAGGCACAAAAGCAATACTACTTCTTCCTAGTCCTCTTTTTTTTTCCCATAGATTCACAGTAATAAATGAGTATAATATTTTAATGATAATCCATTTTCTGTATGGCTCCATGGGATCTGACTGGCCCTCATTCCTTAACTGTCATTGTCTGATTTCCTTCCATTTTTCCATGGAAGTCCTCAACATGAGAAAGTGTATCCAAATCTCTGTCCCAGGAAATGAAAGGTAATTAAAGAAATCCTGAGGCCTTTGAGAACTGTACTGTCTGTGGTTATGAAACTAAGAAAGAAACAGAGTAAGGAAGGAAAATTTAAAAATGGAACTCAAGATGGAAATTCCCCAAGGAGAATTCTCTTATATTGCAGGTATAGAAAGGTAACTTGTTTATTCTTTCAATAATCCTCCCAAACCCCAGGGACACTCTCTCTCAGGCTTTGAATATCTCAAGATCTGTGGATCATAAAAAGCAGGCAGAATTTCAGAAAGAAGGGATTTCAGAAGATGAAGAGCTTATGCTGTAATTTCAGTATAAACTATCACATCAAATATTTTTCTACTCTTTGTTTTTCAAAAATTTTTCTACTATTTACTTTTCAAAAGTGTCAGTCTGATAAGCCTTCTTAGCTTTGAATTTGAACACTCTTTCAGGTAGGAGAATGAACCAGGAAACGGGCTGGGGAGTTGCCCATATCCTCTGTCTTCTTGCCTGTATTAAATGTCCAAGTCAAGGATTTAGGCCTGTTTCCTATCTTACCATGAACCTTGTCTTTGTGCATTATGAAGACTCTTTGTTGCCTACATTTTTATTGCCATATCTCTAGATAGTCTCCAAAGTAAATATGTAATCGATAAATATTCAAGATGCAGTGAAATAAATATTTGGTACAGAAAATCTCATTGTTATTTTCTTTAAATGTTAGGGAAAGATTTTACCCCCAAGGGAATTTTTTTTTATACAATTTTCTTTTGCAAGTAGAGAATCAAAAGTGATGTTTGACATATGTGTATCTTGATCAGGAGTGATAAAGTTTAACATTATACAAAATATACATGGCTATCAAGGAAGGCTACTCTGAATTCCTGAAGCCATCTTTACAAAAAAGATGTGCAGCGTCCAGCACAGCAGGTGAGAAAGTCCTGAAACCCTGGGGTTGCGGGAGCACGTAATGAAAAGACAGATATATATAATTTGGCAAGCGGGGAGTGAGGGGGCCCTCTTGCTCTCCATGGCAGGAAGACAAGATGGCTCCTTTCAGCCCTCACTTTTACTGGCAGAAGTCACATGAGATCCTTAGGAAATAGCTATAGTGGGGAGTTTGATCAGCGCACCATCAAGAGGAAGTAAAATTAAGGCTCTGCTGTTAATCAGGAACATCTTGCTTGGTTTTCATGAGGACGGACACAGGGGCAGCGAGTGAAGCTGAGCAGAGAGCACGGCCAGCTCCACATATGTCCGTCGGGCACGCTTACTAGGACGATCTCAGGGGCGCGGTTTGCCGCACCCTCCTGTCAGGGGGCGGGTTCTGATCTCTGCCCTGCCAGGCTGCAACAAAGATGTAATAAAGGTTAGATAATTTCTCAAAATTTTCTCTAGCTACAAAAGTGATCTCTGGAGATGTTCCCTAGTTGATTCACTTTTTTATTCTAGTCACATCAAATCTTTCTCCTTTCATAGATTTCCCAAACTTTGAATGACTCCTTTTTATAGGAAGTGTGCCAATGTCTGCACCTCGATTCAGATTTCCTTATAGCTCTTGTTATTCTCTCATTGTCTATTTTTCTTAAGCAAAAACTTGAGATGGTTTCTTCCTAGGTCAAGAGATAGCACTGTGGTGGAGTGCTTAAAAATTTACCAGCTTTTGGAGTTGATTTAGGTTGATAAAAGGCAAGTTGTACCAGAGGAGATGATAGTCTGGCTAAATCCTGGAAGGAAGAAAAAAAATATTAATGAAAAATCTAATTCTTAAAATGTTTGAGTAACAGTCCATAACCAACACGTGACCTTATTTAAATAGCAATGTTCCTCAAAAATTTTATTGTCTAGATGGAAAAATCCTCAGCTGTGGGACTCTGTTCCCATCAGAGATAGCATTCCATATGTTATTTTCTCTTTTCTTTCAAGCGATGCTGAATCAGACCTCAGTCACTGAATTTCTCCTCCTGGGAGTGACAGACATCCAAGTACTGCAGCCTCTTCTCTTCCTGATTTTCCATGCAACTTACATTGTCATTGTGGCTGGGAATGCAGCCATCATGATGGTTGTCATCTCTGATCCAAGACTCCATTCTCCTATGTATTTTTCTTGGGAAACCTGTCATGTCTAGATATCTGCTACTCCACGGTGACTCTGCCAAAGATGCTGGAGAACTTCCTCTCTCACACAAAGCAATTTCTTTCTTGGGATGCGTAAGCCAGCTTCATTTCTTCCACTTCCTGGGCAGCACAGAGTCCATGTTGCTGGCTGTGATGGGTTTTGACCGCTTTGTGGCTATCTGCAAACCACTACGTTACCCTCTTATCATAAGTCATCAGGCCTGTGTCCAGATGGCTACCACTGTCTGGATTATTGGGTTTTTCCATGCCCCTGCTGCACTCAGTAATGACCTCTCGCTTAAACTTCTGTGGTTCCAACCACATCCATCACTTCTTTTGTGATGTTAAGCCATTGTTGGAGTTGGCTTGCAGGAACACTGAGCTCAATGAGTGGCTACTCAATAC